>SJYQ01000209.1:1203755-1266985 GCA_006410935.1 Redunca redunca | reverse complement strand
TGATCTCCTTCAGAATGGACTGGTTGGATCTCCTTGCAGTCCAAAGGACTCTCGAGTCTTCTCCAACACCACAGTTCAAAAGCATCAATTCTTCAGTGGTCAGCCTTCTTCACAGTCTGACTCTCACATCCATACATGACTACTGGAAAAACCATAGCCTTGATTAGACGGACCTTTGTTGGCAAAGTAATGTCTCTGCTTTACAATATGCTATCTAGGTTGGTCATAACTTTCCTTCCAAGGAGTAAGCGTCTTTTAATTTCATGGCTGCAGTCACCATCTGCAGTGATTTTGGAGCCCAAAAAAATAAAGTCTGACATTGTTTCCCAATCTATTTTCCCTGAAGTGATGGGACCAGATGCCATGATCTTAGTTTTCTGAATGCTGAGTTTTAAGCCAACTTTTTCACTTTCCTCTTTCACTTTCATCAAGAAGCTCTAGTTCTTCTTCACTTTCAGCCATAAGGGTGGTGTCATCTGCATATCTGAGGTTATTGATATTTCTCCCGGCAATCTTGATTCCAGCTTGTGTTTCTTCCAGTCCAGCGTTTCTCATGATGTACTCTGCATAGAAGGTAAATAAGCAGGGTGACAGTATACGGCCTTGACGTACTCCTTTTCCTATTTGGAACCAGTCTGTTGTTCCATGTCCAGTTCTAACTGTTGCTTCCTAACCTGCATATAGGTTTCTCAAGAGGCAGGTCAGGTGGTCTGGTATTCCCATCTCTTTCAGAATTTTCCACAGTTTATTGAGATCTACACAGTCAAAGGCTTTGGCATAGTCAATAAAGCGGAAATAGATGTATTTCTGGAACTCTCTTGCTTTTCCCATGATCCAGTTGATGTTGGCAATTTGATCTCTGGTTCCTCTGCCTTTTCTAAAACCAGCTTGAACATCTGGAATTTCACGGTTCACATATTGCTGAAGCCTGAGCTCTCACAAAAATCATACAAGTTACCAAAACATGTTGGGATCACTGGCAATGTTCCGTGACCTCGCTCTGTGAATCAGGGCAAGTCATACTCTGTCTCTCAGCGTTCACGTGTGCCACACATAAGCATACTAATCACATTTATGCAAAGGGGGGATAAATAAATATATTTAAAATTTATGAGTTCTGGACATATGGTTAGTCATCAAAAAGGATAGCTCTTATTCGGAATAGTTTTTAACAATTACTCTTATATCTTGGGAACACCTCCCATAAGTGCATAATATTCTATCTATTTTAAAAGAATAAGAATTTTCCACTGAATACTATACGACATTCCAGATAGAGAAATAACATGTGAAAGGCATGATATTTAAGGCTATAAAAGGACTCACTGTGACTTAAAGATACAGTGCTTTGGTGGAAATGGCAAAATGTGAATCTGGACATTCAGGTTAGCCTTGCATCTGCATTTCCTTTGGCAAGTTAGTGACCCCAAAAGAGATCAGTTCGTGTAAAGCTGGAATAATAATAGCCTAAATCAGAATGAGGATTATGAGATAGGTAGTTTGTCCCTTCAATGCTTTGCACAAGGTGAAGACTCATGGCGTTGTGGTCATTGTGGTATTGGTGGTGTAATTGTATTTACTGTACAATTCCATGTACTTTGACCTTCATCTTCGTGATTCTTTCAAATATGAAAGGGTAATGTTTCTGTTTTAAGATCACTATGACATCGGCAGTAGTTTGGAGATTGTAATGAAAAGAAAACTATGACAAAAGACAAAAAGAAAATGGAATATCCCAAGTATAGGATGAAGCTATACTTAATTTTGATAATTTCAGGAAGAATAGAGAAGTATTAGAAAATTTAGGCCCTATTAAGGTTAAATAAGCGAAATTTTTGCCTAACTACATAAATGTATGTGAAGGAATAAAAGCGGTCAGGAGAAAAGTTAAATTACTATGAGCAGTCTGTATTGGAGAACCAAATGGATAGTGAAATAATGTGAAAACCAGGCGGTACCTCTGGTAAAGGATCTGCCTGCCAACGCAGGAGACACAATAGATGCTAGTTCCATTCCTCAGCTGGGAAGATCCTCTGGAGTAGGAAATGGCAACCCATTCCAATATTCTTTCCTGGAGAATTCCATGGACAGAGGAGCTTGGTGGGCTATAGTCCATGGGTTGCAAGGAGTCAGACACTACTCAGCTCACATGCGCATACACATGAAGAACGTTCCAGAGGAAAAGCAACCATGGGAGCTAAGTTATATAAACTGTTTCAATGGGAATTGTCTTAAGTGTGAGTATCCATGCTTCATTGACCTGGAAAAATTTCAAATCTGGAAATCTAAAATTTAAATATTCATAGGAATTGCAATAACAATATTTTACTCTAATGCAAACTCAATTGTATAGTTGACTATAGCATATGGTTTCCATAAGAGAATGCATGATATATCACTATTAAATAATTATGCTGATTTTTACTACCAGTAAAATTATTTGTTTAACTTCTCACTATTTTAATTTCATTTTGCATTTTCATTTAGTACCACTTTTGAGCTAATGTGGCTGATACACCAGGAATGTACTTAATGCCAAATGTTTCTATAGATGTGACTACCATTGTGGTTAGGAACTAATAATAGAAGGAAAAAAAGGGCTTTCCTTGGAGAAAATAGACTTTCTTTCAGTTTCAGCTTTCCTATTTCTATTTGGCATTGGGTTACTCACTTACACAATCTTAACCTCTATTTTCTTATTTAAAAATGAAAATGGTAATACCTATTTTGAATTGACAGATGTCATTTTCTAAAAATGGCTGTAAAAACATTTTTCATCCTACATGTTCTTCCATAGCTTCACCATTGTCTCAAGAGGCGAACTATTTTCTCTTTATGAGCCTCAATAGGTTTTTGAGATTTGTTCTTGTTTTGTCACTAAATTGTGTCCAACTCTTTGTGACCCCATGGACTGCATCACTCCAGGCTCTTTTGTCCTCCACGGTCTCCCAGAGTTTGCTCAAGTTCATATCCATTGAGCTTATGATGCTATCTAACCATCTCATCCTTTGCCACCCCCTGCCCTTTTGCCTTCACTCTTTTCTAGCATCGAAGTGTTTCTCAATGAGTCAGCTCTTCACATCAGGTAGCCAATGTATCGGAGTTTCAGCTTTAGCAACAATACTTACAACGAATATTTGGGGTTGATTTCATTTAAGATTGACTGGTTCGATCTCCTTGCAGTCCAAGGGACTCTCAAGAGTCTCTTCTTGAGACTTCTCAAGTTTCAAGTCCCTTCTCCAGCACTACAGTTCAAAAGCATCAATTTCTTGGCTTGTGCTGAGTCTTCTTTACGGTGCAACTCTCACATCTGTACATGACTACTAGAAAAACCATACGCTTTGACTATACGGATCTTTGTCAGCAAAGTGATATCTGCCTTTTAATGTGCTCTCTAGGCTTGCCATGGCTTCCCAGGCTGCACAGTCATAAAGAATCTGCCTGCCAATGCAGGGGAAAGGTGGGTTTCACCCCTGTGTCAGGAAGATCCCCTGGAGAAGGAAATGGCAACCTACTCCAGTATTCTTGCCTCAGAAATCCCAAGAACAGAGATGCCTATAGTCCTTGGGGTGGACCTCAGTCCAAAGAGTCAGATGCTACTTAGCAACGAAAGGAAGAAAAACAGAACAAAATGGGGTATGTCACAGCTTTCCTTACAAGGAGCAAGCGTCTTTTAATTTCATGAGTTCAGTTACCATCTGATTTTGGAACCCAAGGAAAGAAAATCCATCACTGTTTCCACTTTTTCCCCATCTATTTTCCATGAAGTGATGACATTGAATGCTTTGACCTTAGTTTTTGAATGCCGAGTTTTAAGGCAACTTTTTCACTCTCCTCTTTCACTTGCATCAAGAGGTTCTTTAGTTCCTCTTAGAGTGGTATCAGTGGCACCCCACTCCAGTACTCATGCCTGGAAAATCCCGTGGATGGGGAAGCCTGGTGCACTGCAGTCCGTGGGGTCACTAAGAGTTGGACACGACTGAGCGACTTCACTTTCACTTTTCATTTTCATGCACTGGAGAAGGAAATGGCAACCCACTCCAGTGTTTCTTGCCCGGAGAATCCCAGGGATGGGGGAGCCTGGTGGGCTGGCCTCTATGGGGTCGCACAGAGTCGGACACGACTGAAGCAACAGCAGCAGCAGAGTCATACCATCTGCATAACTGAAGTGGCTGATACTTCTCCTGGCGATCTTGATTCCAGTCTGAGATCCATCCATCAAGGCATTTTACATGATGATGCTGAAGCTGAAACTCCAGTACTTTGGCCACCTCATGTGAAGAGTTGATTCATTGGAAAAGACTCTGATGCTGGGAGGGGTTGGGGGCAGGAGGAGAAGAGGACGACCCAGGATGAGATGGCTGGATGGCATCATGGACACGATGGACGTGAGTCTGAGTGAACTCCGGGAGATGGTGATGGACAGGGAGGCCTGGTGTGCTGTGATTCATGGGGTCGCAGAGTTGGACACGACTGAACGACTGATCTGATCTGATCTGATCTGGCTCTCCAGTAAGGTAAATAAGCAGGGTGATAGTATACAGCCTCTTCATACTCCTTTCTTGATTTTGTACCAGTAGGTTGTTCCATGTCCAGTCCTATTTCCACTGAGCCTGATTCAAATTCTAGATTTGTGAATTCAATAAGTGATTGCTTTGTTTAAGCCACTAACTTTCTGAGAGGGTAGTTACATAATAGATCATTGAAATACTCACTATATTTTTAGAAATGATCAAATGAAATGTTATATGAAAATGCTTTGAGAATTCCGAAGTCTTTACAAGTGAAAAGGGTGAGTGTATCGTTCATAAAAGTTTTCACTTTAAATACTCTGCCAATGTGTATTGACCACAATATCTTTTAAGATACTGAAATATAGGCTTTATTTCTAAGTCAAATCTGTACATTAAATACTATTTATAGCTTGAGAGCAATTGATGGATTCAATATGTCTCTAAACCCATATTTGATCATTCTATAAAAACCAAGTGGAAAAAGATTGCTGATTACAGATATATTTGATAAAAAAATATAGTAAGATACAACTAGAAATCTATATACATTTTCCTTGATACTAGGATTTTGGAAATCTGTTTGATAAGATACTTATATTTCTTCATTTGATTATTTTTGTTTTTGTTCTTTTTACTTGCCCTAAATCGAGCCTTAATCTACAATTATATTCTGTTTACATTCTCACCTTGAATGATACACCTCATCTTTCAAATGGCCATGAATTTCATTACTTACTACATTATATTCTTTAAATTAATGCTAACAGATTCCACAGAGCCTCAAAATCTCAGTGGCTTAAAACAATATTATTTTTTTCACTCATAAGTAATATTTATTTCATAAGTTATCAGAAAGTGAAAGTGCAAGTTGCTCAGTCATATCCGACTCTTTGCAACCCCATGGACTTTGCAGTCCATGGCATTCTCCAGGCCAGAATACTGATTGGGGACCAAGGTTATTTTTGTCTCTCCCAACTGTATTCTGTGACTTCCAAGTCACCACAGAAAGCGAAAGACCAATAAAGTGCCCTGTGTGGAGAGGTGCTTTAAGGCTATGTCTTGGTAACACTGAACTTACCTTCAACCTACATACTGTTGATTGGAACCTGGCCAGTTGCCTTCATTGCATTTGGCTAATGTAGTCTACATCTATGTCCAGAAAGAAAGTAGGTTTGATGATTATCTAGCATTTGCTGCCACCTACCATTTCCTCGCAAAGAGTCAAACAGGACCGAACAACAGAACTGAACTGAATCATTTCCTCCTTGAACACTTAACCTATGTCTCTTCATCTTTGAATTCCTCAGAGTTCAATAAACAAAGGCTAAATTGACATCAGTTGCAGTTTCCACCATCCTGTAAAGAATCCTCTTCCTCATCATTTAACACAACTCTCCCCAGATGAACTACGTTCTGTTAGTATCAAATTGATCATGCTTCCCCTAGCCATCCCATGCTTTCTTGTCTCAGATTTCCACTGACAGTGTTTCTTCTTTAATGATCTTCCTGTGGGTATTTTATCCATCATTAAAAGTCTGAAGAAAAGTTATTCTCCATAAATACTAAAAGCATATCTCTTCATCTTTGAATTTCCAAGACTTCAACAAATGTTATTTAAGTGTATATTAGTTTCACATTATCTATACCTTAGACATTTTTGTAAAATTGCAGTCCATTAAAAAAAAAAAAGACATTTTGCTCTGTTAGAAGGGTAGTACAGTACTCTTCAAATTCTTTTCTGGGGGTTATTTCATCTGATTAGCTTAATATTGTTATAGAGAAATGGGATACTAAGGAAATAAATCTAGGGAAGGAATTCAAACATATCACAACATAGAAAAGATTGGTGACAACTTAAAAGCACATGGATAAGTTATAAGTTTATCAACAGATGCTCAAGAAGGATTAAGGAGTATGTGTGGCATTTACATACTGTAAATACATTCAACCTAGTCATCCTCTGCACTGAATGAGATAGCACATACACAATTACCTAATATTAAGATTATCTTCAATATAAGTCACTTTTTATTTTTTATTTTTCCCTCTCCTTTCTATGCATTTTAATATGCAGGCAAAATATGGGTTAAGTGTAACTTTCTACTACATATTCACTTTCTGTGTCTTCCTATTTTAGTTCGTAAAGGCTTGAGATCAGGTTTTTATTTTTATTTTTAATTTAAGAAGGATATTCATCTTATTTAAAATTACCCTAGCTCTCTGTGAAGTGAAAGTGTTAGTCGCTCAGCCATGTCTGACTCTGTGACGCCATGGACTGCAGCCCACCAGGCTCCTCTGTCAGTGGGATTCTCCAGGCAAGAATACTGGAGTGGGGTCGCCATTCCCTTCTCCAGGGGATCTTTCTGACCGAAGAATCGAACCCACATCTCCTGCGTTGCTCCAGATTTTTTACTAGCTGAGCTACCAAGCATTTTGAAAAATACCATCTGGCTTCAACGCTTCTAAATACATAATCAGAAGAATGAAAATGACCTGCATTTATTATATCTGTACTTTGTTTCTCCTCTGTCATCAAGACTAAGTGCTGTATTTGATCATCTGATTGTCTCTTTCTCTTCTAACTTCACCATTTTCACTCAAACATTTCATGTTTGCATATTAGCATCTGTTTGTTTTAAAGCATACAATTATGACAAATAAATAAAAGCAACTTAGACTCTAAATTCATTACAAAATAGCTTGAAAAATAGAGATAAAGTCGATACAGCCAATATTTTCTTGGGGGCAGGGGAAAGAATTAAGCATCTCCACCAATCCAGAGAAAACTGCCCTATGACTATGAACTAAGCATATGCTGATGTTATACATACAAACAGACGGCCAGAAGTCTGAAACAGCGGAGGAGTTTCATGGTTCATGAGGTCCTAGAACACATCATGTATGTCACGTGGGCACAAGAAACTATTTGCCAATTGCCATTAATGGTCTATCCTTGAGATAAAAGGCAACATTTCCATCATTTGATAATTCTTATCAGTAAGCTATTTGCTAAACCAGACTTTCGTTTAAAGCAACATTCTTTTATTCTATCATTTTTAAAAGATATGAAATTTTAGAGGCCCTGGGATATCTCCAAACTCTTTTATATGCCATAATGCTAATTTTAACTCTATAGGACATAAATGTAATGCTTTTTTTTTTTGCTATTACATAAGCAAATCTCTTCTCCTAAAATATTCACACTGTATTCCTATCATTATAGTTATAGCCATATTCTAGTCCTATTTAAATGGAAAATCTCATTAAACTTAGAAAGTTCTCTTACTGCCATATCTAGTTGTATTTCAGCTCTTCTTTCTTGAACATAACCTTTCAGCTATATTTTTAATTTTCTCTAAGCATCTGAAATTCTTTATAAAGAGTAAGTTCTTGGTTGAAACTACAAAATATGTAAAAATATTGATTCTATTTCCTCTCACTTTTCTAGAAGTTTTATACCATAAAGATTCATTCTATTCCTTGTGAAGAACTTCTTTCACAAGTATTTTAAGTCTTATTTCACCTATACATAAGAAATTCATGATGATCTAAAGCGGAAGTAATGGCAGTATGACATCTAAGAAAAACAATTTATTATAATTAAAACAGTAAGAATATTTTTGGTATTTATCTTTGCTTCTTTTTCCCCAAAAAACTTAGATGTTGAAGTTATTTGTGGGATATTACAGAGGCTGTTAACTGAACTTCAACCAAGTAATCCATATGTCTTAATTGGACCAAAATACTAATGAAATAAATTTCCTAAATAATATGGACATCAAAAAAAAGAAAACTATTTATTTTATTCCCTCAGGAATCCCTTGAGATAGACCAGCATTACTTATTAAGTGCACAGTGCTATGTGTTGAGGATTGGTTAATAAATGACAGAACAGCAATATCTAACAGTATCTAACTCTTGTATCTAACAGTCTAAAGGTCAAGCTATATAGCATTGGGGAGCATTTACTCTGAGCTAGGTATAGTCCTAAGTGCTTGTCCTGTGTTAACAAGCTTCTCTTTATATGCTTCTGATTTAGGTACTGTAATTGTTCCTGTTTTACAGATAGGTAAACTGGGGGTATATGTAGGTATTAAAGGTTAGTTGTGAGAGTAAAGCACTTCAGAGGGAATCACTTGTCTCTGACATGAGAAAGTGCACAAATTTTTCAAGGAACCAAAAACATGATGAGAATCCAGACTGAAACAAACGCATTACAGTCAACAGATTGTGTAGGGCCTCATAGCCAATATTAATGCCCTTTTCATTTTCTCTTTCTCCCTTTTATGTTTTTCCTGTCTGTAAAAAAGAAAGAAAAAAGCCTATCTGGGCTTCTAGGTAAGTTGAAGCTGATAATATAGTGGCTTTTTTTTTTTTTTTAATATAGTATTTTGAAAGCAGGATTCTCCATTTGTACTTCAGGCTGAACAAACTGAATGAGGAAAAGCAAACACCATGGAACTCATTTTGGTTTTGTCAATATAAAAGGCAAAAAAAATTCCTGTGAGAAGTTTAAAACATTTTCTTGGGAATTAAGTGAGACTGTTTCTCCACATTATTCATGATGAAGGAAAACTGAACACTTAGTAATACTTCCATGGTCAATTTTCTAAACATTATTTTTCTCTTTCTCCTTCCCTGAGGGCATTCCACTTTTAATAGTATTTTACCAAACATACGAACATTAAAAATAGATGAAAATAGTAAGGTTTTACATCAGTTAATTATTTTCAAGATATGCTAAATGGCAAAATGAGGAAAGATATCAATGTTGTTGAAAAAAATTAAGGTCCATAAGTTACAAGTTAGTAATATTTATTTCAGTTATCCATCTTATTTATCTTGGAATTGTATTCATCCTTGGATATAATTTAAAAATCATTTTTTTCCATGCAGAATGAATTCCTCCTCTTTTCACTCCCAGCACTTTACTAGCTACTATTACATATAACTCATGATTATATTTGTTTACTGACCTGAATTTTACTTAACATACCCAAACTCATCTTCGCTGCCCAGATGGAGCTAGTTGTACAGAACCCACCTGCCAATGAAGGAGATATGAGAAACATGGGTTTGATTCCTGGGTTGGAAAGACCCCTTGGAGGAGTGCATGGCAATCTCCTTCAGGATTCTTGCCTGGAAAATGCTATGGACCGAGGACCAGGCGATGGCTCACATCCACAGTGTTACAAAGAGTCAGACATGACTGAAATGATTTAGGCAGCATGCATACCTGCACTCAAACTTGTCTCAAAAAAAGAAAGAATGAGAAGGATTTTCATACAACCTTCAGAGAGCCACAAGTTACACGATAAAAATACAGTGTGAAAAAATTCCTAACGCTAATAGGAAGGAGGAAATCATTTTAAAAGGCAGATGGAACGTGTTTATCCCCAAATAATATTTAATACATTGATTCATATTTAATTACTTTTGTGTCTGTGTCTTCTACTAGATTTCAAAATTATTGAAGATAGGGGTTGTATCCTAACACATTTTCATGTCTGGATCCTAAGAGTTCCCAATAAATGTTTGCAGAATATAAGTACATATGAATGAAAACAAATAAACAAACAAGAGCACTGGTTCCTTAGTCCTAAAACACTTTAGCCAAAAAGGGTGAGCTACCATATTAGGTATTGTGAAATTAGATTAGAATAAGGACATTTAACATCTCTGTCTGTAAGTCAAAGCTTTGCGATGGGAAATATAAAAGCAGCCATGTAACATATAAATGAATATTATCCATCAGATTTGACATTTATTAAGCAATAGAAGCTCACTGGGCACTGTCATAAACACAAACTCTTTTCCCAGTGAACTTAGATTTATCTGTCCTGGCTCTTTTCCTGAAAAAGACTGATGCAATTTCATAGCAGATGGTAAAAGAATACAGAAAGATGACTTTAGTTTTCAACTTTTATAGGCACTAGCTTAAATCAACTCCTTGTCCTGGGAATTCATCAAATTACCTGGACTAAACATTCCAATTACATTTTCTCCCTTAACAGTAAATAAATTTATTCAAGAATTACTCACCTATATTGATACTGCCAATGATTCAAATGCATTATTGCTATCAAGACCATTGGTTCTTACATTTCTTAAGTAGCATATAAAAGTAATTCTCAATTTTTTTTTGAACACCACGACCATAGTTCACTTTCACAACACTCTAATGGGCAGATATGAAACTGCCTGTTCTTGTATGAAAGTAAAGTAAATCTTGGTGAGAACTTCCATCTGGAGCATAGTATTCATAACAGAAAGCAAAGGAATTCCAGAAAAACATCTATTTCTGCTTCATTGACTATGCTAAAGCCTTTGACTGTGTGGATCACAACAAACTGTGGAAAAATATTAAAGAGATAGGAATAGCAGACCACCTTACTTGCCTCCTGAGAAAACTGTATGCAGGTCAGGAAGCAACAGTTAGAACCAGACATGGAGCAACGGACTGGTTCCAAATCGGGAAGGGAGTACGTCAAGGCTGTATACTGTCACCACGCTTATTTAACTCATATGCAGAGTACACCATGGAAAATGCTGTGCTGGATGAAGCAGAGGCTGGGATCAAGATAGTGGGAGAAATATCAACAGCCTCGGATATGCAGATGCTACCACTCTGATATCTGAAAGTAAAGAGGAACTAAACAGCAAGTGAAAAAGTTGGCTTAAAACTCAAATTTCAGAAAACTAAGATCATGACATCTGGTTCCATCACTTAATGACAAATAGATGTGGAAAAAGTGGAAACAGTGTTGGATTTTCTTTTCTTGGGCTTCAAAATCATTGTAGACAGTGACTGCAGCCATGAAATTAAAAGACACTTGCTCCTTGGAAGGAAAGCTATGACAAACCTAGACAGTGTATAAAAAACAGACATCACTTTGCCAATAAAAGTCTGTATAGTCAAAGCTATGGGCTTCCCTGGTGGCTCAACTGGTAAAGAATCCACTTTCAATGCAAGAAACCTGAGTTCAATCCCTGGACTGAGAAGATCCCCTGGAGAAGGAATGGCTACCCACTGGAGAATTCTAGCCTGGAGAATTCCATGGACAGAGGAGACTGGCAGGCTACAGTCCATGGGGTTGCAAAGAGTCAGATACAACTGAGTGAGTCAAAGCTATGTTTTTTTTTTTTTTTTTTTCCAGTAGTCATGTATAGATGTGAGAGGTAGACCATCATAAAGGCTGAGAACTGAAGAACTGATGCCTTCAGATTGTGGTGCTGAAGAAGACTCTCGAGAGTCCCTTGGACTACAAGATTATCAAACCAGCCAGTCCTAAAGGAAACCAACCCTGAATATTCATTGGAAGGACTGGTACTGAAGCTGAAGCTATAACACTTTGTCCACCTGATGCAAAGAGCCTCATGCTGGAAAAGATCGAGGGCAGGAGGATAAGGGGGCAACAGAGAATGAGATGGTTGGATGGCATCACTGACTCAGTTGACATAAGTGTGGGCAAACTCTGGGAGACAGTGAAGGACAGGGAAGCTTGGTGTGCTGCAGTCGACAGGGTCTCAAAGAGTAGGACACAACTTAGAAACTGAACAACAAAAATAGTTCATGGGAAACAAATGTATGAATTATTTTTGGAGGCAGGATGAAAAAAACCATGAGTGTTCTCGCATTACTTTGTCCTGTTTCCAGTTACAATCCTTTTGATTTCAAGAGAGAAATTTTAATTACCTGGAAACCTTTATTTTTTTCCCCTATATCCATTAGGCATGATATAACTTTCTCTCAGAAGCTCTGAAAGAAAAGTCTTTATTTTTATTACTATCAAAAGGAAAGACAGGACTACCCTGGTGGCACAGTGGATAGAAATGCCTCTGCTAAAGCAAGGGACATGGGTTTGATCCCTGGTCTGGGAAGATTCCACATGCTGTGGAACACTGTGCACCACCACTACTGAGCCCAGGCTCCAGAGCCCACGAGCTGCCGCTATGACCACAGGCCATAATTTCTGAAGCCTCACACCTGGACCCTGTGCTCTGCAACGAGAGAAGTTGCCGCAGTGAGACGTTCGTGTGCCACGACAAACAGTTGCTCCCACTAGCCATAACTAGAGAAAGCCCAAGGGGAGCAGCAAAGACCCAGTGCAACCAAAAACAAAAATAAATAAATAAGCAAATGCACTCTAAAAAACAAAGATAGAGACTAAAGTCTAAGGAAAGATTTTGATCATTAATATACTATGCGATAGAGAAAGAGTCCAGTGTAAACTGAATTTAACTTCAATTTGTACACAAGTGACTGGGTTCTTTAAAGGCAGAGTGAAGTGAAGAATCAGAAAGATGCAAATTTTCAAAAAGAGGAAGGGGAGAAGGTTGCTCCATGTGAAAATCACCTAGGTTTGCTACCTAGGGCTTGTCAATGAGCTCCTATCCCACTGGAGCTGGGATACAGGAGTCCTGTCTTCAGGGGTCTGCTGAAACAAACACTACATTCTTCTGGCAGTCTTGAGTTTTCTCAGGCAGCTAGGATCTGAGGAGTTAGGATCATCCTAGGGACGTAGAGTTTGCTTAGTTCTTTGTAGGCCAATGTCTGTTTGGGAAGAAAGCTCAGAGGAGCCTGGCTAGAGTATGGTCAATGAAAGAATCTTATTCATTTACTATTTAGAAGTCTTCAATTTTTTTTTCCCTTAAGCCATATGGCAGAAAATAGTTGTCCACTTCTCCAAAGTTAATACAACTTGCACTTTGTTGACAAAGAAATGGATTTCTCTTCCATTCATAAAATCATAGATGGTCCTTCTAAGGCCATGCCCCTCTTCTGAGAAAATCAGCCAAGAAGTGGAGTCCCAGTGTATTAACAAGGTGGCTTTTAAAGCAGACTGATAATGTGTGAAATATTAATTATACCCAAAACAGAAGAGAAGCTGGGCAGAAAAACCAATATGTGGTCCAACCCAGGATTCAGAGAGGGGGAGTGGTCAGCATCCTCATGGGTGATGGGCAGCTGTGGGGGCTATTCCCTGAACTCTGCCTCCTGGGCTGATAAAGACAGAGCAGAACATCTGATTCTCTTTAGCCTGAGTGCAGCGGAGAAGGTGGGGATAAACACAGTAAGAAATGAGGGGACTCTCTTTCACACAGACTTTAATTCTCCCACATATAGGATTAAGCTAACCTGTTACAGCCTCATACGTAAATGGTCAAAAGATATGTTTTATTCCATTGATTCTGCTTCAGTGGATTCATTGCCTTGTCATTTGTTAGCTTCATCTATTCTTTCACAGTATAGATGGCTTGGGTACCCTGTCAATGTCTTACTTCAAAAATCTCCTTAAAATATTTATTATCCTTGTTTTAGGTTGAGTTCAATATATTGTGTATTTTTAAAGATACATGATTTTATATAATCTGACCCTGACTTCCATTTTAAAAGAAATGAGAAAAAGGATAATAATGACCCTTAGGAGGTCAATGTGAAGGAAACTTTTATAGCACAAGAAAAATCACTGAAGTATTTCACCACTTGGATGTAATCAATAGATGTGAATTAGCACATCCCTGCTTATTCCAAATACAATTTCCAATCAGACAAATGAACTGCACTGCTCACATTAATCATGCCTATTTTAAAGTCTGTGTCTGAGAAATCTGGTATCTGGATTAGCTGCGTGTCTATTGTTATTGACTATTTCTTCTCTTGGTTTTGTTGATTAGATTTTATTTCTTACATACTATGCATGAATTTGATAGACGTAGTGCAAGAAAAATTGTAGTGGTTCTGAATGAATGACACTGTTTTCCTCAGAGTTTCCTCTAATTTAAAGTAGGGACAGATCACTTTGAATCTCAGTGTACATGTTTCTGGTTGACTCTCACTAAAATGATGTAATATTTCAGGAGTCTCTGCTGAAAGTTTGGTTTTGAACCAGGGTGGGTGCCTAAGTCTGAACAAGATCCAAATTTTACTTTTTTAATGCCCTGTACCAACAGACTGCTAAATATTTCTGCTTAGCACTTTAGCCATTAGTCACTTCTTTCTGCTTGATTTCTCACCTTCTTACCCCTGGGAATCTTAGGATTCAGCAAACATTTCAAGAGCAAAATCTCATGGAATTTTATGTCCACATTACTGTTCTCTTTTGTTCTGGGTCTCAGCATCTGAATTCCAGTTTTGGACTCTCTAGACCCATAACACTAGCAAATGTTTCTAGTTGCTACTTTCTGCTGAGCCTGAATGTAAATCTCTGCGACTCATCAGACGTCTTCAGGAGAAAGCCAGAGAAAAGCTGAAGCTTACCTCACTGTCTCACTCACCATTCTTTCAAAGATCTTAGCTCCTCAAACTCAGGCTGTGTTTGTGGTTGCTGGTTGTCTTCAAAAATCTGGGTTCTGTTTATTTCACTGTGGAAAATCCTGAAAGAGATGGGAATACCAGATCACCTGACCTGCCTCTTGAGAAACCCATATGAAGGTCAGGAAGCAACAGTTAGAACTGGACATGGAACAACAGACTGGTTCCAAATAGGAAAAGGAGTACGTCAAGGCTGTATATTGTCACCCTGCTTATTTAACTTCTATGCAGAGTACATCATGAGAAATGCTGGACTGGAAGAAATGCAAGCTGGAATCAAGATTGCCGGGAGAAATATTAATAACCTCAGATATGCAGATGACACCACCCTTATGGCAGAAAGTGAAGAGGAACTAAAAAGCCTCTTGATGAAAGTGAAAGAGGAGAGTGAAAAAGTTGGCTTAAAGCTCAACATTCAGAAAACTAACATTCATGAACCAGATCATGGCATCTGGTCCCATCACTTCATGGGAAATAGACGGGGAAACAGTGGAAACAGTGTCAGACTTTATTTTTGGGGGCTCTGAAATCACTGTACATGGTGATTACAGCCATGAAATTAAAAGATGCTTACTCCTTGGAAGGAAAGTTATGACCAACCTAGATAACATATTAAAAAGCAGAGAGATTACTTTGCCGACAAATGTCTGTCTAGTCAAGGCTATGGTTTTTCCAGTGGTCATGTATGGATGTGAGAGTTGGACTGTCAAGAAGGCTAAGCACTGCAGAATTGATGCTTTTGAACTGTGGTGTTAGAGAAGACTCTTGAGAGTCCCTTGGACTGCAAGGAGATCCAATCAGTCCATCCTAAAGGAGACCAGTCCTGGGTGTTCATTGAAAGGACTGATGCTGTAGCTGAACTCCAATACTTTGGCCACCACATTCAAAGAGTTGACTCATTGGAAAAGACCCTGATGCTGGGAGGGATTGTGGGCAGGAGGAGAAGGGGACGACGGAGGGTGAGATGGCTGGATGACATCACTGACTCAATGCACATGAGTTTGGGTGAACTCTCGGAGTTGGTAATGGACAGGAAGGCCTGGCACACTGTGATTCATGGGGTCGGAAAGAGTCGGAGAAGACTGAGATACTGAACTAAACTGTGTATGATTGGTTGTTTCCAGAGGAGACTGGACAAAAAGCATATATATTCAGTATTACATACCCTCGACTATCTAGGGATTTCCACCCTGGTAAAAACATATCTGCAGAGAACAGGACTTCTAGTGGACAGAGGAGCCTGGCAGGCTACAGTCCATTGAGTCTCAAAGAGTCAGACACGACTGAGCAACTAAGTGCAGCTCATTGAACAGGAAATGTGTACATTTTTAAATAACATTAGCCATTAAAATACATATATATCATCTATATTGTCAGTGGAGATAAAAGAGATTGTGTGACTTTATTTATTACCGATGAGAGATTATTGTTGAGTTATCAGCATTGGCAAGGAAGTATTAGCAGCTAAAATAAAAATGTTTGGGGTGATAAAATTACATTCAAAAATAAAATTCTGTGTAACAAGACTGATATAAAAATCAACAGAAGTTAATATGGAGTGTTATTTGCAGATGATGACATTGTTTTGAAACAACCTCAAACTTTTATAACAGAAAAGTTGCAATAAAAATTCTCCCAGCAATATTAATAATAGTCCTCAGTGAAAGTAGACAAATACAGCTGCATGCAGGCTAAATCACTTCAGTCACATCTGACTGTTTGTGACCCCGTGGACTGTAGCCCACCAGGCTCCTCTGTCTATGGAATTCTCTAGGCAAGAATACTCGATTGTGTTGCTGTGCCCTTCTCCAGGGAATCTTGCCAACCCAAGGATCAAACTTGGGTCTCTTGCTTTGCAGGCAGATTCTTTACCATTTGAGCCAAGCCTCAAACAAATATAAAAATAAATATAATGTAATACAGTGTAACACATGTGGTTTTAAACGAAAAGTCATGTGAAAGCAAAGGAAATTTCATCTCCATGACCTTCTACTGATGCTAATTTATTAATTTAATTTCCTGACCAAATACATTGAAAGTAGAATACTAACTTAATGTGCAGAATAGAGAGACAAGTTAGCCTAAAATGTGTTCCTGTGAAAAAGAGTTTTTAATATTTAGCTAACCTCGTGGGTATAGAGCAATATGATATCTTAAGAAGAGGACTATTTAAAATAAATGGACAAATCCATTTCAATATAGCTTTAGCATGCCAAAGTCAACCGATTCATCTAAGGAATTGTTTTGCTACAACTTGAAGAAATTTAGTTATCTAATATTCTCTTTTATTGCCATTACTAAAGATATATTCTTTACAGGAAGAGTTTTTTTTGAGAGCAACAGCTTTACAACAGGAACTCACACTCTCTCCCAGATGGCTGAGAAGTAACAGTTTTGCAGATCCATGGGTATGCTGAGGTGAGGAGAAGTATAAATTGAAAACAAACAACTTGTAGGAAATACTCCCTATTTTGCTTTGAATATCGAGCATTGATTTATTCTTCATTGATTTATTGCTTTATTCTTCTATGGGAGGAAAAATGGTGAACTGTTACAATGTTGATTTGTAAAGGAGTTGTTTTGATGGCAGAAACTTTAGGAGGTCTCATATTTTAATTTGGCAATTCACATATGATGTGGAGAAAAAGCTGTTAGTGGGGAGTGAGGCTGGATGTTAGAATTTCATAGACACTATTAAAATTATACTGAGTTCTTCAAAGAGTAGACAGAATCATGACTGTTCTGTACTAATATCTGTCTGATACAATCACTAGCTTCACTAGCATCCTTTCATTTCTTTTGGCAGAAATAGTTATTAACAGTAATAAAATCATGAAACATATGCAGCGTGTATTTTATGCTACATATTCTATTTTTTCAACATATTCTATGGATAGTGCCTTTTCTCTACCCCTTTTTTCTTTGTCACCATGTTATCCCTGCTTCCTCTCTCCAATAAGATACGGTTCTACTAGAAGGGACTCTAGACAAGCTAGAACTGGGGATCAAGGTTTGAATGTAGATTCCAGTATCCTCTCAATTGGGCTTCCGTGGTGCCTCAGTGGTAAAGAATCCACCTGCAATGCAGCAGACACAGGGGATGCTGGTTCGGTCCCTGGGTCAGGAAGATCCCCTGGAGGAGGGCATGGCAAGCCACTCCAGCGTTCTTGCCTAGAGAATCCCATGGACAGAAGAGCCTGGCGAGCTATAGTCCATAGGGCCGCAAATAGTCTGACACGCCTAAAGCAACTGAGCGCGCACGGCACGCATACTCTTGATTGCTTTTCGGCACTACCAACAATCTTAACATAATTGCTTTTAACCCTCTTGCACCACTGTTTTCCTTCCATTATAATGATGTCGATTGCATGCAAGTGAGGACAGAGATAGCAATATAACTTACAGCCTGTTCCAGGTGAGTATTGATAAAGCATTTTCATAATATGGTCTTTTCAATGAATTATTTCAAATCTTCCTGGAAATTTAAATGTTTGTCATCAGTTTATATTTCTGGCATGACTATAAAACAGCCATTAACACTACTGGTATGATGATATTATTGACATTTCAGTCACTAACATTAAACACCTAATGTAATTTTCGCTTGGGCATAAAATAATAAAGAATTTAAAACATTGGTGTTTGGCCCAGTGATTTTTTTGCCTTATTATAAATAGCACTCACAACAAAAAACAAAGCATTAATTAGATCCCAAAGCGATATTTTACCACCTGTTTCTGTCACTATCTCTCTAACCTGAGGTAACCATTTGATAAACTGTTTTTACTGTGTAGTTCTATGAATTTCGACAAACACATAGGGTCATATAATAAGCATCACAGTCAAAATCAGTCTGTCAGCTCTTAAATTCTTTCATGTAGAGGTCTCCACTCAAGACTGTTTGGTAGAGGATTTCTGTCCTTTCCTCTTCACTCAGTGACAAAAGGCATCTCACAGTGGAGGGGAAGGCCTGTGTGTATGTGTGTGTATATTTTTTAAATACTAGTGAAAGTATTTCTATGGTACAGATTACTTGTGAAATTACAAAGTTGAAATGAATAAACTTCTTTTTTTAAATTTTGAAACAGTCTCAGTTATAGAAAAATTTCAAAAACAGGACAAAGAATTTGTTTCCCTAAACCATTTGAACTCGTTATTATGTAATGTTCATAACTTCCAAATATTTTAATATATATTTTTTTAGAAACAAGGAAATTTTCTAACACAAACACAATGCGACCTTAGAACTAGTAGAATTGGTACATTGTTGTTATTGTTCAGTTTCAAAGTAATGTCCGATTCTTCATGACGCCGTAGACTGCAGCATGCCAGACCCCTGTATCTTTCACTATCTTCTGGAGTTTGCTCAAACCCATGTTGATTTATGGGTGATGCTATCCAACTGTCTCATCTTCTGATGCCCCTTTCTCCTCCTGCCTTCAATCATTCATAACATCAGGGTCTTTTTCAATGAGTTGGCTCTTTGCATCAGGTGACCAAAGTATTGGAGCTTCAGCTTCAACATCAGTACTTCCAATGAATATTCAGGGTTGATTTCCTTTAGGATTGACTGGCTTTATCTCCTTACAACAAAGAGATCCTCCTTCACCTCCAAGGGACTCTTAAGAGTCTTCTTCAGCATCACAATTTGAAAGCATCACATCTCTGGTACCTTCTTTATGGTACAAATTTCACATCTGTACATGACTACTGAAAAAAAAGATAGCTTTAACTACACGGACTTTTGATGGCAAAGTGATGGCTCTGTTTTTTTTGAATATGCTGTCTTAGTTTGTCATAGTTTTCTTTCCGAGGAAAAAATGTCTTTTAATTTCATGGCTGCAGTCATTGTCTGCAGTGATTTTGGAGCCCAAGAAGATAAAATCTGTCACTGCTTCCACATTTTCCCCTTCTACTTGCCATGAAGTGATGGACTGGATGCCATGGTCTTAGTGTTTTGAATGCTGAGTTTTAAGCCAGCTTTTTCACTCTGCTCTTTCACCTTCATCAAGAGGCTCTTTAGTTCCTCTTCACTTCTACCATTAGAGTGGCATCATCTGCATATCTGAGATTGTTGATATTTCTCCTAGGAATCTTGATTCCAGCTTGAGAGTCATCCACCACAGTGTTTTGCAAGATGCACTCTGCATAGAAGTTAAACAAGCTAGGTGACTATATACAGTCTTGTTGTACTTCTTTCTCAATTTGGAACCAATGCCTGCATACAGACTTCCCAGAAGGCAGCTAAGGTCGCCTGGTATGCCCATCTCTTTTAAGAATTTTCCACAATTTGTTGTGATCCACACCAGGTGGCGCTAGTGGTCTCTTGCCAGTGCAGGAGACCTAACTAACAGACACAGACTGGATCCCTGGGTCAAAAAGATCCCCTGGAGGAGGAAATGGTAACCCGCTCCAGTATTCTTGCCTGGAGAATCTCATAGACAGGGGAGCCCGGAGGGCTACAGGCCATAGGGTCTCGAAGAGTTGGACAGATTAAAGTGACTTAGCACACGCACACAGTCGAAGGTTTTTAGCGTAGTCAATGAAGCAGAAGTAGACATTTTCCTTGAATTACCTTGCTTTCTCTATGACCCAACAGATTTTGGTGATTTGATTTCTATTTCCTCTGCCTTTTCTAAATCTAGAATTTACATGTGAAAATTCTCAGTTCAAGTACTGTTGAAGCCTACCTTGAAGGATGTTGAGCCTTATGTGGCTAGCATGTGAAATGAGCACAGCTGTGTAGTAGTTTGAACGTTCCTTTGCCTTGCCCTTCTTCGGGATTGGAAGCTGTGTAGTAGTTTGAACGTTCTTTGGCCTTGCCCTTCTTTGGGATTGGAGTGAAAGCACACCTTCTCCTGTCCAGTGCCCACTCCTGAGTTTACCAAAGTTGCTGACATATTGAGTGCAGTACTTTACAGCATCATCTTATAAGATTTTAAGCAGCTCAGCTGGAATTCCATCACCTCCACCAGCTTTTTTCATAGTAATGCTTCCTAAGGCCCACTTGACTTCGCTTCCCAGATCTCTGGCTCTAAGCAAGTGACCACACCATCAAGGTCGTTCAGGTCATTAAGAACTTTCTTTGTACAGTTCTTCTGTGTATTCTTGCCACCTCCTGATCTCTTCTGCTTCTGTTAGGTCCTTATTGTTTCTGCCCTTTATTGTGACCCATCTTTGTATGAAGTGTTCCCTTCATATCTTCAATTTTCTTGAAAAGATCTCCAGTCTTTCTTATTCTATTGTTTTCTTCTATTTTGGTACATTGCTAAGTCGAATCAGTCGTGTCCGACTCTGTGCAACTCCATAGACGGCAACCCACCAGGCTCCCCCGTCCCTGGGATTCTCCAGGCAAGAGTACTGGAGTGGGTTGCCATTTCCTTCTCCAATGCATGAAAGTGACAAGTGCAAGTGAAGTCGCTCAGTTGTGTCCAACTCTTTGCGACCCCATGGACTATAGCCTACCAGGCTCCTCTGTCCATGGAATTCTCCAGGCAAGAGTACTGGAGTGGGTTGCCATTGCCTTCTCCAGTTTGGTACATTACTACTATCTAATTCTCAGACCCTCTAAAAAATTTTCCTAATGTCCCTTTTACAACAGAAGCACTCAAATTCAGGTTGTGTTTTACATTTATTTCTTATTTCTCTTTAGTCTTCTCCAGTCTAAAATATTACCTTTGGCTTCCCTTGATTTTTATGACCTTGATACTTTTGAAAATAGCCGATTGGTATGTTGCAGAAGGTCCTTCAGCTTGATTTATCTGAGGTTTTCTCATGATTAGATTTTGGTGATGTGCCCTTGGCAGAAATACTAGAGATCATGCTATTTCTTCTCATTGTATCCTATCCGTTAGTGAGCATTTGTAATTTATCTAAATATTGATGATGTTAGCTCTAATTATTTTGTAATTGTTCTTCCAAGCTTTTCTGCTAAAGTTACCTTCCACCTCCCCCCTCCCCACCCCNNNCACCGACAACATTTGTACTTTCCATTGTATAAGGAACTTCTTTAAAATTATTTAAACATCCCCTCCCCCATCATAACTGTTTGTTTATTATTTTAGCTTGGATTCACTTTCACTTTTCACTTTCATGCATTGGAGAAGGAAATGGCAACCCACCCCAGTGTTCTTGCCTGGAGAATCCCAGGGACGGGGGAGCCTATGGGGCTGCTGTCTATGGGGTTGCACAGAGTTGGACACGACTGACGTGACTTAGCAACAGCAGCAGCAAGGTGTCTTATTTTATTCAATAGCTTACAATCTGTATACCATTACTTTTATTGGCTCCACCATTTTCCAGCCCTTCCCTGCTTTCTGACCCAACAGGTTCTAAGGTTTTATCTTATTTCCTTTGCTACCCTATGATTACTAAGATCATGGCATCTGGTCCCATCATTTCATGGCAAATAGATGGGGAAACAGTGGAAACTGTGGCTGACTTTATTTGGGGGGCTCCAAAATCACTGCAGTCATGAAATTAAAAGACGTTTGCTCCTTGGAAGGAAAGTTATGGCCAACCTAGACAGCATATTAAAAAACAGAGACATTACTTTGCCAACAAATGTCCATCTAGTCAAGGCTATGGTTTTTCCAGTAGTCATGTATGGATCTGAGAGTTGGACTATAAAGAAAGCTGAGTGCTTAAGAATTGATGCTTTTTTAATATAAATTTATTTATTTTAATTGGAGGTTGATTACTTTACAATATTGTGTTGGTTTTGCCATACATCAACATGAATCCACCACAGGTATACATGTGTTCCCCATCCTGAACCCCACTCCCTCCCTCCCTGTACCATCCCTCTGGGTCGTCTCAGTGCTTTTGAACTGTGGTATTGGAGAAGACTCTTGAGAGTCCCTTGGACTGCAAAGAGATCCAACCAGTCCATCCTAAAGGAGATCAGTCCTGGGTGTTCATTGGAAGGACTGATGCTGAAACTCCAATACTTTGGCCAGCTGATGTGGAGAGCTAACTCATGTGAAAAGACCCTGATGCTTGGAAAGATTGAAGGCAGGAGGAGAAGGGGTCGACAGAGGATGAGATGGTTGGATGGCATCACCGACTCAATGGATATGGGTTTGGGTGGACTCCGGGAGATGCTGATGGACAGGGAAGCCTGGCGTGCTTTGGTCTATGGGTGGCAAAGAGTCAAACATGACTGAGTGACTGAACTGAACTGAACCCTACGATTAGTCATTTCTCTAATAATCAGAGTTCTTTTTAGTGGAGATTGGTGCATAGAAGCCAAAATTTGTGGTATCATCATTACTGTTGAGATATCACTAGTTTCCAGCCCTCTCAAAGGGCAGAGCTAGATTATCAATTTTTTTAAATATGTTTCTATTTCCTTCTACTTTTTTTGCACTGTTTATGCCTGTATATAATCTACCTATATTTATTTCCGCATCTGTATGTATCTAAAGCTATGTATTTGTGCCAATACAAGCAATTCCAACCCAATGATTTTTTCCTTTTTTTCTTATTTGTAGCTTATTTAGCTGGCTCCATTATTACTAATTTGTTTACTGCCTTCTTCCTCCATGAAGATGCCTTCCTCGGCTCCACTTGGATTTTCACACTTAGTCTTTTTCTGTCATTGCTGACTCTTCAATAAAGATGCTCTTATCAACCTGCTTGGGTTGTCACCTCTCTCTGGGACAAAGTAGCTTCCTATCCCCCTCAAAACCTTCAATTCAGTTCAGTTCAGTCACTCAGTCATCTCCGGATCTTTGCTACAACACGGACTGTGGCATGCCAGGATTCCCTGTCCATCACTAACTCCTGGAGCTGTCAAAATCTTAGGATTAAATATTAATAGTTCTTAAAGAGTTCAGTTTTGGGAAAGGAACAGGAGAAGAGGGAGAGGTAGGGGAAATGAACTCTTTCAATTTTCATACAATTCAAAATTGCTCTTCTATTTTCCTGTGTAGTATATAAATCTTATTAACCCTTGCTAAATAGTAGGAATAAATAACAATTCTTTTTGAAATATTTTTATTTCTTTAATTATGACTTAGGTTGAGAATTTTTTAATATTGTGCGTGTTTTTCTATAAAGAGTATTTTTTATTTTTCTACTTTACTCTTTGTTCTTTCTCATTGCACTATATTTTATTATTCATTCTACAAATATTTACTTCACATGTGCTATTGATCTTTAATATGTCTCTCTAGCTGGGTGTTTTACTTTTTATGAAATCTTTATGTGGAATTCTAGTAATGAGCTCCTCCAAGGCAAGAAGCAAACTTCATATTTATCTTGGACTCATTTCGCCCACAGTACAATGACAGATATTCATTCATTAGTGACTTCCTTTCATTATTTATTTGAAAGTAATTAACCTGAGATTTATGGATAAGTTTAAGAACACTTATGAACTTGAAGACATATGGGTATGTAGGTGTTTCTCTATGTGTATATTTTTCTTAAGAAAAAGGCTAAAATTTCCATGATGATATTGAAATAATTCATTTGGCTCCAATATTATTTTATAGAACTAGAGAAGATGTGCTAAACACTGACTAAGAATTATTCACAGTAAGTGTTCATCTCTCAGTCGTGTCTGACTTTTTGTGACCCCATAGCCTGTAGCTCGCCAGGCTCCTCTGTCCATGGGATTCTCCAGGCAAGAACACTGGAGTAGGTTGCCATTCCCTTCTCCAGATTTATAGCAAAGACTATGACTAATATCATAAAATTATTCCACATAAACTTCTGATGATCAAGACAATAACCTTTGGCCTCAAATCATCATAGCATAGAAACTAACAAGAAATTTTCAACACTGGCTGGTAAGAAACGCATCCCCATGGATCATTCAAAAGAAAAGTACATTTTATTCATAGATATGATTGTTTTAGTTCTGCAAATAAACTTTAAAGTAAATTAACAGCCAACAAAATGTATTATTCTCCAGTGTCTGATAAAAATAATCCTTAGTTTGAATATATTTTTACCAAAACAAACTTCTGTAAGAATTTAAATCACAAATATGAATAAAAACACCTATTTCATACTTTAATTATTTGTTTTCAATATCATGAACAGCATTTGATAACAAGCATAACACTGTTTAACAGCTTCTGACTTACTCTGATAAAGGATATAATTTTTTAAGTAGGAAACCATGAAATGTGTATCTCTAAAAGAAAGTGAGGTAATAGTCTTGGAGAGTCTAAAAGCTTGCCAATTGGTAATTGACTTTGTGAACTCTGAATTACCCAGAGTACATCTTTCTACAATACAATTAGTAGCTATTAAGTATTATTTCAATACATAAATGTCAAGTACAAGAAAATTTGTATCAGGATCTGGCCATTTTTCTTCTGTGGTGGGGATCACACAGATCCAAAACAAAAATCATAAACAACTTAAGTGCCAATATTACCTCAATGGATGCTGGAATCTTTTAAAATTGTTCACAATTATTTATCACAATCCACAGTTTTGCATTAATCCCCTTTTATATATTCATTTAGTGGACATTTATAGAATGTCTACAATGCTGAAAATGAAGTATGTGAGACTGGAGGGACTATGCTGCGCTCGCTCAGTTGCGACCCGAGGGACTGCAGCCCACCAGGCTTCTCTGTCCATGGGATTCTCCAAGCAAGAATACTGGAGTGGGTTTGCCATGCCGTCCTCCAGGGGATCCACCCAACCCAGGGATCCAACCCAGGTCTCCCTCATTGCAGGCTGATTCTTTAAGGTCTGGGCCAGCAGTGAAGCTGGCTCCCTGGTGGCTCAGACAGTAAAGAGTCTGCCTGCAATGTGAGAGATCCAGGTTTGATCCCCGGGTTGGGAAGATCCCCTGGAGAAGGAAAGGGCAACCCACTCCAGTATTCTTGCCTGGAAAATCCCATGGATTTAGGAGTCTGGCAGGCTACAGTACATGGGGTCACAAAGAATCGGACACAATTGGGCAACTAACACTTTCCACAGAAAAGCCCTATTAATTAAGAAGTCACACATTACATTGAGTGTGAGGGGAAAATGGACTTCAAAACAATGAGCAAAGGGAGGGCTCAGAAGGCCGGTTAAGATCAAGTATTTGGGTAGGGGCAGAATTCAGAATCCAAAATATATACCCAGGCCAATACTTCTTGTGGTTTGTTGATACAGCAGGAAATTCCTCCTTTTAATATCTTTCTGATATTCTTGGACCATTTCACATACAAATATCATTAATCTTTCCTTGCAAGAAAGTAAAAGTCAAGAAAATAACATGGGATTGGGTGGAGGATGTGGTACACAGAAAGAGTATCAGCATAACAGTATTATTTTATTTGGCTTTATCAACCCCATCCCATAATTGATTTCTATGAAAGCTCAAGTTCAGATTCTAACCCTGACATCTACTAGCTATGTGATAGAGAGAGAATCATTCTATCTCTTAAACCTGAATGCTGTCATATAAAAGTAGGTATGATAATATCTTCTCTGAGTTATCAAGGGGATTAATATATAATGTACATAAAATGCCTTGTATGCTGCTGCTGCTTCTAAGTCGCTTCAGTCATGTCCGACTCTGTGCGACCTCATAGACGGAGGCCCACCAGGCTCCTCCGTCCATGGGATTCTCCAGGCAAGAGTACTGGAGTGGGGTGCCATTGCCTTCTCCTTGTATAGTAGCTAGCTTATAGAAAGCTTCCATTGGACATTTTGATACTCTGACTGTAGTTTCAAATCTTCAAGACCAAAATGTTTGACCAAAAAGCTGAGTTTCCTGTGCTTCTACATTACCTTATATATTCTCAAAATAAATTTCTATTACCAAACGCAGCATGAGCCTCCTGTATAGCTCCCTGAAATCTGAAACAGGTTAAATAACCCATGTTCTTACAGTGTTCTCTGTACTGTACTGCACTGATCAATGTGCATTATCATAATATGTACTTGAACTTGTAGCCAGACTGGAAAATCAATATATACTTAATAAAATTTCTGTTTATTTTGGTCAAATATGGCAATTGGTACAAGAATGCTCTTCTTGTTCTAATTGCTTCAATCACTAGTTATTCTTTCTGAGAATAGTAAAAGGCCACTTGTTTTTCCCTAACCCAGCCTGACTGCACAGACATGGTTCAAGCCTTTTCAAGAGCTGCAAATTTATGCAACAAGAACAAAATTATTTCAGGAAGAAGCAACTCAAGAAGAGGACTGTAACTATGGTATTGTTTAAAAATTTTTTAAAGGTCAGAACATTGACTTGAACTGGGAATCCAGATAGCATCATAATTGAAAACAGATGCAGTAAGCAGAAAGCAGCCTTTGGGTTTCTGGTTCCTGGACATTAATGCAATTGCCCGGTTGTGAAATCAGGCTAATGACTCAACATGAAGTTTTACTACCTCTCTCAGACATTCAGCTAATGATAGATTATAAATTACTTTGCTACCTGAAATGTAAGGCCAGACCTATATTATGTTAATGAATCAGATGCTGCCTGTGGGCGATCAGCACAAATCATCAGGGGCTATTAAACCTGTGCAGGTAATGAGCAGCTGTTTGTTTCGGTGGACAAATCTGGATTTATAATCTGGTTTACTAGCATTTTCTATCTAGGAGAAGGTGGTTTACTTCTTCAAAATTCAGATGCTTTTTCTATTAAAAAAAAAAAGGGCGGGGTAATATGACTTCTCACAGATTACCTCTCACAGCAAACAAATTATGAATATGTATAAGAAAATACCTTGTATATGGCAAACTTAGATTTTTTTGATTATGTGACCATTCTTTTTAAAAAATCATTAAGATTTTAAACATTTGCTCAGCATTTAATCAGCAAAATAACTTAAATAAACCTATTGGGATATTTAATAGGAAGGAGGAAAGCTGAGGAAGGAGAAGTTATTTCTTCACTTAAATCTTCTATAATGGTTTATTCAGGGAAGTTATGTTGCTTTATATTATAGAATTATTTCACTTTCATTTAAATAATGCCTTAAGATCTTGAAATGACCTGCTGATTATGAATTCACAGATAAGGTAGATTCAATCACAATGAAATGTTAAAAGAGTAATATTCTAAAATTCAAGATGCTTTCTAATTTCATATTCACTGAACAGTTGTTGAAGATATTCTACATGCAAAGTTATGCCAACCTTTAATTTAAGTATCTCTTTAAGGCACTATTACAAACCATAGAAGAACTAGTATCATGCCAGTTTGTAGATAAGGAGAATGAGGCTCAGAGAAGTCTTATATAGCCTAAAGTCACATAATTAATGCATTAACTATTTTTTGTATTCCAAAGCTAGTGCTTTTGTCCTTTATACTATATTTTGCCAGTGAGTCATATTTTAAGTCACTTTGCCTGTTTAAATATCAAAGGAAAAAAATGAATGGATAAACATATACACTCAGTTATTTCTTGTTTTAAATTATGGACTTTGAGGCCACACTAACTGAGTTCAATCTTTTGTGTAATCTTGAACCAATTGTATTTTGCTTACATGCACCTCAGTTTCCTCATCTGAGGAAGATGATAACCATTGTACCTCTTGTTAACAGAGTTTACATATAGAAAGCCCTAGAACAGCAGTAGGCACTGAATACTTAAGCAGTTGGTAAATGCTAGTTATTATTATTGGCCCATTTTTTCTGCTACTATCCAGATCACTTTCTTTCTACATATTCCCATTTCAAAATCAAGAGAAAGTAAGTTTTTGATGAAAAAAAATTGCAATTGACATGACATGTTTATTTATGATTCATATATCATCTCAAATTCAGTAGGTATTATGTTTATCCTTTTCTCATGATTCATTGAGTTATAATGTCATTTCCCTGCAGCAAAGTATTCAGGAACACATCTCTCTCTCTGACCTTCTCTTACAGAGAGAGAACAAGACAGGCAATTGAGCTCCCTATGAAGAATGGAACATCCAATTTGAAAGAGGATAAATTGGCAATTCAACTATTATAACAATACCATCAACTTCATCATATTTGTTAATTATTTAGACGAAATATCCTTTCAACATATGTTAAAGTAATAGCAGTATTTTTTACAGACTGTTATGCACCAGAATCTATGCTAAGGATTTTTCATTTATGCTTTCTAATTCTAGCATGAGTTTTGAAGAAGGAAACATATGTTACCATCTTAAGAGGAAACAAACTCGGAAATTTTACATAAACTGGAAGGAGGCAGAACACAGGTGTTTAGAGTATAAACTTGAGTTGGACAGACGAGTAAAATGTTTTTTTTCTTCAGCTAACTCGCAAACTTTCTGTCTCATTTCTATAATCTGTGAAATGCCTCATCATGTTGCTATGAGGACTGTGTGTGATAATGTTCAGAAGATCTTTAATATAATACTGGATACATGGCAAGCATTTATACAAGGTTGCTCATGTCATGAGTAAGCCAGTGCATCAGTATTATGGGAATTTATACTAAAACATACATCTGTCTGATTATAAAGATCACCATCATCGACAAACATATTTATCTACCCTTAAAAACAGTTACTGAAAGTAAACATTTTGATCAGCTGTTTCTTAATTAAGATTTGATTCTCTAAATATGAAAGTCATGTATATGTATACATTGGTATCGTCAGGCTAAACTGAGAAAACTAATAAACAAATACTTTTCTTCTCTAGTGTTTACCATTGAAAGATATGAGCTTTTAAATATGAGTCAAATTGATGGTTTTGACTCTGTTCTCACATGGAGAGCAGGTGCCCACAGACCTCTTTAGTTTTGTATTTTTCTTTCTAGAATACAAATCACAGGAGGAAGAACTCTGCAATTTTTGATGTACTGTGAAGCACTCTTTTATACAGTGGGTTGGCTATTACCCACAGGAGATTAATACATTATAACACCAAATCAGAAATGACATATTCATTTTTACACCAAAAGCATTCCAGCAATATTTATTATAAAGAAATGATTGATTTGCTCCAAGGAGAAGCAAATCAATTTACATTTTTACACACGTGCACACACTCTTATAAACTTTCAAAGCTTTAGTATAATTACCTTCTAACATGTATTTTCAATGATA
Source organism: Redunca redunca (assembly GCA_006410935.1). Taxonomy (NCBI): domain Eukaryota; kingdom Metazoa; phylum Chordata; class Mammalia; order Artiodactyla; family Bovidae; genus Redunca; species Redunca redunca. The sequence continues at coordinate 1,237,135 of SJYQ01000209.1, read as the reverse complement.
TTTATTCTAAAAAAGCAAAAACTAATAGAGAATGTAATTATAGAATGTTTTATCTTATTCTATTAATTAATGTTATTAAAATATTCTTTAAGTGGGTTTAAGAAAAATTGATGTTTTGAATAAATCATTCCGTCATCATCTGGAATACTGCAGTCTTTCACTCATGCAAAATCACTCAGCTTGTGACACTCCAATACCATTTTATTATAGTGGCACACCTCCATGATTCTGCCCATCAGTGACTTGAAATGAAAAATATTCAAGCAAAGATTTATGACTCAATATATTAGCTTTGGAGAATCTGTTTGTACATCATAAATGATAGCATTCTTTTGTAAAATAATTGACATGTTTCAGACACAGATGTACCATCTTTTTCAATAACATCTTACCTTATGAATAATTCAAAATTTTCATTTTACCCATTGCTAAATTCTATATCTTCTGAAGTAAATATTAAACTTTGGAAGTTATATAGCAATGTGTGATATTGGGCTATCTTTCCCCATTTATTAGCAATTTTTATTTTTTAATATGTAGCAGAAGGACAAAGCTATAATCCAGAATATATTTTTTTTAAAATTCAACAAATACTTCTATGTTCCAAGCACTATATTGTGAAAATTTCAAAATAATCTATGGGTGACTATGCTAATTTTTTTTAATTTAGATCAGTTATAATATCAAAAAGAAAAACAGAAAAAATAGAAAATTCCAAATGTACATTTATTGATAGAATAAAAATTTACACCAAAATTTGAATCGATGAATATGTATTGTTTCCAATCATATTAATCATATTGTTCAGTGAAATGAGAGAAATTTTAAAAGAGTAAGAGGATTGAGGACAGAATGCTCAAATTCCTTTGCACATCTGCAAGTGATCTTGAGACCCCCCCAATGAAACTGCAGCTGCAGAATGTAAGCGTGTCCATCACAGACCAAATGATTAACTAGTTTTCCATAAATCATAGTGTCAAGGTGGATATTTTAACCAACTGTCCAAAATATTTTGAAATGATATCACATACTGACTTGTCAATTATCTGAGATCATTGTGCTTAATTTTGCAGTTTTCAAGATTCCCTTATTTGCTTTCCTGTAATTTGCTTTCCAGTTATTCTTCTGATATTGAAAAGTTCAAACTACAGTAAGAAAAGTACAGTGAGTATAGGTGTTTCACATTTAAGAATATTAAGAATACAAGGATGGGGTTTCCCTGATGGCTTAGTGGTAAAGAGTACCCTTCCAACACAGAAGACACAGCCTCCATCCCTGGGTGGGGAAGGTCCCACATGGCATGGAGCAACGAAGCCCGTGTGCCACAGACTATTGAGGCTGGGCTCTAGAGTCCAGGAACCGCTGCTACTGAGCCCACACACCGCAACTACTGGAGCCTAGAGAATAATAAGAGAAGCCACTGCAGCGAGCAGTCTGCAGACCACAACTAGAGAGAGCCTCTGTTCACAGCGACTAGCGAAAAGGATGCGCAGCAACCAAGACTCGGTACAGCCAAAAATAAATGTATAAAGATGCTCAAAGAGAATACAAGAACGGCCTCAAAGTAAGTATGGGAAAAGAACTTAAGCAAGACAATATACATTTCAGATTTTGAAGCACTAATCCCAAGGCAAGAGATAGAAGATTCCACAGTCATATCAAGGAAGCTGGGCCATTTTGTTCATTCTTACGTAGCTCTTTAGCAGCAGAAATGACAAGATTTGGCAACTAAAAGACAAAACGCTAATAGCAGAGAACTGAAGAGGGAAAATATGGAACCCTAGCCCACAACTGAAAGCATTGTTTTTGAAAATGCCAAGTTTTTATAGCTTTGAAGTTTTTATAAAGATTATTTCAAGTCAAATTTCAAAATGATGTATATGCACATAGTTTTTGATAAAACTGTAATATTTTCAATGAGCCAATGAACTACGGTCAGTAGGGTCATATCTTTATGATGAAAAGACAGAAAATGTTGAGTTTCTTGAATGTGATAGCTGTGGCAGATGAATTTCTTGAGTCAGCCAACACAATAACTCGGTCAGAAAAAAAAAATATTATAAAATTTGAGTATCTTTTTTCCTTGAATTTGTAAGTATAGCTACGTAATTAACCCTCCAACTTAATAAACTCTAAAATGGAGTTTAATGTTCAAATGCATTTAAGCATACTGAATGTATATGCCCACTTAGAGGACTGCACTGCTGTTTGTATATTAAAGACCTGAGTGGCTCATCTGTATGGATGTGTTTTCTGTGTATTTGATATAATCATAACTGATTACTTGAAAATTCTTCAAATTAAATGATCAGCATACTATAAAACTAGGATTCTAGGAAACATTTTGAGATATGGTGCCCTGAACCCAACCATCCCACTGATTAAAAAAAAAAAAAAGAGTGTGATATGTTTGATATTTCCATTCTTCCCATCAGATTGGCTCCACTGTTTCCACACAGCTTCCCAAATAGCTGATCAGCTCTTCATTTTGATTTCGAACTAGCCAAAGGTTGGCACCAATAAGAATTCAGAGAATGGGTGAGAGGCCCAGTCCTTGTTACTCTGAGTGTCTCCCCACAAGATCACTACAAATTGGCAGTGTACCCCTACTAAAGACCAAAGCTGCTATCAGGCAGCCTTTGCTTACAGGTAATCTCCCTAGCTTATATAATCACAACCCCTCTTCCCCCTTTAGACCTGTGAGTAACAACTTTTCTGTCCACTGTTGTTAGATTTAGGGTGCTTCATCACCATTTCTATTAAAACTGCTTTTGCTTTATGAATTGTCGCCATTGATGTTGCCATCTCTTTCCTGTTGGACTCATGAACAGCCCTAGGAAATACACGCTCAAAATGAGATTCTTGGGTTAAGTCGCTCACGTATTTAAGGAGTCTACAGATAACCCTTTGCATGTGGGAAATAGGACACTGATAACTTCTTCAAGGTGGTGGCCTCACAATTATTGAAATTATCACTAATTGTACATATATTAAATGCTAGATGAAGTACAGACAGCTGTTGAGAAAGCATTTGGCTGTGATCCTCAGGCACCATGGAATGTAAATCTGAGTATTTATTCCTCTGTTTGAACTGTTTTTTCCCTGGCCCAGCACTAAAAACAAGCATTAATGTAGAATAGCTGGTCTATGTGTGCGACTTCATTCCATGTCACTTCCTAGAAAATACGCTTTCTTAGCTTTCTCTGGGATGGGCAAATTACTCTTGGAAAGGTAGTCATGTTGTGTTCCAGTCTGTGCTTCCTGGATGCTCTTCTCTCTGTTATATTGGCCTTCCTTTCTGTATTCAACTGAGCTATTTGCTTTTTTTCCACATTGCTCAGCAAACTAGCTGATATCACTGCCCCTTCCTGACATTCCCCACCTGTTGTGTATCTTTCTCCTCTGCTCCCTAAGCACTTCAGTCCAGTCCGGTTCAGTTGTTCAGTCGTGTCTGACTCTTTGCGACCCCATGAACTGCAGCACGCCAGGCCTCCCTGTCCATCACCAACTCCCAGAGTCCACCCAAGCCCATGTCCATCGAGTCGATGATGCCATCCAACCATCTCATCCTCTGTTGTCCCCTTCTCCTCCTGCCTTCAATCTTTCCCAGCATCAAGGTCTTTTCAAACGCGTCAGCTCTTTGCATCAGGTGGCCACAGTATTCGAGTTTAGCTTCAACATCAGTCCTTCCAGTGAACACCCAAGCACTTCAGAACACCTCTAATAACGCTGTTCTGACATTCTACTATAAGTCCAATGTCACTTGCCAGTCTTTACTGCCAGACTATAAGATCAATAGTTAAGTCAGTCCTGTGCATTTTTAAAATACAATACAACCATGTGCCAATCACATTCTCAGGTGCATAGGAGGAAATCTAGAAAAAATGATGCTGATTTAGACAACTAATGAAAATTCTTTTTTCTGAGAGTGAAAATCAATACATGCACTCTTTCTTTATACAATGTTTATATATGGGTAAATTCTCACTGGACTTAAAATGTCAAAAATGTACAAAGACTCAGCAGTGGCCACATGACTGGAAAAGGTCAGTTTTCATTCCAATTCCAAAGAAAGGCAATGCCAAAGAATGCTCAAACTACCACACAATTGCACTCATCTCACATACTAGTAAAGTAATGCTCAAAATTCTCCAAGCCAGGCTTCAGCAATACGTGAACTGTGAACTTCGTGATGTTCAAGCTGGTTTTAGAAAAGGCAGAGGAACCAGAGATCAAATTGCCAACATCCTCTGGGTCATGGAAAAAGCAAGAGAGTTCCAGAAAAACATTACTTTCTGCTTTATTGACTATGCCAAAGCCTTTGACTGTGTGGATCACAATAAACTGTGGAAAATTCTGAAAGAGATGGGAATACCAGACCACCTGACCTGGCTCTTGAGAAATCTGTATGCAGGTCAGAAAGCAACAGTTAGAACTGGACATGGAAAAACAGACTGGTTCCAAATAGGAAAAGGAGTACGTCAAGGCTGTATATTGTCACCCTGCTTATTTAACTTCTATGCAGACTACATCATGAGAAACGCTGGACTGGAAGAAACACAAGCTGGAATCAAGATTGCCAGGAGAAATATCAATCACCTCAGATATGCAGATGACACCACCTTTATGGCAAAAAGTGAAGAGGAACTAAAAAGCCTCTTGATGAAAGTGAAAGAGGAGAGTAAAAAAGTTGGCTTAGAGCTCAACATTCAGAAAACAAAGATCATGGCATCTGGTCCCATCACTTCATGGGAAATAGATGGGGAAACAGTGGAAACAGTGTCAGACTTTATTTTGGGGGGCTCCAAAATCACTGCAGATGGTGACTGAAGCCATGAAATTAAAAGACGCATACTCCTTGGAAGAAAAGTTGTTACCAACTTAGATAGTATATTCAAAAGCAGAGACATTAATTTGCTGACTAAGGTCCGTCTAGTCAAGGCTATGGTTTTTCCTGTGGTCATGTATGGATGTGAGAGTTGGACTATGAAGAAGGCTGAGCACTGAAGAATTGATGCTTTTGAACTGTGGCGTTGGAGAAGACTCTTGAGAGTCCCTTGGACTGCAAGGAGATCCAACCAGTCCATTCTGAAGGAGATCGGCCCTGGGTGTTCTTTGGAAGGAATGATGCTAAAGCTGAAACTCCAGTACTTTGGCCACCTCATGCAAAGAGTTGACTCATTGGAAAAGACTCTGATGCTGGAAGGGATTAGGGGCAAGAGGAGAATGGGACGACAGAGGATGAGATGGCTGGATGGCATCACCGACTCAATGGATGTGAGTTTGAGTGAACTCTGGGAGTTGGTGATGGACAGGGAGGCCTGGCATGCTGCGATTCATGGGGTCACAATGAGTCGGACACGACTCAGCGACTGAACTGAACTGAACTGCAAACATGAAAATCGCCTTTTGTTTCTCTTCATTCTTTTCCTCTCAAAATTAACTTACATTAGAGTGAGACTCATGCTTTTTAGGAAATTTTGTACCAAACAAAATAGAATGAACTATTTGAAAGAAGATACTTTTGGCATTTTTACTTGCCTGGCAGAAAGTGATGGACGTATAAACACTAATTTTGCTTTAGTATTTAACATTGCCATAGGCTGTGGTTTTCTTTACCACAACCTACCAAAAATATCCATGAGACAAATGATTCACATTAAGTTTTGGATCCTTGGTAGGATAGTCTATTTATTTTGTGGATAACTCTAAGTACAGTGTGGTTCTTGCTAACCTACTGCTTCCAGGGGCTCTGTAGTTGCCTACGCGTGTAACTAAAAACCTTAAACCTGTTTAAAAGCAGGTGTTCCACATTTCCCTGGTTTTCCAAAAAATACACCATCAAATTTAAAAACTACTACATGTAAGCATGTTTTAATATATTTGTGAGCAGTTAAATGCATTGAAAAAGCCAAACAAAAAATTTTAAATCCTTTAAGGTACAGTGGATGTAAACATACATACCACATGTCTTTCTTGTTTTTGCTTTTTTTTTTTGCTTTGCTCACTATATCACATATTAAATAAGAAAGGGCTCAAGGGGGAGGCAGGATAGGCAGCTGAGTCTGAATTTATTTTTAGTGGTGCACTCTCACTGCAGTGCACATTTTGCTGCAAAGTACCTAAGGCTAAAAATCCCACCTTTTATCAATACAAGGTAAAGAACAAGTTTGCAAAGTATTTCCTGAGCACAAACTAAAATCTGGCATGTTTATGGGTGAATATTGTGACTGGCACTGTTAGTCTAATAGAAAGCTAATGGACAGCTCTAGTAACTACTGTGCCTTAAAATTCTGATTTATGTTTCATCCCCTAATTAAAGTCCAGAAACCTTAATGCTGAGATATATTATGTATAAATTTACTTTAGCAATGAGATGTCTCTTAGATGATGTAAATGCCATGGTGCAATTGGAGGACCTTTTCTTAAACATGAAAAATGGAAATAATCTTTAGCACAGAGATAAACCTTCTCCAAAGGACAGGCAGAAGGGCCTAGGGAACCAGCGCATCTTGGTCTGTGATGGCTTTCATGTGTTGGTCCTATGTGAGGAGCCAACACAAAATATCAGTTTTCTCCCCCAAGCCCTGGTTAATTAAGAAACAAGGGAAGCTAATGTGCTAGTTATAATGTATCTGCTACATGAAAACTGTCAGAACAGAATCCACTTTATTTTTATTTTTTATACAATTTTAAAGGTCATACCCATTTACAGTTATTGCAAACTATTGTCTCTCTTCAACATATTAAGTCCACTGCTCTATTTAATAATGTAGTTAGCACTATATAGTGTTTGCTTCTTTGAAATAAAGGTCTCAGCTAAGTTTTTAAATGGAAAAGGGAAGAAGTGTGAGTCACAGAGAAGGTACTTTTAGAATTAAAAGTACCTAACCTCCAACCTCTAAATTGTCTATTTTGAGTTAGGATCAGAACCATAGCATTTATTACTTTGAAATGGGAATCCCAGGCCTCTTTTCTCAAAGTGAAAGTGAAGTTGCTCAGTCATGTCCGACTCTGCGACCCCCATGGACTATAGCCTGCCCCAGGCTTCTCCGCCCATGGAATTTTCCAGACAAGGGTATTGGAGTGGGTACTCTTGGGTTCAGAAAAGGAAGCAGAAAAGCTAAAGGGATGCAGCAACAGAGAGGATTGCCTGATAACTAGACGGGAGGCTTGTCTCCACACTTTCACCTTCTTTTTATGAATTGCATGCCACCTGCCATCTTAAAAATATTTATCAATACACAAATGATGAATCAATGTAGCAATGATAAAGAAACACAACATACAAACATACATGATGATATTTTATTTATTCAACTTCCTTGAAATAAGCAGGAAAAGAAAGCATAGGGCTTTAGAAGGCCAAAAGAAAAGGCATTACAGAATTACATTACAAAGTTTGTAGATATCATCTTCTAGGTGAATTGCTTGCATCCTCAATCAGAGACCATTTAATTTGAACACGTGAATCTTACGCATGGGAAATTTTTTACATAATTATAGGCCCACAGTTCCATTTGTCTAGACTGCAACTTCTTCCTTGCAATGAATTTTATCTTGAGTATTTTACATTTGCTACACTAACTAGAATACTGTGTTATACAAAGATAATCATGACTAACATTTTATGATTATTGCTGTTTAGTTGCTAAGCCATGTCCAACTCTTTGTGACCCAACGGGCTGTAGTCTGCCAGGCTCCTCTGCCCATGGGGTTTCCCAGTCAAGAATACTGGAGTGGGCTGCCATTTCCTTCTCCAGGGAAATTTTCCCAACCCAGGGATCAAACTCCCCATCTCCTGCATTGGCAGGAGGATTCTTTAACCACTGAGCCACTAGGGAAGTCCTATCATTTAAGAGCAATTTACTATTTCAAAAACAATTTCACCTACATTATCTTATATGACTTGCATCACCTGGTAAACGAGTCAACATGATTGCCATTTTGTAAAGTCAGTTAGAGTCAGAAAGTTTGACTTAGCTGATTGTGTTATTAAATTCTAAAACCTAGTATCAAATAAAGTGTTTCAGACTATGAATGTCATACTCTTCTGCAAACAACATCCATCAAGAGATGATTATTGAATGAACAAAATTGGTTTTTATCTGATGTCATTTTCCTAAAATCTATCAAATGCACAGTGTATATAAGTCAAGGAACTAGATACTGGAGATATAAAAATAGTGAAGATGCAGTCTTTCCACAAAATAAACTCAGTCTAATAATGGTGTTATTGGGGCTTCACAGGATCCATATTTTCAATCTATTATTCCTTTCCCATCCCCCAAAGAGTTATCAGATTATCATACTATGGCCATGTATCATGGCACTATTTTCTTTTCAAATAGATATTACTTCATGAATAAAATTGGTACATATAAAAGGACTGATCTTTATACAAGGTAAATTAAGCAAATGCCTTAATAAGATACCCTATAATATTACAGAGTTGTTTTGCTTATAATTATTTCTAAATATGTGAAAGATGATTTTATAATTGTGTGATGACCTCAGGGAAAAGATCTCACAGCTTTTTATATATTGCAATAGTTGTTTTAGAAATTTAGATATAAAAAGTTAGATTCAAAATTGAAAGTAGATTATTATTTGATGCCAGGTAACATCTGAAAATCACCATTCCTAATTAAATATCAACTGGGTTGATAGCGTAATGAATTTTATGTCTATGTCTCCAACCTGAGGATGGTTTTCATTGTTGCTGAACTATATGACAAAATACAAATTGAATATCTGGGTTCTGTTTCAGATATATTCAAATACATTCCTGTAAACTCTAAATCAAGAGACCAACAGATGAACATCAGTTATGAATAACTCAAACAGAAACTACCTAGGGACTATGAGATATACACAAGACCAAAGAAATTTTCTGATGCCAAGTTGATCCCTGGAAAGAGAGAATAACTTACGATGTTACTCATTCTTAGAACTTTCAGTTGGATGACAGAGCACAGTCAGTCTCCCAGGGGGTGGCTGAAACTCAGAAAGAAAACACAAAGTCTTTTGGCCTGTAGTAACAGGCATCAGATTTCAAAGCAACCACTACCTTTGGAAAGTGAGTAGTTAATCCTGGAGGGTAATGCTGCTGCTGCTGCTAAGTCGCTTCAGTCGTGGCCGACTCTGTGCCACCCTATAGACGGCAGCCCAACAGGCTCCCCCATCCCTGGGATTCTCCAGGCAAGAACGCTGGAGTGGGTTGCCATTTCCTTCTCCAATGCATGAAAGTGAAAATGAAAGTGAAGTCTCTCAGTCATGTCTGACTCTTAGCAACCCCAGAGACTGCAGCCCACCAGGCTCCTCCATCCATGGGATTCTCCAGGCAAGAACACTGGAGTGGGTTGCCATTTCCTTCTCCAATGCATGAAAGTGAAAAGTGAAAGTGAAGTCTCTCAGTCGTGTCCGACTCTTAGCAACCCCATGGACTGCAGCCCACCAGGCTCCTCCATCCATGGGATTCTCCAGGCAAGGGTACTGGAGTGGGGCGCCACTGCCTTCTCCACTGGAGAGTAATAGAGCAAGAGAAAAGAAGTGAAAGTGTTAGCTGCTCAGTGGTGTCTGACTCTTTCAGGACCATGGACTGCCGTCCACCAGGCTCCTCGTTCCATGGGATTCTCCAAGCAAGAATACTGGAGTGAGTAGCCATTATCTTCTCCAGGGGATCTTCCCGACACAGGCATCAAACCCAGGTCTCCTGCAATGCAGGCAGATTCTTTACCATGTGAGTCATCAGGGTAAACTCCAATTCTGCATTGAAGTAAGAAACACACAGTATGGGGCAGACTGACAACAACTCTCTAAAGAGAAAAGAACAAAATGGAACATAGCTGTTGCTCAAGAGCAGGGGTTTGTGAATTGAGTTAAACAGTATTAGCTGCCTGCTCTATTGGCACCCCACTCCATACTCTTGCCTGGAAAATCCCACAGATGGAGGACCCTGGTAGGCTGTAGTCCATGGCGTCGCTATGAGTCAGACACGGCTGAGCAACTTTACTTTCTCTTTTCACCTTCATGCATTGGAGAAGGAAATGGCAACCCACTCCAGTGATCTTGCCTGGAGAATCCCAGGGATGGGGGAGCCTGGTGGGCTGCCATCTATGGGGTCGCACAGAGTTGGACAAGACTGAAGCGACTTAGAAGAAGTAGACTATGAATGATACCAAAACTCTGGAGGAATAATACAAAGTCAATATCAACCACAATATAATATTTATAGTTCTAGAATACAATCCAAAATTATTAAGTGTATGAAGAACTTGGAAAATATGATCTGTTCTCAAGGAAAATAATAGTCATCAGAAGTCAATACTGAGATGACCCAGATATTAGATTGTTTAGTCTAGGACTTTGAAGCAAATATTATAACTGTGATTGACCGAAAGAGGAATATAAGCTTATACGGGGAGGGAAGGGGGAGGGGGTTCAGGATGGGGAACACGTGTATACCTGTGGCGGATTCATGTTGATGTATGGCAAAACCAATACAATATTGTAAAGTAATTAACCTCCAATTAAAATAAATAAATTTATATTAAAAAATAAAAATAATCTGGCTTGGAATTTTTAAAAAAAGGCTTATAATAAATGAAATGATAGATGTCAGAGGAAAATAGAAACAATGAAAGGAATCAAAGGCAAACTTTAGAAGTGAAAAATACAATATCTAACCTTGGTTAGATATTAAGACCCAGAGTGGTCTTAATAGACTAGAGAGAATTTTTTTTTTAATTTTTATTTTAACTTTAGTTTACTTTACAATACTGTGTTGGTTTTGCCAAACATTGACATGAATTCACCATGAGTGTACATGAGTTCCCAAACATGAATCCCCTCCCACCTCCCACCACATAACATCTCTCTGGGTCCTCTCCATGCACCAGCCCCAAGCATCCTGCATCCTGCATTGGACATAGACTGGCGATTCATTTCTTACATGATAGTATACATGTTTCAATGCCATTCTCCCATCTCATCCCACCCTCTCCCTCTCCCCCAGAGTCCAAAATGTGAGACAACAACAGAGACTCAGATCTATAGAGAGAATTTTTTTAAAAGAATCACTAGAAAGAACTATAGATTGATAGAAGATATCTAATCTGAAGAAAGGGGGAGAAAATGATGAAAGAAAAAGGAACAGAACTTCAGAGACAAGCAGCATAACAAAAAGCACAATTGCTTAATGTGTGTGTGACTATAATCCCAGAGAGTTGAAAGACACTTGACTAGGAAAAATACTTGCACAAATATTGGCCTGAAAATTTCCCAGTTTTGCTGAAAGACATTTATTTACAGATGCAATAGAGTTGGTCAAATTCAAACATAATAAATATAAAGAAAGCATAACTAGATGTTTCATAGTCAGCTACTGAAAACTAGAGATAAAGAGAAAAGTCTCGAAGCAGACAGAGAAGAAGGACAACGTACATTCAGGGGCAAAATAATTAGAATGGTGCAAAATTTCTAATCAGAAATGTTAGAAAACAGAAGACAGCAAAATGACATATTTGAAATGTTGAAAGAAAAGCTTGCCCACCTGGAATTTCATATCTACACAAATATCTTTCAATAATAATAGTGTGACATTTTTAGAGGAAATAAAAATAAGTTAACCATATGCAGATCCCAAATATAAGGAATGTTAAAAGATATTCTTCAGGTTGAAAGGGATATGTAATGATGAAGAACAGTATCGTCAGGAATGAANAATATAGATATCATGCAAATAGTATGTATTAGAAAGCTAAAATGGTTATATAAATAACAGATAAAATAGACTTGGTGCAAATGAATTATCATAAATGAGATATATATTTAATACTGATAAAAGAATCAGGAACATTAAGCAATCAGAAATCTATATTCAGTTGATAACAGAGCATTAAAATAATAAAGCAAAGACAGAACAAAGCAAAGAGACAGTTTCACAAACACTGCTAAATTTTTTAACATCTTTAATTCAGAAATTGACAGAACTAGACATAATAGACTCAGTAAAGACACAGGTGATCTGGACATTATCTCACTACCATGATTTAATTGATGTTTATAGAAGGGTGGCGTTAGTGGTAAAGAACTTTCTTGCCAATGCAGGAGACATAAGAGATGCAGGTTCAATCCCTGTCTTGCGAAGATCTCCTGGAGAAGAGTGTGGCAACCTCCTCTAGTAGGCTTGACTGGAGAATCCTCATGCACGAGGAGCCTGGCAGGCTACAGTCCATAGAGTTGCAAAGAGTCAGACACAACTGAAAGCACATACACACAAAATATGTGCAATGGTTTTAGTTCACACATTCTTCACAAATGCACGTAACATTTCACCAAGATAAAATATATATAGCCCTACAAAAAAGATTAAGAAAAATTCAAAGAATTCAAATCTTTGAATCTGAATTCATCACATGGTGTATTCTCTAATGTCAATACAAGTAAATTAGAAATCAAAATTATAAAATAGGAAAACACAAATATTTAGAAATAATGCAAAATAACTTTAGATAATCTGTATATAAAGTACAAAGGAATTAGAAACTATTTTAACTAAATAATTAAATTCAGCATTTCTAGTTTTGTAGGATGAAGCAAAAGTGTGACTTAGAAGGGAACGTATGACTTTAAATGCTTATACTAAAAGGAAGAAAGGTCTATAAAATCAACCCCAAGTTTTCCAGAGGCTGGACTTCATGTAAAGACCAGAAGGATATGAGGTCAGGAAACCTACAGGTTCCAGATTAGATAGGGTACCACTAAGCTGGTAAGGAGTTGAATTTTACACTGAATCCCCTGGGGGGTCATTGCAGGATTCTAAGTAGGGAAAAAGTGGGACCAGATTTTTCATTTTAAAAAGATTATTCTGAAAGTGGTATGAATTATGAACTCATTTTAGAACCATTCAAAGCAAGGGGAACAGATATCAGGAGGCTGCTGTAATAATCTGTGCACAGAAGGACAAAATTCCACTAGAATGCAGTCTAAGGAAACAGAAAAGTCACTGGTGTCTGGATTATTAAAGAGGTAGTAGCAAAAGGATTTGGTGAGTGGTTATGTGTTAATAGTGAACAAAACAAGGGATCTAGTTTGGCTTTGGTATAACTGGGAAAGTGGGAATAGCACCAATAGTCACGGGTGGAGAAAAGAAAGGTGAAACAAGAGGGTACACGTGAAAATAGACTTTAGTTTCAGAGACCTTTTATATCAGTCTTAGATATTGAGCTTGTTTCTTTTCTCTATTTTTAATTTCTATTCCATTGACCTCTACTCTTATTATTCAATCCTGTGTGTGTGTGTGTGTGTGTGTGTGTGTGTGTGTGTGTGTGTGGGTGGGTGGGTTTACTTTCCTATTTCAAAGCAATTCTGATTCAACATTTTAATACTGAGATAAGATTTATAGAAGATAAGATTTATATATTATTTTCTTTGAGTAGACAATGCAACGGGGAAGATAGTAGACCTGTAAGACATTTGACTGAAGGCAGGAGGAGAAGGAGATGACAGAGGATAAGATAGTTGGATGGTATCACTGACTCACTGGACATGAGTTTGGGTAAACTCCGGGAATTGGTGATGGACAGAGAGCCCTGGTGTGCTGTGGTCCATGGGGTGGCAAAGAGTTGGACACGACTGAGTGACTGAACTGAACTGAACTAAAAAAGTTTGAGGCTAATTGTAAAAGGTAGCATATGGGATCATTTCACCTTTGGAAATACTGAAGACCTTTCTCTTTTAGAGATGGCTAAATGTAATGTCGGTGTGTAATGCAATAGTGCTTATCACAGAAGAAGGAATCAGCATCAAATGGGGTTGTTACTAGGTTGTGCTGTTTGGAAAATCTTGATATCCACAGGCTTAGTCTATTCTTCATCATTTCCCAGGCAAGAAATTTTCATATCTGAGATAGATTCTGCCTCAGAATAACTGTAGAATACTCATCGAAAGTTAGCATGCCTCTTATCAGAAATCAAAAAGCATAAAAAACATTTTTCCAAGAATCTGAGAAAACAGTATGCTGTAAAAGGTCTCACATTCATAAGTTCTGTAATAAACTAAATTACTGACTCTGTAGCAACCAAAAATAGCACAATTATATCTTCTAATAATTTTTCACTCTTCATCACATTTGACTTTTACTACATTTGATACAGTTGACCGAGTTCTCTTTCTTCAAACTTTACTCACCTAGTTTTCCTAATGTATCTCTTGACTTGAGAACTCCTCTGTGTTTCTTACACCCTCATGATTTCAAATAATTGCTGTCAAATGTGTATCTTCTCAAAATAAAATTTTCCTGAACCTCAAGTCATTGTATCCTAATCTGATGAATATCTCTATACAGATGCTCCACAGGACCTCAATTCAAATTCTGACATTCAAACAACTCTCACAGACCTTTCCCTTTCAACCATCTGGATCCATCTAATCAATTTAAGCAACATTAACCACACAGTCTTTCAAAAACCGAGGGCTATCTGTAAAGCCTCTTCACCTCAACATTCAATTAACAAGTTCTGTTAGCTTTATCACTAAAGTATATCTGGGACTTGTCGTTTCTTTGCATTTGACTGGTCATCATCTAGCACTGAAACTAACATAACAATTGGACTTAACTCTTTCAAATCCATCTTTTTTCAGATACTATTGTTATTTACTAAAAACACATATGCGTGTGCACACAGATACACATACACATATGTATACATATATACACATTCATAAATGTTTCATTATTAACTTATCTCTTTCTGTGACTCTCCATGGCATAGAGAGAATGTAGTCCTGTTTATGGCACTAAGTTAGTGGTGGGTAAGTCGTTTTAGAATGAATGATGGCATCACTGACATGAGTTTGAGCAAGCTCCAGGAGATGATGAAGGACAGGGAGTCACAAAGAGTTGCACACTACTGAGCCGCTGAACAAGAAGAAGCAGTTTTATAATGAAGGATGATTCAACAAATAGACAAGGTGAACAATTAGTGGTAATCATGGACACTTACAAAGGTGTTACCACTATCCAATCATGACATCATGAATCTGAATATAATCACTTGTCCCTTATCAAACATTTATTGAGTATAGATATGAGCCTGGCCTTCTTCTAGATACTAGAATGCCCTAACTAGCAAGGCAAAATCCATGCTTTAAATTAATTAGACAAGGAGGCCATTAGCTTATATAAGCAAACAGAAACCTAAGTCTGAAATGTCTCCAGGTTGAGACAACAAAACCTAAGGACAACCAGTCACAAAGAGCCAACTAGGCTTTCAAACATAAGACTACCTCATAAGCTATGGCTAGTCAAATAACGTAGTTGCTTTGCTTCCAACTCTTCTCTACAGAAGTTTTCCCACTAGCTCCTGTCAGTGGAGAGGCTCCTAACCAATTCCAGCCTAGGCCTGGCACTGCCCCATTCAAATAGATATTGGCTCAAATAACCTCTTACAAATCTAATGAGCCTCCATTTGTCTTTAAACATGCTCTCACTGTGTTTACATTCTTATATAAGCAAAGAAGTAATTAATTTCAAAGCAGTGATATAGTTTCTAAAAATATAAAGCAAGTCCATTGAAGATAGAAAATTGGGGTTGGTTTTTAACTAGAGTAATCAAAAAGTAGGTTTCCCAGAAGATGACATTTGATCTGATATATAAATCCTGAGAATGATTAAATTAATATCTTAATAATGGAGTTATAATTTTATAAGCAAACAGCCAAGGTCCATTAATGAGAATAATTATAAAGCATTTGAAGAACAGGAAAAGAGAAAGTGTAACTGCAAAATAGATGAAGAAAAAAGTGGTAGGAGATGAGCTCTGTGAAGAAAGTAGGCATCCAATGTAAGTCCAATAATATTATGTTTCCAACTCCCATACCTATGAGAGTAACTTATTACTATGATATTCTCTGACTTGTCTTTATCATTATATACCAACTATTCCACATTAGGACTTCCCTGGTAGCTCAGACAGTAAAGCATCTGTCTACAGTGCAGAAGACCTGGGTTCCATCCCTGGGTCGCGAAGATCTGCTGGAGAAGGAAATGGCAATCCACTCCAGTACTATTGTCTGGAAAATCCCATGGACCGAGGAGCATGGTGGGCTGCAGTCCATGGGGTCGCAAAGAGTCAGACATGACTAAGAAGTAACTAATTTCAAAGCAGTGATATAGTTTCTAAATTAATACAAGGAAAAGCCAATCTATAGATTTATACTCACTTTTGTGTAGTTTCCAAGAAGAAATAATTTCGATTTAGTATGTTTTCCTAATCCTTTCTTATATCTTTTCCTTGACCTTATTCACATTAAATTTTCCTTTTGCTCCCCATGGTTTTCCATTATAAACATTTATCTTTAGTGAAAGACCTGGGATTCCCTTGAAAGTCAGTCAGTTCAGTCACTCAGTCATGTCCAACTCCTTTTGACCCTATGAACCGCAGAACGCCAGGCCTCCCTGTCCATCACCAACTCCCAGAGTCTACCCAAACCCATGTCCATTGAGTCAGTCATGCCATCCAACCATCTCATCCTTTGTCGTCCCCTTCTCCTCCCATCCTCAATCTTTCCCAGCATCAGGGTCTTTTCAAATGAATCAGCTCTCTGCATCAGGTGGCCAAAGTATTGGAGTTTCAGCTTCAACATCAGTGCCTCCAATGAACACCCAGGATTGATCTCCTTTAGGATGGACTGGTTGGATCTCCTTACAGTCCAAGGGACTCTCAAGAGTCTTCTCCAATACCACAGTTCAAAAGCATCAATTCTTCAGTGCTCAGCTTTCTTTAGAGTCCAACTCTCACATCCATTCATGACTACTAGAAAAACCATAGCCTTGACTAGATGGACCTTTGTTGACAAAGTAATGTCTCTGGTTTTTAATATGCTATCTAGGTTGGTCATAACTTTCCTTCCACAGAGTAAACGTCTTTCAATTTCATGGCTGCAATCACCATCTGCAGTGATTTTGGAGCCCAAAAAATAAAGTCTGACACTGTTTCTACTGTTTCCCCATCAATTTCCCATGAAGTGATGGGACCAGATGCCATGATCTTTGTTTTCTGAATGTTGAGCTTTAAGCCAACGTTTTCACTCTCCTCTTTCACTTTCATCAAGTGGTGGTTTAGTTCCTCTTCACTTTCTGCCGTAAGGGTGGTGTCATCTGCATATCTGAGGTTATTGATATTTCTCCCGGCAATCTTGATTCCAGCTTATGCTTCCTCCAGCCCAGTGTTTCTCATGATGTACTCTGCATATAAATTAAATAAGCAGGGTGACAATATACAGCCTTGACATACTCCTTTTCCTATTTGGAACTGGTCTGTTGTTTCATGTCCAGTTCTAACCGTTGCTTCCTGACCTGCGTACAGGTTTCTCATGATACAGGTAAATAATTAATAGCTGCTTAAGGAACTTCCCAGTCTTCGTATATGTATCTTAATAAGACTCTCAAATAAAAGCTGAGGAAAAATTAGTCTTATTGGTAGAAAATCATTCATGTCTCCTAAGTGATGGTATATGTACATGCGTGCATGCTCAATCATGTATGACTCTTTGTGAAACCATGGTCTGTAGCCCACCAGGGTCCTCTGTCCTTGGAAATTTCCAGGCAACAATACTGGAGTAAGTTGCCATTTCCTACTCCAGGATATCTTTCCAATCAAGGATTGAACCCACTTCTCCTATGTCTCCTGCCTTATAGGAGGATTCTTTACCACCTAAAAATGAGCCCCAAGTAATGGAGACCTGAGCCAGTTGTGAGCATTAACAGAGACAAGCCTGATATGAGCATTGAGATAATCCATGTTACCATGGGTCATGCCAAGTTTAAGCATTAAGGTAATAATGTATCTCTGACAATATTCATGTACACCATTTTGCATAAAGTCTCCTAAGCTTTCTAGTATAAAGTTATTAAATAAAAAAGCATAGATTTTTATACCTTTAAAAAAAAAATACATCTTAAAACTGCATTAAACAGACACCAGAACTGTCTCAAGGAATTAAGATGTTAGCTTTTAAAACAGTGGCAATGTAGGAGATTCAGAAGAGTAGTTAAATTTGATCATAATCTGTGAATCTTTTTATGTAGCAAACTTAACACTTTGGCCCCGGGAGTATCTTACTTGATACAACCTGGCATCTAACCAAAAGTCACCTTACACTGTTATTTGAGTAAATTACTGGGGGACCTTGAGATCTGTGAGTTAGAAATCGTGTGTGTGCTTAATTCAAGCCACAATCATTAAGATTATATATCACACAATCCAGTGTTACTGAGATGTGAATGCTGCTGAGACTACGTGTCCTTGATAATTTGCTGAAATGTCTTCAACTCAGCAGTTTAGAGGTTTCTTGCTAAGAAAACTGTTCGCCTTCACATAACACCCCTTTTCTCACTTCTCCCTTTTATTTCAAACTCTATGAATAAAGTATATGGAGGAAAAAAAGACATCCAGAAATCTCCATGTGGACAATTAGGAGTTAATTGATTTACACGTGCCTCATTCAATATATAGCTTCTAAAATACACGTGTGACTACATCCCAAAGTTCTGCCTGAAATGTAATATGATTAGAAAATGTACTGTAAAATACCCAATAAATGGAAAAGGATGGAAAATAAATACTACCTGAAACAGGTATATTTCACAAAGACATTTGTATGGAACTCTTTCAAATGTAAAACAGCTCTATTTTAGACCTGATTACTTCTTCTGGGTGCTAGTAATCATCTGAATAGCAGCTTTTGCTTCTTAATAATGACCATCCCAAGTCCCTTGTTCAGTTCTTCTATTCTTAAACACAATGTTCATAATCTCAAGGTTGACTGTTTCATGAATGATTCAAAATGATCTGTTCCTGAATTGCCATTTGCAACCCAGGGGTGGGTTACCATTCAAACTCCTTAACTGGGAAGCTCACCAGAATATGTATGAAAGTGAGCCAAGATTCTGGGTTTCCTTTTTTTCCCTAACAGTGAGATTGTGAGAGAAAGATACTGGACTCTGAATGGATGCATTTTCTTATGGAGAAAAGCTTTCTGCCACCAATAGGTCATGAGGATTTTATATAAACAATCCCACTGCTTGGTACTCATATTCCGCCCCGCCCCAGATTCTCTTCTATGAAAAATTCCCTGTCAGTGTCTCTGTATGATCATTTTCTCAACCAAGTGTCTCTAGTTGCAGGCCCAAGCTCAGCAGCTGGAAAAAGAACTTACTGCAAAAGAAACCATTTCCAGTAAAAGCATCAGGATTTGAGTGGACTGGCCAAGCCAATTTCTGTTTTGTATAACTGCTCAGGTTCAAACAGTTCTTTCCTATTTTTTTCCCCTAATAGATTGAAAGACTCCTTTTTACTGCTGAGCTAGAGCAATACAATCCAATAAAAATAGTCAAGTGTCTTTCTGTACAAGCTTGTAATTTCCTTTTCCGTTAAGGTTATTTGGGAAATAAAAGAAAGTTATAAGTCAAAGAAAACTAGTAGGTCTTCTTCTTCCTCAGCCTCTTCAATCCTAGTTAGTCTCATAGTCTTTAGTTGAAACAGTTTAATGAAATTCAATGTAGTAAACTTTTATTAAGCATTTGATACCTGGACTTGAGTAGCATAAAACACAGACTTTCATTTGACCATTCAAAATAACCAGGACTATTTCAGGAAAAAAATCATTTCAGTTATACTAAGACAAAAATAAAGCTAAAAATTAAAGGAAAAGAAAAGAGCTTTATATTATTAGGATGCTGAGAGATATCACAGAATAAGAAGTAGAGTTCACAGGTAAAGACCCGTGAAGGCCAAGAGGTCACTTCAATCTAAAAGAATATTGTGTCAAGCACTTTGAATGACTTCAGAATTTTTTTCCCCCTCTTTGTTTTTCTATGTTAGATACTTTTTCTCCTTCTGCAAATCAGCCTCTTTTGAAGGGGAAAAAATATATATATACTGTTTGATACCTGTATGGATTTACCTGTTTCATCTCATTGTCCCAGGGAAGGGATTGATTGGCTTATCTATGGTCAGACACCCATAAAATTTAAACCAGAGGCAACGGAGTCAAGCAAAAATAGCACAGCTCCTATGGGGAAGTTATGGTTGACAGAAAGAGGTGGTCCCTCTCTGAGGGAAGTATTATTGGTTTCCAATGATATCTAGAGAGCAAGCAGGGATAGGTGTTCATGAAATGTTAATATATTAGCAGTCCATCCAAAGATATATTTGAAGTATGGTTTAAAACTAAGTGTAACTGATGACAGGGGGAAAAACAAGAGGAAGAGATAGTTAGGGAGTTTGGGATTGACACACACCGCTGTGTTTAACATGGATAACCAACTAGGACCTACTGTACAGCATAGGGAACTCTGCTCAGTGTTACGTGACACCTGAATGGGGGTAGGTTTGGGGGGAGAGTGGCTGAGTCCCTTTGCTATCCACCTGAAACTATCACAAAATTGTTAATCTGCTATACTCCAATGTAAAATAATAATTAAAAAGTTTTAAAAAATCAAAACAAATGTAAATTAAAAAACAGCAAGCCCAAACATATATGATAGTGCAAAAGCAGTTCTTTTAGGGGGTAAATTTATTAATAAGTTCTGGATATCTAATGTACAGTAATGTGATCATAGTAACAACACTCTATTTGTACTTTAAAGTTGCTGGTACAAGATGTTAAATGTTCTCACCACAAAAAAATAAATTATTACATGACCTGATGGGCATGTCAGTTAATGCAACAGTGGAATTTGTCCTTCAAAGGGTAAAGGTAGTAAATGAACATGTTACACACCTTAAGGAGAAGAGGGCAGCAGAGGATGAGACGATTAGATAACATCACCAACTCCATTGGACGTGACTTTGGGCAAACTCCAGGAGATACTGAAGGACAGGGAAGTCTGTCTGGTGTGCGGAAGTCCATGCGGTCACAATGAGTCAGACACAACTTAGTGACCAGACAACGACAACATACTCCTTAAACCTACGCTGTGTTATATGTCAATTCTATCCTAATCAAAATAAAATTAAATTTGATAAATGAAATAAAATTAAGTGAACTGAAAAAAAAAGATTTGCAAAGTTAATTAAATCAACAATTACAGATAGTTTTCTCTGAAAGACTGATTTTTACCTTAACAGCATGCTTCACAGCCCAGATGACAATTATCAATAGTAGGAACTTTCAAGGTATTTGTTCTCATTCTTTGCATCGTAGCAACACATGTGGCAGATGTATTCCTGAGACATATAAACAAAATAAGTCTTGCCTCTAATTGGTGCCTTTGGGAACTTCAGAAATTATTTTTATAACAAGAGCAATCAAAATTTGTATAATTTATAACTATTTTTTAGTTTGAATCCATATGTATTACTTATTGGCTTGTGATCTGAACACAAAGCTGAACTTCTCTCACTCTTTTATTCTTTATCTATGTAATAAATATAACAATACTATTAGCCTCATAGACAGGCACATTAAATAAGATAGCATATCGGTAAGGCAATGAGAACTCTGGCATGTAGTAAGCTCGCAATAAGTGTTATTAGCTCTGATAGCTATTATACTGAGACAATGATGATATCAATGAAACAATCATATGTCTGCTTAAAATTTCATATTTCAACTTACCTCCAAGTAAAAACCAATAAACCTGAAACATCTTTTAGATTTATTTTGTTTTAATTTATACATGTATTCACAAAGACACCATTAGCTGAATTTGTTAGAAAAGCAGGTCTACATGAAGAAAAACATTTTTAAATTCTTTGATTAAAATCACAAGGCTCAGGAGAATTTGTAATGATAAAAATTTATATTTGAACAAAAGTCTCCTTTAAGTATTCTCTATTAATATGACTGAAGTAGTGTTGGGACAACTAAACATACTTCTTCCTTGCCCCATAAATAAAGATTTTATATATATGGAGAGAGAGCATGGGTGTGTTTTTAATAAACATGAGTCCTACACGAGAATCATTTTCTATTTCCAGCCAATTCCCAATACTAATAGCAATTGATTTTAACAGGTCACTATGAATTCTGCTAATTGTCAATCATTATAAAGCATTTCATAAATATCTGGAAGAAATAGGAAAGACCCCAAAATTCCATGTCTTCAGAAAATTTTTGTAACACATTGAGAACCATTGTGGGTCAATCATCTGGATCTGAATATAGCTGAAGAAAAAAATCAAGTGATACAGATGGAGAAATTATTTAAATGAAGAGTGGAAGTTGAATAGGTCATCACTGGCTAAGTGAGAGTTCAGAACGTAGAATGAGAATGAAGAATATTTATAATAAGGAAATAAATACTGTAAGTGGAGGTTTGAGTGCAGAATCAAGGCGTACTCAAATGTAAGTAAATGGTGAGTACTCGCATATTGTGGGAAATTGACTTGATTTTATTGAAAAGTATTAAGTAAACATGTTTTTAAAAATCAGAGGAGTTTTGAATCAATTAAGTAATGGGAGCAACTGAGATTTCTCAAGAAAGTAGCTTCTAAAATTGGTCGATTTCTAGTACTGAGCCCCAGTTTGATTAGAGAGAATTCTGGAGGCAGACAAGTGAAGAAGATCTTTAGATCTGAGTATAATGACACAGACTGAGGTATTATGTTGCTATTCTGTATCTTCCTATCAGCAATTGTAGTAATAGCAATTTCAATATGAGATTAATTTTTTCCACATGCTATATTCATGTTCCAAAGAATGCAAGACAAAGATTACTTCAGCTAAATATGATCTATATTTCTAGGAAGATTTACCACCTAAGTTATTTCATCCTTTTTAAACTTGTCAGCCCTGATGAGAAACATTAAAAATAAATAAATAAATAAAAACCTAAATTATCTTACAAATCTTTCTATTAAAACAACAGAAATTCTTCATTTGCTTAACGTGTGCTCAGTCGCACAGTTGTGTCCGACTCTCTGCAGTCCCGTGAACTATGACCCGCCAGCCTCCTCTGTCCACGGAGTTTTCCATGCAAGATTACTGCAGCCGGTTTCCATCTCCTCTTCCAGGGCGATCTTTCCGACCCAGGGATGGAGCCTATGCCTCCTGTGTCCCCAGCATCAGCAGGCAGATTCTTCACTAGTGCCATCTGGGAAGCCCACTCTGCCTAATACTTTCCTCATGAAAATACCCTGGATAATGTCAGTTTTTTCTAATCAAAACAGCCTACCCGAGGTCAAACTCCTCCAATCATGAGTATCCAGAAGCCATCTTTTGAGTATGTGAACTAATATGAGAAAGCCCAGAAGGCAAAGACATTAGAAATATGAGTAAATAAATATCAAACTTAAAGCTAGAAAATTGACAAAACGATGTGACTTGATTAAACAATATTACTCTAGATGAAAATTAAAAGTGAAAGTGTTAGTCCCTCAGTCGTGTCAGGCTCTTTGTGACCCTGTGGCCTGAGCCTGCCATGCCTCTCTGTCAGTAGAAGTCTCCAGGCAAGAATATTGGAGTAGCTACCCACTGCCTCCCCTAGAGGATTTTGCTGACCCAGGGATCAAACTCGGGTCTGCTGCATTGCAGGCAGATTCTTTTCTGTCTGACCCACCAGGGAAGCCCCATTACTCTAGAAACATTAAGCTAAAGTTTACTAATTTAATTACCTTCTTCAATATAAGCAGAAACTGAGACAAACTATTTTAAATTATTTGCAACCTTTTTCCAAATGAGAAAACCGCATGCTTCATTCAAAGATTCATTCAATAAACAATTTTTTGTGCCTACTAAGATTGTGATAATACATTTTAAGGCTAAATACTAAATTAAATATGCAAATAAGCATAGTTCTTATACCGATATTTTAGTAAATAATATACACAAGCAATGATATGACCATAATATAATTATCATTTGTAATATAGGGCTACATCGAGATAGTCAGGAAGAGCAAAGAGGGATTCATGATAGCCTGACTGGGTAGAGAATGATGATTTTGTTTCAATTATGCCACCTATTATTATAAAAGCAATTTGCTATGCATTGCAGTCATCCTCTGAAGGATCCAATGAATTTATCCACTGTAGTAATACTGTGTCCTTTACCAAGTAACACACAATTTCATGGTAAAGATCAGGGTAACAAGGTGAGTAACAAGGCTTCTTGAAACTTATTGGGTGAATACAAAGCATACAAACCAAAGTGAAATCGTACTTCAAATTTCTCCTTTCAAATAATTATGTTTAAGAACCAACTTTGCTAACATTTTTACTAAAGTTTAAAGATGAAGGAGCCTATAGAAGTAAATATCTAAAGACTAAATCTGTGTATCACATGCTTCTATTTAGCATCTCTTTTAAGAGTTATAGTTGTGAATAAGCTTAGTTCTTTTACTCAATTCCAGTGTGGCAATCACAAATGAGTTTGTCCTATTTTATTTTTAATTCAATGTGAAAAGTCTAAAACTATAAATAACACCTGGGAAGTTCAACACAGAAATTTTTGTTCCTTATTTTTATTACCATGACCTTACAATGTAGGCTTACTAAAGTAATTATTGTTTGTTAATTATGTACAAGTGAGTTATCATGGATATATTTATTTAAGTTTAGGGGGTGAGTAGCTTGATTTATAATTGCTTAGTCTTAAAACATCTGTTTTAAATTAACTAGTATCCAATATAGTGTGTCTTATGATAGTCTTATTTAACTGCAGTCATTAACTAAATAGCAATTATGAGAAACATATTTAATGAATTAGAATCATCGTTTTCCAATGACTGTCTACAATGGTGTTTTAAGCTCATGTAACATTTTTCTTTTGGGAAAACAGTAGGGCATATTCATACTACCTAGCTTATTCTATTACATCTCTAATAAATCTCATTTCAGACAATCTCTCCCACCACAAATCAAAATTAAATAAATGGCCAAATCTGAGAAGATGCCTTTTGGAGACAGGCATATCCATTGCCTGAAATGAGACCATAGTTCTGTTTACAGCGAGATGTCAATCCTACTTCATGACATTGCTGATTTCATTCACTACCGCCAGAGTCCAAACTCTTGAAGGACACAATGAAACATTTGTGTTGTCTTTGTGCTTTTCACAGGGTTTACAACAACACTTTAGACTGAAATCACTCTGTGTTTACTGAAAGGAATATCTACCTTTTCCCAATATAATATATACCATTTAGATAGATCATTCCTTATAGCCATTTGGACAAAAGATAGAGTGAGCAAGTAGTCATCTTTGTCAGCAGGCTGGTTCCAGGAAGATAACATGGAAATAGGATGATTGGGGTGACTTATTTGAAGAGTATAAGTCATCTGTTAATCACTGAACACACACACACACACACACACATATGGGCTTCTCTGGTGGCTCAGATGGTAAAGAATCTTGCCTGCAATACAGGAGTTCTGGGTTTGATCCCTAGGTGAGGAAGATCTCCAGGAGAACAGAATGGCTATCCACTTCAGTATTCTTGCTTGGAGAATTCCATGAACAGAGGAGCCTGGCAGGCTACAGTCCATGGGGTCACAAAGAGTTGGACACAACTGAGAAACTAATACTTTCACTTTTTTTTCAAGTATACACACACACACATTGTGTGTGTATCAATGTCCCAAAGTAACCATATCACATAAAGTTTTATAGGCAATCAAACCTAAACTCAGACAGGTTGTCATCTGCCAAAGTACACAAAGAATACCAGGTACAAACAATCCAATTAGAATTGTAGTAATTAGAGAAAATAAAAGGATGGTTTTGGAGCTTAGGGACAGTAAATTGAGAAAGGACATAAAGGACTTAAAGTAGGAAAATTGTGCATATATTTTATACTTTGAAATTATCATTTTGGCTCTTAAATAAATAGTAAGTCATGTAGATGAGAGGCAAGAGCAGAAGAAGCAGTAAGTAAACAGAATTCTAGATGGCCCTATAAATTTTGCTCTTTGTCCATTACTGCTGTGTTTATCTTGCTACATGGCAAAAGAGTTTACCAAAAAAGAGCAATTCAAAGATATGTAAAGTATGGGAAGGATTTAACCTTTGTTTGCTGGTTTAAAGATAAAAGGGGCCAAGTGAGAAGCAATACACTTGGATTTCCAGAGCAGCCTGTGGCTGACAGGCAGCAAGAAAACTGTGACTTCATTCCTACAACCACAAGGAACTAACTTCTGCCAACAATCTAACTGAGCTTGGAAGTATATTCTTCCTGAGAGTCTACAGTTAAGAACTCAGTTTGATCAACACCTATGTTTCAACCTTTTGTAACTCCAAATAGAAAATCCAGTAAGCCCTACCTGTATATCTGACCTACAGAACTGTGAGCTCATAAATGAGTGCTGTGTTACATCGTAAGTTTATGGTTATTTGTTGCAAAGCAACAGAAAACAAAGCAGAAAATAAGCAGGGAGACCAATTACTGATAATTACAATTATCATGGCCAAATATTGTGGGAACTTGAGCAAGAAATATGGTAGAACCCCAGAAGCTGATGTGAAAGTGGTCTGGGTATATCCTGGGAATAGTTAAAAGGATCTGTTAATTAATTGGATAAGAGGGGTGAGGAAAAGCAAAGAATCAGGTAAGACTCTTGAGTCTGGGGTTGGAACAACCCGGTAAAAGGCAGTGTGTTTTATTTTCATAGAAGCCACTGGAATCAGCGATTTTGCACTACTTTGGGGGCATGTACAGTTTCCCAGATGGCTCACTGATAAAAAAAAATCCGCATGCCAATGCAGGAGACCTGGGTTCCATCCCTGGGTGACGAAGATCCCCTGGAAGAGGAAAAGGCTACCCATGCCTATATTCCTGCCTGGACAATCCCATGAACAGAGGAGCCTGGTGGGTTACAGCTCATGGGTTCTCAAAAGAGTCAGACGCAACTGAGGAACTGAGCATGCATGCACACGTGCAAGCACGGGGCATGGGCATTTTAAGGAAGTATATTTTATGCTATAAATAGATAAAATGCTTATGCATAAATATAATCAAAAAACTAAATTTATAATTATAAAAATATATAAATACAGTATCAAATATATAAACTATATACATATATTTAAAATATTTAAGTGGTCATATCTAGTAATTGGGTAGTCGTATCTGGATTTCAACAATGATGTGCAGCTAGACATGTAAAATTGCAGTAGTCACTGTATAAAGAGTATTTAAAACTCTAGAACTGGATATATTTACCCAGAGAGATAAGTGTGAGAAGTCCAAGGCCTGTGTCATCCAAATTGGTGTCTCCACCAATACAAATCTGGGGGAGAAAGCATAATCATTCGTTTTTATGTGAATAGAAAGGAGCACGTAAGAAAGGTAAGCAAGGGGAAATGCAATGTCATGTACCAGACACCAGAAAATATTTCAAGGTGTAAGAAGACATAAATGAGGACTGAGAATTATCCAGTCTATTTGAGTGCAAAAAACACATTCATGAGTAATCTCAATAAAGTGATAGATATTGAAGGTAGTTTGAAGTAGGCTGAAGAATTAATAAAAGATGATAAGTTTAGACCCTATGGTAGCTGAATAGTTAAAAACTAATTCTGATGCTGCTGTTGCTGCTGCTGCTAAATCACTTCAGTCGTGTCCGACTCTGTGCGATCCCATAGATGGCAGCCCACCAGGCTCCCCCATCCCTGGGGTTCTCCAGTCAAGAACACTGGAGTGGGTTGCCATTTCCTTCTCCAAGGCATGAAAGTGAAAAGTGAAAGTGATGTCGCTCAGTCGTGAGGGTTCATATAAGCATGGTAATAAATGGGACTAAAGGGAGAGTTTTTTGAAATGTTAGTTTTCTTTCCCATATGTGCCAACATGTTTTTTGAGTCATTATCAGAAAAAAGATTTGGCATAGTGGAATAGGTATTGGAATAAATGGTTTCGGACTTGAATTTCTGTTCTGCCTGTATCCTGTGCTGTTTAGCAAAATTCTGGAATTGGGATGACTAAGAAGTAGTTAACTAACATGGCAGAAATAAATTCTCTAAGAAAGAAGAATCATAAATGTGCATCAGTTCAGTCACTCAGTTGTGTCCGACTCTTTGCAACCCCATGAACCACAGCACGCCAGGCTTCCCTGTCCATCACTAACTCCCGGAGTCCACCCAAACCCATGTCCGTTGAGTCAGTGATGTCATCCAACCATCTCACCCTCTGTCATCCCCTTCTCCTCCCGCCTCCAATCCTTCCCAGCTTCAAGGTCTTTTCAAATGAGTCAGCTCTTCGCATCAGGTGGCCAAAGTATTGGACTTTCAGCTTCAACATCAGTCCTTCCAATGAACACCCAGGACTGATATCCTTTAGGATGGACTGGTTGGATCTCCTTGCAGTCCAAGGGACCCTCAAGAGTTTTCTCCAACACCACAGTTCAAAAGCATCAGTTCTTCAGCATTCAGTTTTCTTTATAGTCCATCATTAAAACTCAAAAAGGAGAAACTCCTAATATCTTAAAAATTGTTTTTTAGGATCCTTGAATTAAAGCATGTATGTGTGTGTGCATGCTCAGTTGTGTTCGACTCTGCAATTCCACGGACTGTAGCCCTCCAGGCTCCTCTTTTTTTTTTTCTTCCTAGTCACTAAGTCATATCTGACTCTCATGACCCCATGGACTGTAGCCTGCCAGGCTCCTCAGTCCATGGAATTTCCCAGGCAAGAATACTGGAGTGGGTTTCCATTTTCTTCAGTATTAAAATTTCAGGTTATCATCTATTTGGGCCTTTTGAATATTCTTATATTCCAGAAATAAGCTCATCCCACAAGTTGCAGGATCTAGAAAGAGGAAACTTGGTGACGTCAACTTTGAACTATTCCAGGGACAGAATTCTTTCCTTCTTTTTTCTTTAAATTACACCATCACCTTCAACTAATATATTTGCAGCTGTACAAATCCCATGTGAAATAGCCCTGATTTCATGAACCTGGGAAAATACTACGATTGCGTTGACTCACCAAATAGGAAAACTTCCTCTACATGTGTAAGATCAGATCTGAAATTTAAATATGGTAATTTACCTCATTATGGCTTTTCCAGTGGTCATGTATGGATGTGAGAGTTGGACTGTGAAGAAAGCTGAGCACCAAAGAATTGATGCTTTTGAACTGTGGTGTTGGAGAAGACTCTTGAGTCCATTGGACTGCAAGGAGATCCAACCAGTCCATTCTAAAGGAGATCAGCCCTGGGTGCTCTTTGGAAGGACTGATGCTAAAGCTGAAACTCCAATACTTTGGCCACCTCATTCAGAGAGTTGACTCATTGGAAAAGACTCTGATGCTGGGAGGGATTGGAGGCAGGAGGAGAAGGGAATGACAGAGGATGAGATAGCTGGATGGCATCCCTGACTCAATGGACATGAGTTTGGGTGAACTCCAAGAGTTGGTCCTGGACAGGGAAGCCTGGCGTGCTGTGATTCATGGGGTCGCAAAGAGTCGGACACGACTGAGAAACTGAACTGAACTGAACTGAATTTACCTCCAAGTTAAAATTCAAAATCACTGCTTCAAAGAAAAAAAAAAGAGCTAAGTAGGCTTATTTATAAATGTATAGTGTTTATCATTAAACCCTGGATAATATGCCACGCTTCACATATGATATAAGCATTTAAAACTTAACTGATTTCTCAGGGAGTTGGATTTCAATATCAGGTCAGTGGGCTAGGAGTAACTTTCAGACCTAGAGCCAGACACCTTAAGGTTTCTGTAGAAAACTGCCACCTGTCACAATGTAGCATTGATTAAACGACTTAATTTCTAGATGCAAAAAGAACTGAAAATTTCTAAAATCAAAAGAGTTATGTGATTCACACTTATATAAGTAGAACCATCATTGTCTTCATTTCAGAAGTTTATTGCCACATTCTCCTTGAATTTCTAGGCTGCTGACAGAGAAGGAAGGCATAAAGGGGTAAGCAAAGGGGGAAGTAAGTAGTAGAATTTGATAGATCAAATTCTGATGCTAGGTATTATTTTGGAAAATCTAGAAAACTATTACAAGCATAATGCAGTATTTGAATTTTGCTGTAACATTTATGAAACAGAGAATTTTTTTTCATCATCAAACTTTTCCATTACAGACCACTTGAGTCTCTGAAATTCAATGTGGCTACACTTCTACCACCTAAACTATCCCTCAGAGTGGTACCAGTCCCAGCCCTACCAAGATGTCACCTCTCAAACCAGTTTGGACTTACTTTAAAATGGGAGGAGATTCAGGAGTAAATTCAGGCACTAAGAATTGATACTTCTGAACTGTGATGGAGAAGACTCTTGAGACCCTTGGACCACAAAGAGATCAAACCAGTCAATCCTAAAGGAAATCAATACTGAATATTCATTGGAAGGACTAATGTTGAAGCTGAAGCTCCAATACTTTGGCCACCTGATGGGAAGAGCTGACTCACTGGAAAAAGACCCTGATACTGGGTCAAATTGAAGGTGGGAGGAGAAGGGGATGACAGAGGATGAAATGGTTGGATGGCATTACCGACTTGACAGACATGAGTTTGAGCAAGCTCCGGGAGTTGGTGATGGACAGGGAGGTCTGGTGTGCTGCAGTTCATGGGGTCCCAAAGAGTTTAGTACAACTGAGTGACTGAACAACAAGTGAGTGTCCCAGCATTTTTATTTGAACACAGTAACTTTGCTACCAAGTTGCTTCAGTCATGTCAAACTCTGTGCGACCCCATCCCTGGGATTCTCCAGGCAAGAACACTGGAATGGGTTGCAATTTCCTTTTCCAATGCAGAAAAGTGAAAGTGAAGTTGCTCAGTTGTATCCGACTCTTCGCGACCCCATGGACTACAGCCCACCAGGCTCCTCCACCCATTGGATTTTCCAGGCAAGAGTACTGGAGTGGGATGCCATTGCCTTCTACCTAGTGGTAATTCTACCTCTTTTTTTATATACATATTACATGCAGTCCTATTCAGTATCACTGGTCTACTTGTCCCTAATTCTGCCAATACCATGCCTTGATAAAACTATTATTATTTGTATTGTCTTTAGAATGATAAAAATCCTCTTCTGATACTTTTTTTTTACATTCTAAAAATTTTATTAAAATGTTCCAAATCTAATAAAAGCAACAGACATTGAAAAAAGAGGGTTAAGGAAAGCTTTAGAACACTAAACAGGGCAGAGTGTGGGAAACAAAGACAAATTTCACCCAGAGTTTTGTCCAGAACTAATTCTTGTATGTAATCCATCACAATTGTTTACACGTTTTCTGTTCCTATGGTAGCCAGTGGTTGAATTGGATTCTTTGCTTCCTTTTTAAAAAGAGCGGATACCAACCAATACATATCCCTAGTTTATCTCTTATTACTCTCCTATGGAAACAAGGAGTCTCAAAATATGCTGTGTACTTTCCTGCTTTTCCATGGTGGCTCAGAATATGTCCCATCCAGAATGCCCTTGCAGTTCACTGAGATCTTGCTCGCAGGTCAGTGCCGTTTTCAAGCCCTCCTTTCTTTGTTCCTCTCTCTTTGTGTCACTAAACATATGCTGCCTAAGATGGCAGATATTGTGTTAAAAGCTCTGTTAAATTATGAGGTACTTGATCTCAGAGAGTGATACTTAGATATCTCTGTGTTAACCTCCATGACAACTTTCACATTATAGACACTTCATTTTTAACTTATTTGTTTATTTTTCACTCTTTTCTGAGTTAAACCTGTGATATTTTAAAGTACTTCTACAAGTTGCGTATTTCATAGGCTTTTCAATTATTTTAAATTAATTAAGTGAAGCATTTAGGATTATTTATCCAACCAGTCCATTCTAAAGGAGATCAGCCCTGGGATTTCTTTGGAAGGAATGATGCTAAAGCTGAAACTTCAGTGCTTTGGCCACCCAATGAGAAGAGTTGACTCATTGGAAATGACTCTGACGCTGGGAGGGATTGGGGGCAGGAGGAGAAGGGGACAACAGAGAATGAGATGGCTCGATGGCATTATCAACTCGATGGATGTGAGTTTGAGTGAACTCCGGGAGTTGGTGATGGACAGGGAGGCCTGGCATGCTGCAATTCATGGGGTCACAAAGAGTTGGACATGACTGAGGTTCTGAACTGAACTGAACTGAGCCTAAAACTTATATTTTTCCTAGAATGTGACTTTTTGTGTGTGTGGCATACCAGTGTATCTTTATTTATTTATATATAAATTTATTTATTTTAATTGGAGGCTAATTACTTTACAATATTGTATTGGTTTTGCCATACATCAACATGAATCCGCCACGGGTGTACACGTGTTCCCCATCCTGAACCCCCTTCCCACCTCCCTCCCCATGCCATCCCTCTGGGTCATCCCAGTGCACCAGCCCTGAGCATCCTGTATCATGCATTAAACCTAGACTGGCGATTCGTTTCACATATGATAATATACACGTTTCAATGCCGTTCTCCCAAATCATCCTTCCCGCACCCTCTCCCACAGAATCTAAAAGTCTGTTCTATACATGTGTGTCTCTTTTGCTGTCTCGCATACAGGGTTATCATTACCATCTTTCTAAATTCCATATATATATGTTAGTATGCTGTATTGGTGTTTTTCTTTCTGGCTTACTTCACTCTATATAATAGGCTCCAGTTTCATCCACCTCATTAGAACTAATTCAAATGTATTCTTTTTAATGGCTGAGTAATACTCCATTGTGTATATGTACCACAGCTTTCTTATCCATTCATCTGCTGATGGACATTTAGGTTGCTTCCATGTCCTGGCTATTATAAACAGTGCTGCAATGAACATTGGGGTACACGTGTCTCTTTCAATTCTGGTTTCCTTGGTGTGTATGCCCAGCAGTGGGATTACTGGGTGGTGTGGCAGTTCTATTTCCAGTTTTTTAAGAAATCTCCACTCTGTTCTCCATAGTGGCTGTACTAGTTTGCATCTCTCTTAAAATTTATTATTTACTTCAGTTACTTTTACCGCTTGCAGCAAATAAATTTGCAGCAAATTTATTAAAATACTATTTAAGGGATTTCTAGATTAACTGGGAATATTGCTCTCTAAATGTTGACTGTTTCTATTCATGGACGTAGTACATAGCTAGCTATTTCTTTGTCCAAAACTTCTTTTATGTTTTTCAATAATTATTGGTAATTTTATTGCTTCATATATTTTGTTTTTAAGCTCTATCTCTAGACACCTTATAGTTTGTTGTTTTTATAAATAGTCTTTTCATTTCTATTTTACATTCTATCTGTTAATACTAAAAATACAGTTAATATTTTTGTGGTTCTTGATTGTAGAAAAGTTGATAATTAAAAAAAAAAAGTTAGATAGTTGAATTTGCTGATTTTCCTAGATATTGCTTAAGATATAACAGCATGAACAGAGACAATTTCTATTTTTTAACATCATGTTTGTCTTTAAATAATACTATGTCTAGGACTTCTCAA
>SJYQ01000209.1:1185426-1203231 GCA_006410935.1 Redunca redunca | reverse complement strand
ACTAATTACTATATTGATCTTTTTATGCAAATTGTAGTGTATTATTTTAATTTTTGTTCTACTTTTTATATATTTGAAATTTTTCAACAGTTTCCTTTACCAGCTGTAGAATATTTAGCTTGCATTTATGTCCTTAAACACATTTTTTCTGTTTTTAATTTTTAATGTCATTGCATTGAGGTGTAATTGTATGCTTTGCTTTGGCACTTAATTTGCAAGTGAAAATAAAGTAATACAAAGTTTTTGGTAAAATATTTTCCATCTTGGAAGGCTGGATCCTACATAAATAGATATTAATGTCAAGCATACTATAGTTATTTGTTAAAATTTTTTGTATATCTATGAACTACTCTTTCTGGCTGACAATGTCTAGTGGATATGAGTTGAAATTAACTTCTTCAGGGTACTGATTCCTTAATTACTTTGTGAAAGTTTATCACTCTTGCTTTGTATATTTGAGGGCTGTGATGTTACATGATTATATATTCATGATTTGCATATATATCTGCTTGAAGAGATCTATGGGTTTTTTCTTTTAATACTATGCAGTGCCAAGTGTCCTGGAGAAGAGAATGGCCACCCACTCCAGTAGTCTTGCCAGGGGAACTCCATGCATAGAGGAGCCAGGTGGGCTATAGTCCACGGAGTTGCAAAGAGTCAGATACGACTGAGCAAGAGAGAGTGCCAAGTGAAATATAAATTAATACTTTCACCTTAAAGTAACTCTTATCTGGTATTTAATATTGCTTTACTTGCTTTTTTCATTTGCTGATGTTTACTTGGCATACCTGCTTTCAGACCTCTATTATCACCTTTATATATTACGTTTGTTTATATGTGACTTTTACATAGAATATAGTTGATTTTGTATTGTTTTTGATACAATCTGATAATATTTTCAATAATAAAATTTATGTTTTATATTTGTTGTGACTGTAGGTGCATATATAGTTTATATGTAAATATAGTCACGAAAATTATATTATAAATATAAAATACTATACATTTTGTACAACATCTTATTTTGTATATGCTTTCCATTTTATTTTTATTCTTTCTCTACCTCCTTATTGTTATTGTTTCTCTTCTTTTCTTTTTAATTTGGATTGGATGGATAAAATTCGTGATATCCCTTGTCTTTCCTCTTCTGGTCTGAAGGATACAAAATTTGTTTCAGTAATTTTAGTGGTTTGACTTACATTTTCCCAAACATAGTTAACTGCACATCTTACTTAATAAAACTAAGCAAACTTCATAAACTTTTCTTGAACAATAACCACTTATATTATGTCTTCTTTTTCATTGATATTGTTAGTTATTTTATTTTATATAATGTTAAACACAAAGTAACAGAGAAGGCAATGGCACCCCACTCCAGTACTCTTGCCTGGAAAATCCCATGGATGGAGGAGCCTGGTAGGCTGCAGTCCATGGGGTTGCTAAGAGTTGGACATGACTGAGCGACTTCACTTTCAATTTTCACTTTCATGCATTGGAGAAGGAAATGGCAACCCACTCCAGTGTTCTTCCCTGGAGAACCCCAGGGACGGCGGAGCTTGGTGGGCTGCCGTCTATGGGGTCGCACAGAGTCGGACACAACTGAAGCGACTTAGCAGCAGCAGCAGCAAACACAAAGTAATGATGACTACTTTGTGGTCAATCTTTGTGAAGTTAACTAATGTGCACTTTCTGTGCTCTCCAATGTTACTTGTATCTCTCTTCTCTCCTGTGTTTAGTATACTCACTGAAGTATATACTTCATTAATTCTTTATTTTGGTTATGGGGTGTTAACACTCCTACCTTTGTGTCTCAATACTTTGCTCTCAGTGTTGAGTGACAGTTTGAATAGCCTAGAATTGTGGAGTTATGTTCTCTTATCTTTCCCAGGATATTTATCTTTTACCATCTGTCTGGGACATCGCTAGTTAACCTTATTTAATTCTTTTGCATATAATCTCTTTTTTCTTTCTAATAGTTGCAATAACTTCTCTTTAACAGTGATGACATGCAAATTTGGTATGAACTGTGTGGTTGTAAATTTGACTTTAATCCACTTGTTTCTTAGGCTGTTTCACCTATGAATTGCTGTCTTTCTTAAATTCTTCATATATTTTTTCTATAAAAATATTGCTCCATTTAATTTGCTATGCAAATTATATTTTCTATACAAATATTTTATTGTAATTGTAATATCTAAGTTGGTTCTTTATTACATAAAATATATCATTATCACTGTGGAATTTTGGAAGGAAGGGGTATATCAAGTACTATCTTGAAATTCACCACTTCTCCCCTGAGTGTTAGCTATAGTTGATACCACTTACTATGAGCCTCTCTGTATTATGAGTTTATTGCATTGGTTTTACTTTTAGGTTCTACACAATAATTTTTTTTTAATTTTAGAATTAATGTATGTTCTAATCAGTGATCTTATAGCTGTTTTTACTAACATTATATCTACTTATAAAATTTGGAATTTTAATTTCAAGCTTAGTTTGAGTGGGATATTTTTGACTTATTTGTGTTTCATTTGATTGTCATTCTTTCACATTTTGTCTAAATTTTGCAGTTTTAGACTGGGTAATTGATCTCCAAGTTCAGAAATAGGTTGTACGGTGGAATTTGAGGTTTATCCTCTAGAGCAACCATAGATCTCTGTTCAAACCGTCCTCAGTCCAAATAATCCCACCCTCGGGGAGTATGGTAAATTCAGGCAGCGATGAAATTAAAAGATGCTTCTCTTTGAAAAAAAAAAAAAGCTATGGAAAAAAACTAGACAGCATATTAAAAAGCAAAGACATCACCTGACTGACAAGGGTCCGTAATAGTCAAAGCTATGGCTTTTCCAGTAGTTCATGTATGGATATGAGAATTGGACCATAAAGAAAGCTGAGCACCAAATAACTGATGCCTCTGAATTGTGGAGCTAGAGAAAACTCTTGAGGGTTCCTTGGACAGCAACGAGATCAAACAGTGAGACCCAAAGGAAATCATCCCTGAATATTTATTGGAATGACTGATGCTGAAGCTGAAGCTCCAATATTTTGGCCGCTTGATGGGAAAAGCTGACTCACTGGAAAAGACCTTGATGCTAGGAAAGAGGGGAGGCAAAGAAGAAGGGAGCTGCAGAGGATGAGATGTTTAGAGAGCACCAACAGCTCAATGCACATGAGGACAGGGAAGCCTGGCATGCTCAGCTATGCCGTCAGAGTCGGCTCTGAGCAACAGCAGCAGCCGTCCAGGCGCTGCCCTCCTGTGGCTCTCCTCCGAGCAGCGGTGCGAGAGTAGGCTAGGGATCACGTGACCTAGTGCCTACTGCTGATTCCAACCAGTTAGTGGGAGGACAGACAGAGCCACAGTATGAAACAATTCTGCGTGTCTAACCCATAAATTCAAATGAGCATTCTGTGACTTTTTTCCTTCTTCCTCTGAAACACAAATCCCCTTAAATTTTCCTAGAGCTGGCCAGATTAAAGGCTAATCACTATTTAGGTGACTTACTGGCTTTTTCTCATATTATAATTTTTTCAACAGAAGGTGAGGTCATAGAGTCAGGATAAGATACAGAATTGACAAAAACTTAATTGTGTAGCTTTAGTTAAAACTTAAAATGTTGCCTTCAGATTCTCATTATGCCTCTGGCTTTCTTCAATCTTTAGGTTAAAAGAATGCTAACTATATTCATAGCTCTGCTTGCTGTCCCGATTTGTCAGTGTTTGCTTGGTTTTTCATTGGCTTTTGTTTTCTCTTTCTTGTCATAAGATATCGTTGACCAGAAGAATGTCTTCTGAATTTGTTACCTTAATTTCCGCCCCCCCCCCACCATGGGGCTTCCCTGGTGGCTCAGACAGTAAAGCGTCTACCCGCAATGCGGGAGACCCAGGTTCGATTACTGGGTCGGGAAGATCCCCTGGAGAAGGAAATGGCAATCCACTCCAGCACTCTTGCCTGGAAAATCCCGTGGACCATGGACAGAGGAGCCTGATAGGCTACAGTCCATGGGGTCGCAAAGAGTCGGGCACGGCTGAGCGACTTCCCTTCCTTCCCTTCAGTAGTAAATCTACTACTCTTTCTCCCTTATTAAGTGTAAATACCTCCTCTGACCAATGTTTCCTACTAAAAAATTGATATTGAGTGCCTTAGGTCTAGTTACATAGCTAGTGGAATATTTGGATCAGTTTTTCTTTTTTTCTTTTTTGTCAAGCTGTATATTTGTTCTCCCTTTCTCTATGTTCCCAGGGGACTGAAAGGGTTGTGTTAGTCACCAAATCATGTCTGACTCTTTGTGACTCCCTGGGCTGTCGCCCACCAGACTCCTCTGTCCATGGGACTCTCCAGGCAAGAATACTGGGGTGCTTCACCATTCCCAACTCCAGCGGGTCTCCTTGACCCGGGAGTCCAACCCAGGTCTCCTGTATTGTAGGCAGATTCCTTAGCATCTGACCTGCCACAGAAGCCTATGGACTGAAAAGTAAAACCCAAAATAGCAGCATTTTTTTTTTTTCCTTCTAGATTCAGTTCACCTGCCTGAGAATTCCACCCACATCCTTGGCTTTCAAGTTTTGTGTATCAAGCAAATTCATCATCTTGTTGCAGATTCATTAATTTTGTATTACCCACACTTTCTTTACCCACAAACATGGAACTCTCAGCCATCTTCTTCAGAGCCCTGTAGACCCTCAGTTTTATTTCAGCACCCTAACCTGACTTTCTAATCCACAGCTTTGGGTCTATTTGCTGAGATTTTCTCTTTGTCATTGCAATGATTTTGAAGCTGAATGGCAGTGCTGAGGTTTATGTCAACTTCTAAGAATTGTCAAATACAGCTGACTATCAAAGCATCTTATTATTATCTGCTTTCTTATTATTTTTTTTCAGTTCTCCATCTACAGTTTGCCATCTTTAAACAGTACTCTAACTTTACACCAGAACATTCTTTCTCTAACTATAGATAATATATAAAATAACCTTGTATTTCCTGTGTGTGTGCTGAGTCTCTCAACTGTGTCCAACTTTGTAACCTCATGGACTGTAGCTCGCCAGACTCCTCTGTCCATGGAATTTTCTAGGCAAGAATACTGGAGTGTATTTCCTACTTTTGTCTATAATTCTTATTTTGCTTCTTCTTCACCTCTTGGCTCTGTGGCAGAATGTTTAATTCCATCACAATGAAATGTAGTCTTATATTTTATAATTTAACATCACATAATGCACATGTACTATCCAAGGACTTATATAATTTAACTGTGTGAAACATTTTTGCAATGCACTCTACACAAAATATATTATATGCAATGAAGTTGTTTTGTATACAGCACAGAATTTTTTTCTTTGAATAATGATTTTCACTAAGGACTTTAGCTCATCTGGANNNTAGCTCATCTGGACTCATAAATACTTGCACTCATAAAAATTGTTTCTCTTTACCTTCCAATATAAATCTGCATTTGTCTATAAAACTTTTAGCCCAATGAGAACAGTATGTTTCTTTTAAGGTATTTGCCTTTGCTCCTATTGATTTTGTAGAATAATCCTTTCTTTCTTGAGAAAGTTATTTCTACATTTTCATAAAAGAGGAAAACTTTAGGGTGTGAAACAATAGCTTTATGGAGCATCCTTAGTACAATTCAGAACACTCATAAACATCTAAAAGTGGTGAAAAAACTAATTTTATGTTTAGAATTTTTACTGTTATCTTCTAAAAACTTTTATAGATGCCAATTCCGACTGATTCCCTCTCACTAGCTCTTTATTGAAATATTAAAAAAAAATGCAGATGTATATAGTCATAGTCAAATCTATTGACAACCTAAATGAACATATACAGTATTTTCTCTTGGAGAATTTGCAATATGAATGCCTTACATCTTTGTACTTTTCAGAGATACACGTGGTATGCTATTGTGATCNATCATATTATTCCTTAGTAAAATATATTTTAAATTAGTTTTTGATTAAATAATACAAGAACAGTATTTTAGAGAAAAATGACATAGTATTCAAACCAATCTCTTTAAAATGCATCCCTACCTGTTAAAATCCTTCAGTGATTGCCAAACCCTAACCCACTTCCAAAACATGTCAAGTATTCCTTCCCCCCAAGACAAATGCTATTCACTCTGCCTAGAAAGCTCTGCCCACCAATTTTCCTACCAGTTGTTCATTCTCATCATTTAGTTCATTATATAAATATCGTCTTATCAGAGAGTTGGCTCCTAATCATTCTATCAGATCTGCTATTGTCACCATCCATCCCATTACTATATTTTATATAACATTTATTATTATAAGAATATTTCATGAATATTCCTTTATGAATGTGTTTATTGTATACCTTTCTCAATAAAATATAAAACTATAAAAGAGCAGACAGTTCAGTTCAGTCACTCAGTCATGTCCAGTTCTTTGCGACCCCATGGAATGCAGCACACCAGGTTTCCCCTGTCCATCACCAACTTCCGGAGCTTGCTCAAACTCATGTCCATTGAGTCAGTGGTGCCATCCAACCAGCTCATCCTCTGCCGTCCCCTTCTCCTGCAGCAGAAGATAGTTAGTCTATTTGGGTCACTGCAGTGGCACCCCACTCCAGTGTTCTTGCCTGGATAATCCCATGGACCGAGGAACCTGGTGGGGTATAGTCCATGGCGTCGCAAAGAGTCAGTCAGGACTGAGCATCTTCACTTTCTCTCTTTCTTTCTTTTAAGGGGAAGCATAAGGCAATGGCACCCCACTCCAGTACTCTTGCCTGGAAAGTCCCATGGATGGAGGAGCCTGGTGGGCTGCAGTCCATGGGGTCACAGAGGCGGGCACGACTGAGCGACTTCCCTTTCACTTTTCACTTCGATGCATTGGAGGAGGAGGTGGCAGCCCACTCCAGTGTTCTTGCCTGGAGAATCCCAGGGATGGTGGAGCCTGGTGGGCTGCCATCTATGGGGTCACACAGAGTCGGACATGACTGAAGTGACTTAGCAGCAGCAGTATCCTTAAAATGTGGATACAGGCCACCATGTGTGGCCCATAGAAGTACTCAGAAAATATTTGAAGGAAATACTGGCTATTCCCAAGGAAATTACATTTGTCTACTGGTTATTCCTCTTGCTAACTTTGTGACTTTAACTAACTCTCATGGGTTTCCCTGGTGGCTCAGATGGTAAGAACCCACCTGTAATGAAAGAGGCCTGGGTTCGATCCCTAGGGCGGGAAGATCTCCTGGAGAAGGGAAGGATTGCTGCTGCTGCTGCTGCTAAGGCGCTTCAGTTGGGTCCGACTCTGTGTGACCCCATAGACGGCAGCCCACTAGGCTCCCCCGTCCCTGGAATTCTCCAGGCAAGAGCACTGGAGTGGGTTGCCATTTCCTTCTCCAATGCATGAAAGAGAAAGTGAAGTCGCTCAATCATGAAGGACTCTTAGCGACCCCATGGACTGCAGCCTACCAGGCTCCTCCTGGAGAATCCCATGGATGGAGGAGCCTGGTGTCCTACAGTCCATGGGGTGGCAAAGAATTTTGATATGACTGAGCGACTAACACTTCCACTTTCATAGATTCTCTATCCCCTAAATCACTCTTCTACAGAAAGAGAGAAGGTAAAGAAATAATGTTTATACTCCTTATCCCTTAGAGTTATCATGAGGATATAAGGAGATAATTTGCAGAGAATGCTTTGAGAATTGTAAAACACTGTGAACATATAAAATGTCATTGCTGTCAAGATTTTCTATTAACTTGCTGAGTGTCCTTCACTCCCAGGATCCTCATCTATATAATTTGGGGAGTGAATGTCATAGAGTTTCTGACTCTTGAAGGGCTTTTGAATCCAACCATTACTCTTAAATCTTACCTTGCTGTAACTGGCTAGTTTTATATTGAAAGCTAATGTGCCAACAATTAGACTTAGCAATGACAAGAGAAATATGAGAAAGCTGGGGTCTATAGAGGAGCAGCTGTGAATTTTTACATTTGATCCATAGAATCTTTATTCACCACAGAGGTATTAGTAAAATATCTAAAATGTAAGTTTATAAAATCAAGTGTATGATGTATTTAATAAGCACTCTCCCCTAAGAGTTAGATAAAGGCTCAAAAAATTAAGGTCATTTGAACATAATATACCTGCCAATATTTAACAAGAGTAAAATAATACAAAATAACAAAAACCTACAAAGTTTCATTAAGCAATTATCTCTTGGAATACACAGTAACACTTCTTTTAAATTTAATTTAGTAGGGCTTGATCAGCTATATTCCATACAACTGTAACTACTTATACTTTTGTAAATCTTAGATAATATCATTATACAACTGGGAGAAATAATTTCAAAATAACTATTGGTCATAATAGCAGTGGACATACCTGCTATTTCAGAATGAATGGATGACTTATTAGACCAGGTTAAACTAACGATTATTTTAGGGCACAGTGGGAGGATAAAATCTTTAATGACAAATTAGCAAAGCAAGGATTAACTTTTTTTTTCTTCAAATAAGAATCTATCCTCTTACACTCAATACCTTCTATTTAATAATTCTTTAACTATTCACCATCATTTTATGTCTTAATTATTTTTATCTCACACAATGCCAAGAACTCATCCTTGTATCCAACCAGAAAAAACCTGAAGTAGATATAATCAATGACCAAAAAAGTGGTTAGCTATATTTGCTTGTATTCAGTTTGAACAAAAGTAAGACTCTGCTTTCCTGCTTCAGGAAAATACACACATGGTGTTGCCTTTTACTCAGATGTCCTCATTATAACAACAAGGTCAATACTAAGTAATTATTTTTTTCAATAACTGGAAAGATAATTGGATGTGCTATTTTCTATAACTACCTCTCCCGACTAAAACTTCAGTAGTATTTTTACTCATCATTTCACAGATGTTATTTTTTCTTGTCTCCAAAGCTGTATCCAAAGTAGTTGTTTGCTTGTTTTGTTTCAGTTTCTGCTTTTTTCTACCAAAGGTATTTGGGAAGCAAATTTCAAACTTCCTGGCGGTAATGATTAAGTTTGTTTCAATTTGACTGGGCTATCGGATGCCCAGATAGATGGTAAAATATTATTTCTGAGTGTGTCTGTGAAGGTGTTTCTATAACACCTTTGGTGTTATAAATGGCGGACTGAGTGAGGATAACCAACCAATGCTCATGGCACCATCCAATCCCTCAAGGGTCTTAATAGAACAAAAAGATAGAGGAAAGAATGTGTCTCCCATCTGCCCTGCCCTGGGGCATCAGTGCTCTTGGCTCTCAGGCTTCAGTTTCAGACTAGGATTTGTGCCACTGACTCCCCTGCTTCTCAGGCCTTTCGGTTTACACTGGAACTACACCACTGGCTTTCCAGGGCCCCCAGATGCAAGCAACAGATCATGGAACTTTTCAGCCTCCATATTCACATGAGCCAATCCTTTACAATGAATCTCTTTTGAAACATCTATATTTGTATCTGGGATTCCCAGGTGACTCAGTGGTCAAGAATCGACCTGCCAATGCAGGAGACATAGGAGATGTGAGTTCAATCCCTGGGTTGGGATGATGCCCTGGAGAAGGAAATGGCAACCAACTCTAGTATTCTTGCCTGAGAAATCCCATAGAAAGATGAACCTGACAGGCTACAGTCTACGGGGTAGTGAAGAGTCAACATGACTGAACACAAACTCTCACATACATATTTTATCTATATTTTGATTCTTCTGGTACTGTTTTTCTAGAAAACCCTGACTAGTATATTGTCTTTTGTGAGCCTTTTTTTTTAAATTAACATCTGACTTGGTTTGCTTTTCAAATGAAAGATATTGATTAGTTATATATTTACCAAATTAAATGTTCTTAGTTCTTTCTTTAAACAAGGTTCAATATAAGTTCAACCTTCAAATGCAGTAATGAGTTGGACATGACTTAGTGACTGAACAAAGTATTAAACACTTAAGCCCTTAATATATTCTATCTTTTCATATGTCAGATTTCCTATGGAATGTGTGGGGTTTCAGAAATTATTCAGCAATTCTAAGACAAAGCTCTCTTTGATAATGCTGCCTTGCGTAAGTCTAGAAAAGACTGTGGAATGTTTAGTTTTTCAAGCATTGGATAAGACAGTCAATAGAATATAAAGAAACGGTTTCAAAGATGCATCAGTTTATAGGCAAAACTGTCATGAGGGGAAAAATCACATAGGCTAATCACTTTATGGTCACATTCCCAGAGTTAGTCCCTAAATTCATGTGTATCTTGCCTATCAATGTGTAAGTCAGCTAAATTAATGACTACTTGAAGGAGGCAAGGTAGAGAATATAAGTGGCAGTTTCCTTTAAAGGACCAAAGACATTGAAGGTTTCACATTTCTTGGGGCAAAAGAAGTATTGGGGAAGCAAAGATGACGTAAACATCTTACCAAGATGCAACTGGCAGAAATTCCACAAAAATGAAATGTATATTTCATGCATTATGTCTCACTCCAGTATTGTCATTTTTGACAGTGATGTGTATTTGGAATATGTTATTTTACACTAACTCTTATAGTGTGCTTCTACTTCCTCTCCTATATTTATATTTTACTGACTGAAACATTAATGCCAAGTGTCAAATTAAGCTAATTCTAAGAAAATAATTACAAATGAATAGGGGAATATTGGCTTCATTCCATATTTAAAATTATATTCGAATCTTAATAAACACCATCCACCACTACTATCAAAAATTTTCTGTCATTTTTAAACATCCTTTTACACAGTAATTAATAGATTACCTTTCGTTTCTAGGACTGAGAAACAAATGTTTAAAAATAAAATATATAAAGAAAACACAATGGAGCATTAAGAGGACTTCTACATATTTTTTTGAGCACAGAAGCTTTGAAAGAGCAACCAGTTATGGGAATAAGCCATGATAGCTGACCAAGAGAACAACTACACCATTTAATGCTGCGTCGCTTCAGTCGCGTCCGACTCTGTGTGACCCCATAGACAGCAGCCATTTAATGACAGCTCTGTTTTTGTTGTTTGGTTGCTAAGTCATGATCCACTCTTTTGCATCCCCAGGGACTGTAGCCAGTCAGGGTCCTCAGTCCATGAGATTTCCTTGGCAAGACGACTGGAGTGAGCTGCTATTTCTTTCTCTAGGGGATGGTACCGGGGTC
Source organism: Redunca redunca (assembly GCA_006410935.1). Lineage (NCBI taxonomy): Eukaryota > Metazoa > Chordata > Mammalia > Artiodactyla > Bovidae > Redunca > Redunca redunca. The sequence continues at coordinate 1,192,098 of SJYQ01000209.1, read as the reverse complement.
CTTCCCCTGGTTGTATCCAGGGTATCTGAAGAGTGGAAGGTGAGGCAAGAGAGATATATAGATTTAGAGAGAGAGAAGAAAAGAATTTGCAGTTAAGAGAATAGAGGATAGGAAGGAAAGACGATGGGGGAACCAAGCTTTTCGTGGAACTGGTCTTGGTCCTGGTCCTCGTCCTGGTCCCTCTCTTTATTTTTCAGGGAAGCTTTTATACTTTAAGTTGTACATAGAGATAAATGTAAGAAGCAGAGCCACACAGGGTCAGCTGCTCTGACCCTTATCTAAAGACAGTGTTCTTTGCATATCTTTGTTCTTACAAGGGTCTTACGTTTGTTTACAATATCTTCTGGTCTGAAGACTGATTAACATTTTATGGCCCCATCTTTCTTTCTATTGATAAAAGTTAATCAGAAAACTTGTTTTTCCTTAAGATCTGCTTAGTATAAAGTTACATTCTTACATAGCAAGGATACAACGATTTATAACAAAGAAAGAGGAGTACAGTGATTTACAATAAAGAGAAAATTCATTAACTCAAAAGTCTAGTATTGCTAACATCAAAACTATCATACTTCTTTTTCTACCTTCCAGTTACATTGATTAATACACCCCCAGGTGCCTGAGGATATGGAGGCCTGGCAGCAATCATTAACTCAGCAAGGAAACCCTTCACCAACATGACTTTTATCTTTAGAAAAGCCCTATGCTAGCTAAGACTTTCAAAATACTCCAGACTCTCTGTGCAGTTTATGGTTGAGAGGTTGTAAACAATCACCTGCATAGTAGCAAGAGTGTGGATAATCCTGTCACACAAGCTGGTGTGCCAGCAGAGAGGTTTGACCTGAGACACTCCTTTTATATGCAGGAGACTGTTAACTGGAGCTCTAAGTTAATTTTCCAGAGAAAGGTGGTCAGGGATAGCCCCTGTTAATGTCAGAAGAGTGTAGTGTAACAGACAGATTTTGGTTTTGGGGGTAGATGCTCGAGCAGATCTAGGGGACCACTTGAGTCTTGATCTTGCCTGCATGACCTTGTCATGGGTGGGGTCGGGGAGTCCCTCGAGTCCTGACCCACCTTTGCCCATCAGGTCTCTGCCTCATGACCTTTGCCATGGGTGGGATCTCCAGTGCTGGCTCCCGGCAGGATGGTCTCAATCTAGGGTTCAAGTCCACGTCTCCTGCATTAGCAGGTGAATTCTTTACCAACTGGGAAAGATCTAATGGAAACTCAGTCTGTTCAGTCACTCAGTCATGTCCAACATTTTATAACCCCATGAACTGCAGCACACCAGGATTCCCTGTCCATCACCAACTCTGAGAGTTTGCTCAGACTTATGTCCATTTAGTCAGTGATGCCATCCAACCAATTCGTCCTGACATCCCCTTCTCCTCTCTTCTTCAATCTTTCCCAGCATCAGGGTCTTTTCTAATGAGTTAGTTCTTTGCATCAGGTGGTCAAAGTATTGGAGATTCAGCATCAGTCCTTCCAATTGTTAAGGGACCAGACCTGAGCCATGACAGGCTCAACAAGCTATACTTAGGCCTAAGATTCAAATTCTTGTAAAACATGAGTCATGATTCTGGGAAACCACACCCTGGGAAAAGCCCCGATGCTGCCAAACCTGAACCAATCCAGATAGGGATGCAGGATTTGAAAAGCAAAGTGCATACAGCTCAGCCAATCATTACCCACCAGCTGTACTAAGAACTGCCTGTATAAAAGCAGCTGTGATTCAGAGCTCGGGGCTCTTGTCAAGACTCCAGTGTGCTGGATGGGAGCCCTAGCTCGAGCTAGCAATGAAACCCCTTTATGTTTTTGCATTGCTGTGGACATCTTATTCTCTCAGTTTTGGGGACTCGGACTTGGGCATAACACAATGAATATCCAGGACTGATTTCCTTTAGAGTTGACTGGTTGGATCTCCTTGAAGTCCAAGGGACTCTCAAAAGTCTCCAACACCACAGTTCAAAACATCAATTCTTTGGTGATCAGTTTTCTTTATGGTCCAACACTTACATTCATACATGACTACTAGAAAAACCGTAGTTTGACTAGATGGACCTTTGTTGGCAAAGTAATGTCTCTGCTTTTAAATATGCTGTCTAGGTTTGTCATAGGTTTTCTTCCAAGGAGCAAGCGTCTTTCGATTTCATGGCTGCAGTCACCATCTGCAGTGATTTTGGAGCACAAGAGCATAAAGCCTCTCACAGTTTCCACTGTATCCCCACCTCTTTCCCATGAAGTGATGGGACCGGGTTCCATTATTGCTGCAGCCTGGCGGAGCAGAGACCAGAACCATGACTCTAGGATGCGGCAAACTGCGCCCTCGTGATTGTCTTAGCAAGCTACTGAGCGGACATTCTTGGGGCGGGACACTCTCCCTGCTCCACTTTACTGCCTACCCCTGCGTCTGTCTCCATGGAAAAAAAAAAAAGATATTCCTGATCAACAGCAGGGCCTGCTCTAATCAAACTCCCCAGTATCGCGCTTCCCTAATGATCTGATGTGACTACTGCCAATAAAAGTGAGAGCTGAAAGGAGCCATTTCGTCTTCCTGCCATGAAGAGCAAGAGGGCCCCTGACTCCTTGCTTGCCAAATTATATATGTCTGTTTCTTCATTATGCACTTGCCCCCATTTCAGATCTTTCTCACCCACTGTGCTGGACGCGGCACGTGATCTTTGTGTTTTGAATATTGAGTTTTAAACCAGCTTTTTCACTCTTCTTTTTCACCTTCATCAAGAGGTTCTTCAGTTCCTCTGCACTTCCTGCCATATGGATGGTCATCTGCATATCCGAGGTTACTGATATTTCTCCCTGCAATCTTAATTCCACCTTGTGCTTCATCCAGACCAGCATTTTGCAAGATGCACTCTGCATATAGGTTAACTGAGCAAGGTGACAATACACAGCCTTGACGTACTCCTTTCCCAATTTTGAAATAGTCCATTGCTCCATGCCTGGTTCTGTTGCTTCTTGACCTGCGTTAGAGATTTCTCAGGAGGCATGTAAAGTCCTGGTATTCCCATCCCTTTAATAATTTTCTACAGTTTGTTGTGATCCACACAGTCAAAGGCTTTAGTGTAGTCAATGAAGCAGAAGTGGATTTTTTTTTCTGGAATTTTCTTACTTTCTAACTGCTATTTCATTTTCCTAAGAATACTAGGGAATATGTTGATCTTCAGAGTTGTAGAGATTTGTAATCTGCTGGCATATTAAAAGGATTTTTCAGAGTTTTCTAAAATATTTTAATGCAAGTTTGAATTCAAGACAGAATTTGAATATAGTAACCAATAGTTAAAACTAGCATCCACTATTTAAAATAATACATTTTAAATCTTTATTTTCCAGTGACTTCTAGCTGTCAATTGTTTCTGTTTAGTGTTGAGCTATGAATTTTGTTGTGTTTTTAAAAATAATGTATCTTTATCTAAAGTCACTTTTAAGATGTTCTGTTTTTGGTTTGTGAGGAGCTTGAATATAATAATACTTAGATGAGGGTTACCTTGTATTTGTCTTGCTTGTGGTATACAATAAACCTTAAATCTTTAGTTTAAACTAAAAAGAGTAAAGACATTATCATTCAAACATTGGTTTTGTTTAATTTTTTTCTATCCAGCCCTTTTGGCACTCTAAATAAGTACGTCTCACACATTTTCACTATGTCTCATTTGTCTCTTGTGTTTGCACATTTGTATGTATATGTGTTTTTTTTTTAAATTAAATTATTATTTTTGATTCAGGCAGATTACAGTCTATTTTCCTACACTACAAAGCACTACTCCACTCTTCTGCTGTGTTAATTCATATACATAATGGATTAGTTTCTAATTAAACCTATCTACTTAGTTCTTAATTTTGTTGGTAAATAAGAACTGATGCTTTCAGATTGTAGTTCTGGATAAGACTCTTGAGAGTTCCTTGACTGCAAGGAGATCACACAGTCAATTCCAAAGGAAATCAATCCTCAATATTCATTGGAAGGACAGATGCTGTAGCTGAAGCTCCGATACTTTAGCCACCTGATGCAAAGATCTGACTCATTGGAAAAGACCCTGATGCTTGGAAAGACTGAAGGAAAAAGGAAAAAGGAGTGCCAGAGGATGAGATGGTTAGATACCATCAACAGCTCAAGGACGTTAATTTGAGCAAACTCTGGGAGATGTGGAGGGCAGACTAGCCTGGTGTGCTGCACTCCATGGGATGCAAAGGGTCAGAAATGGCTTAGGGACTAAAATACAGCAGCAAAAGTTCATAATTCTAAAATTTTTCTCTACAATTCCTTTATAATTTCTTAACATCTGTATATTTTAAATAAATGTGTTTGTTGGAATAAATAAAAGGATTGCATGAAAGCTCTTTTCAAACTGATTTCTTTGGAATTCTTCATCTTGCCATCTGTGTTTTGATTGCACTAATTATATTAACTTTTAAAAATATGTGCTTTGTAATTGCAAATCTGTAAAAAATGGATTGCATTTTATTTATTTATTTTTTCTCCTCTTGGCCTGTCTATCTCTCTGTCTCTATCTCTGTTTCTCTTTCTTAATATGCTTGGTTACTCTTGATGGAGTGCCATATTCTATACACACACACAAAGAAAAACAAGATAAAGAATCTCTGAATGATGCTAATTCCATCTTTGGGAATTTTTTTTTCCCCAAACTGAGAATAGAAAAAAAAAAAATCCCTTAATTCAAATAAATTCTAAATTTATTTGAGTCTGGGTGTTCCTTGTAATACACATTTTACTTATGCATCACTACTGAGGCATAGCCCACAAGACATCTCAGCTGAGGGATTAGGAGGTACACTAAAGCTGCCTTACTTCTGGGGAGGTCCTGAATTCTAAACTGGTCTAGTCTCCACCAGGGTTAGGAAGATCCCCTGAAGAAGAGCATGGCAACCCACTCCACCATTCTTGCCTGGAGAATTCTATGGACAGAGGAGCCTAGTGGTCTAGAGTCCAAGGGGTCACAAAGAGTTGGACATGACTCAGAGACTAACACTTTCACTTCCCACCATGAGGCATTAGAAAACTCAATTGACTGAGCTTTCAGGGGCTTTTTGGTTGACATTTAGCTTCTTGCTTTGTGAAGCTTAAGAATTCCCAAAGTTCCTCAGAAGAAAGAAAGTTCAGTGCATCACGCACCTCATTGTAGTTCTCTTTTCTCCAGAATCATAGCCACTCATATAATGTGCCCCTGATCATTCCAAAACTTCCATTTTTGTGTAAGCCAAGACCGCAACATAGAGGAAAATTCTCCTAGATTCTTACCCTCTTTCTAAATTCTGAAATGTTGGACCTACACCGAGAATCAAAACTGTCCCAATGAGAAATGCTAAAGAAAAGGGATTCCACTCCTCATGATTTCCTTGCCTCTACAATTTAGGTCTCTAAAGCCCTGGTTGCTTCCATAGTCTTGAGGTACTTTCAAAAGGTTTTTATGACAAAATAGCTAGCTTTTCTAGTTGTTCCTAATGGGAGTTTTGGTCTTACAGTTTTTTAATAGGGAGAAACAAAAGTTTCTAAGCTAATTTAAGCTGTTATATTTTTATGTCTCAGGAAAATCCTAAGGAGGATAAGAAGAGAATAAGTGGATTTTGAGAATCTAAAATCTGTCATTTTACATATCTTATTTAAGTTCATTTATCATCTTTAAAGAAGCCCCTCTTAAGAATTACCGTTCTCATTTTACATTTAAAATTAGTGACACAGATTCATATTTGTCTTTTAAGAGTTTATTTCGAGAGCAAGTAGTAGGGGTCATATGGCAACCAAGTTATCTGACTCAGCCCTGCCTGACATCCAATGCATTGTGACTTTAAATTTAATTACCTTAGGCAGTTTTGATTCCAACAAATAATTCCATCTATCCATGCAGTAAAGAGTGACCCTAGAAAAACTTTTATTCCCACAGATTGCAAAAGGGCATTTCATATGTATTTGTATCCCAGGAAACTTTACTACATTAATCCTGTCTAAACACAATTTATTTTAGTTTAAAATTTGTTGCTCTGTCATTCTCTCAATTGTTCATGAAGAAACAGTATAAAGTAAAACCCTTTTGATGTTCCTTATTATTTCCTCAATCATCTTTTTGTTCTATAAAATGAAACTCTCTAAATACTGATTTTCTGAGTTAATTTTCTACCCATCACCATTATTATTGCTTGGCTTCTCCATCAATACATTTAATTAAATTCTAGACAGAACATGAACCTCACTTAATATATTGAAATTACTATTATTAGCTCCTAAATAGAGCATCCCTGGAGAAGGGAATGGCAACCCACTCCAGTATTCTTGCCTGGAGAAGCCCATGGACTGAGAAGCCTGACAGGCTACAAAGTCTATGGGATTGCAAAGAGTTGGACACCAGACTGAAGCGACTTTGCACACACACATGCAAACAAAACATTCCAATTTACCCATTCAGGTTAGACTTTAAAGAGCAGGGGCTTCCTGGCAGCCCAGGGGTTACGACTTTTTGTTCCCTCTGCAGTCTGCATGGCTTTGATCCCTGGTAGAGGAACTAACATCCTACACACTGCTTGGCACAACCAAAATTAATAATAATAATATGGATACATTCTCCAAAAGTTACAAAAATTATTCACTATTGATCTAAGATTTTAATAAAATTTAATGCATATTCTAATAAAATTTAATTT
>SJYQ01000209.1:1163576-1185331 GCA_006410935.1 Redunca redunca | reverse complement strand
TTGGTCATAACTTTCCTTCCAAGGAGTAAGCGTTTTTTAATTTCATGGCTGCAATCACCATCTGCAGTGATCTTGGAGCCCCCCAAAATAAAGTCTGACACTGTTTCCACTGTTTCCTCATCTATTTCCCATGAAGTGATGGGACCAGATTCCATGATCTTCGTTTTCTGAATGTTGAGCTTTAAGCCAACTTTTTCACTCTCCTCTTTCACTTTCATCAAGAGGCTTTTTAGCTCCTCTTCACTTTCTGCCATAAGGGTGGTGTCATCTGCATATCTGAAGTTATTGATATTTCTCCCGGCAATCTTGATTCCAGCTTGTGCTTCTTCCAGCCCAGCGTTTCTCATGATGTACTCTGCATAGAAGTTAAATAAGCAGGGTGACAATATACAGCCTTGACGTACTCCTTTTCCTATTTGGAACCAGTCTATTGTTTCATGTCCAGTTCTGACTGTTGCTTCCTAACCTGCATATAGGTTTCTCAAGAGGCAGGTCAGGTGGTCTGGTATTCCCATCTCTTTCAGAATTGTCCACAGTTTATTGTGATCCACACAGTCAAAGGCTTTGGCATAGTCCATAAAGCAGAAAGTAATGTTTTTCTGGATCTCTCTTGCTTTTTCTATGATCCAGCGGATGTTGGCAATTTGATGTCTGGTTCCTCTTTTATTAAGGACCAGTTAATTAAGAACATTAATTTCTGACAAATAAACATATCTTTAATTTATTTAAAATACTTTGAAGTCCTAGAGGTGTTACATAAATTGTCTTTCAAGTACATATCACAAAGTTTCCCTTTCAATTGAGTTTAAATTTCAAATATGGGCTACAGTGTAAAGAGTCTCAAAGAGGTGGACACAACTGAGTGACTGAGCATCAGCAGTTTCAAATGTAAGTTTAAAAAAATGTTTGTTTGTTTGTTCTATGTATGCATTGTCGTAGGATGAATGTCTTCTATTCAAGTGATGGAGGATCACATTCAGAGTATTGCATTCAGCCTGGGTCTTTTCCAGCAACAAAGAAGCACATATATTTCCCTGCCGAAAGGAATCCCTCATGTTTCTGCCAAAATATAGTTACATGATCTCCTGGTCTTTTCCATTATCACTCTCCCTTCTCAACTACACGTAATTATGGAAGAAAAATTCAGGAAAATGTAAATAAGATACTGATTCACCTATCATTTATACCTTACCTGAAATAACATGTCCTTTTGAAAATATGGAAGTTGTGTCTCAAACTTTGAATGCTTCATATGTACTGGTCTACTACACACAAAACAGTATTAAAACCAGTCAATTTATGTTGCCAAATTTTCCTTACAAATGAATTAAGCAAATAGTGATTGGGAACAGCAATGACTGACATTCAAAATAAAAGACAAACAACATTTATTCAGTGCTTCCTTATGTAAGATTCCACAGGTTTAAAAGAAATAAGAAATGAGTAAGACTATTCCCTTTATTGGGTATCCATTCATTAGCTATAGAAAAAGACCTAACATTACAATACAGTGTGATAATTACTGTAATAATTATGTACAAAGTGTTACAGGAAAATTAAAGAGAGAAGGATCACTCTGCCTAAGTAGGGAGGACTTCAAAGAGGACAAGCTATTTGAACTGTCATTAGAGTAAGCATTCATGCTTTTCACGAAGTAAAGAGACAGAGGAAGTGGCGGTAAGGATGAGATTGAGGACTTGGGTGATAACGTGTTCATTAGGCAGGATCTCATCTGAAATCACCGTTATGCAATTTCTGCGGCAGCTCAGGAAAGTTAGAAACACAACAGGAATGAGTGTAGTATCCCAGTCCCGTTAAGCCTGCTTTGAATATCAGGCTCTGGCAAACACAACCTCCAAACTGTTTCCTTGAACTCTCACATTTCAAGGAATAGAGCATCAACTACAACTAGAGAACTGACTTGAATAATCAAGAAATGTTTCTTCATAGCTAATAAGATATATTTGGGTTTACTCTCACATTTCCACCCAGTATTTATAATCTCAGTGACGGGGTGGGAGTGACATGCAAGCTATTACTAGCAAAAGCTAGGACACAAATCTCACTTAGTGATGACCTTTTCATTGCCTCTGAAATGTTAACACATTTTTGATTAATCAGGGTAGAGAACTCTCTCAATCCATTATGGGAGAGGTTTCAGTTTGCAACTAATTTACAGATAGACCATATAACCAAGCAAAAGCTATGAAATGAATGTTAGTGAGCATACACGCTATTATGGTTTTCCTCTGTGACTAGTGACATGAATGTTAAGCCATGCCTTGAAAACATCAATTTCAGGTCATTTTTAGAAATAAAGGCAATAGTTGAGACATTTCCAGTTTTGTATAAGTGTGTGTTTTGTAGCAGGTTAGGAGATTTCACAGCACGCTAGGTAATTAACAGCATGTGACGTAATGATGTAAGTGTTGTGAATGTGTTTACATTGTATAATGTCAATATTCTATATTGTCAGTGCCTGAACAAAGAAACAAAATTTACGGAGTACATTTGGACTATATCCATACAAGCTTTTAATTAGTTTTTTGTTACTCGTCATTTTTTTCAATAGAATTATATTTCAAAATTAATTCTGCTTAAGTAGTTTTACTTTAAACACATATACATATCGGTGTGTGTTTTGGGTTTTTAATGCATCTGTTAATATGGGTATTTGTGATAAAGTAATCATTCAGTTCCTGGGGTTGCAAAGAGTCAGACATGACTGTGTGACTGAACAACAATTCAAAATAATCACAGAAAATGGAGAAGGAAATGGCAACCCACTCTAGTATTCTTGCCTGGGAAATCCCATGGACAGAGGAGCCTGGTGGGCTGCAGTCCTTGGGTTCTCATAAGAGGTAGGACATGATTTACCAACTAAGTAACAGCAATCATGGAAAAGGATGGGATCTCTATGTTTAGTATGTCCAGCTTAGGAAAATGAGGGAAATTGGCATTATCTTCTTTGTCTTATTTCTTTTCCTTTTTAAATTTTTTTGTTTGTTTACTTAATTATTTCTGAGAAACTTCTATCTCCACTACTCTTCTTTCTCTTTTTTCATTGATAAAAATGTTCTTCTTTATTCCCTCCAACTCTACAATTTGTATCTTGACATCTTCAATGTTAGATGAGGTATGCGCTCAAAGATGCGGGGTCTGTTGACTATGGGAAATTGTGGAGAGGACGTGGTGGAACTAAATACATCTGTTGCTCATAGTTCTCCGTAAGGACTATTGCCTATTTTATCTCGCTATGTCCCATCACTAAGAGATTGAGCACACTACATTACTATGTGCAGCAGTTTAGCAGACTGCCAGATAGCGATGGCAACGTGCTTATGCTTCCCTCTAATTCACTGTCACACTCTCTAGGGAAGGGAGTCTTCCAGAATAAGTGTAGTCGGCGTAGTGACTCATCTGAGTTACTATCCCTATATTTTTCCCCCAATTTGGACTTTGTTCCAAGAGTTTTATCTTTTTTTGCTTCAACAGTCTTTGAATTCCAGAAAACAGCATCCCCAAGAAATCCAGCTAACGACAGCCATGGGAATTGTGCAGCTAATGCCAAGTTAACCTAGATTGTGACCGAATTTTTTATTATTTTCAGCCTAGGAATGAGTCAAACTTGTAGCATAGCTGTGAGGACTTCATCTCTTCTTGATCTTCTCAACAGCTTAGGTCCCGGGGAAAAGCTCAGTCTGTTGATGGCAATCCAGTGCCAAGGCATTTCTTGTGTGGTTTGGGGAGGAAAGGTCTCACATATTCCAATAAATACAAAGACATGTCAGGAACTCGGAAAATAGAAACTAAGCTGAATTCAGCAAGTGTTATCAATAAGGTAGCAGAAATTCTTTGCCAACACTACTCTGGAATTATTTTCACATGGAATTGTTCAAGGAACTATAAAATGTGACCTCTCGAAGCACGAGAATCCTTCAGATATTATTTTAAAAGTTGTAAAATACAAGTCATCCCTAATAAGTTAAATTAAGGCAATATATGCATATACACGTGTATCAATAATTTTATAAATGTATATATCCTGGTGTTTTCAATTTCTTATGAAATTGTCCATTCGTAGACTATTAGTCTGCATTTTCCATATGAAAAACAATTCAGTTTCCACCTATAATAAACTGAACTCATTGCTTTTAACCAAGAAGTAAATTATTGTAAACTTCACAGAGAACATTATATTTTAAAATATTGTGATAAGACTGGATATTTTACACTGACATGGATCTTTTCCCCATAATAATTCATACTTGAGGCTGACAGAATTATTGAGGAATTTTCTTTTATATAAAACTGATTTTGTTTTTATTTTTATGCCTCACATATTTGCTAAAATGCATTACATAGTTCACAGATTTCACACAGCCTCTGCCGAGGGATAAGTCACTCACGTTTGTATCATTAACTGCTGTGGAAAGTCTAGCTCTTTGGCTGCCTGTGGAAGAGTTTATGAGTGTTTTATGATGTTTCTTGGTTATACTGTATTTTTACAACTGTTGCAAATAGACACAAATGTCATAAATTACTGAAAAATGTTATCCTCAATCCCTCTGAGTTTAATGAGGAACAGTTACAAAAAAGGGAAGTTTGCAAGTGCCACTAAAGTCCGCTTGATGGATTCCACATGTAGAATACTTTCAGCTCTCTGAGTCAGATTGGTTAAAGTTCTAATGTTTATCTGTTTCCTTTCTTTGATGCCATTTTAAATGTACCCTTAATTATGGATGAATTGACTATTTTCTAATAAATACAGCTATTTGTTTCAAGTAAATCATTGACACTGGCTACCTTTTAGATACAACCAATGCAATGGATGCAACCGACAGGTAAGTACGTCCACCTCCAAATCAAATCATCTATGTAATATGTGTCCAGCAAGTTTCTCCAACTGTAATCTTTCAAGTTTATCATTAATAGCATTTGGAGAGCTGTCATTGAGATACTACATAAACTTAATATTCCGCCTAAAAATTTAGTTAAAATCACATAAATATTAATGTAACCCCACATCTATTGTTACCAGCAAACATATTTACTGCCAAATATAGGGCTTGGAATGATGCTAATTACTATGTATGGATTCAAAGAGGTAAAGGTGGAATTTAAAATATAGAAGACATATTTATAACTATCAATAAAGGATGAGTCTAAGATTTAATTTATGTTACTGATTAGTAAAGGTAACATTGTGATGGAGAAAAAGCAGCCTAGCAAGGGAAATATGCTTGACAAAGAAAGAATTGAAGTCCAAACTTTATCAAAATTGAACTTAAATAATTAAAAATGGGTTCAAGGAGCTATATCCAGGAAGAATCTCTTTAGGTGCCTCTATTTTAGCAAATAAAGCTGCATGAATTGGTGAAGAACAAGTCATTTCTATTATAACCTTTCCCAAAATAATCAAAAACAATGAACAATATAGAGGTAATATGAGAAACTCAAAGAAATAGGAAATCCACAATCTTTCCATTATTCAAAGAGATTTAACTGATTTAACACTACTAACTTAATGCCTTACTAAATCTGGTACTTTGTAGGGAAACTAACTGGTTATAAATGGACTTGTCTTTCAAAATTCTTCTGAACATGCCCAAATTAGAACAATGATTAAAAATGAAGGCAGTGGTAGAGGGAGGTAAACTTGATAACACCAAAAGCACAACTATTTGCTCTTAAGTAATTGAACATTAGCTGACTGTGAAAGGAAATACTTTGTGGAGCGCCTTAGATGGATTATCTCAAGCCAACCTCATGTAAGCCATTAATAGGGATCCTATTATTCTCCCAGTTTTATAAATTATAAAATGTAGCCTTGTTAATATGAAACTTATGGAAAATCAAGAGTTAATAAAGTGATGGAGAACAGCATTGAGCCAATGAACTTCATCCAANAGATATATAATATATGGACTATATATTTTTACATGTTTAAGGAGTTGAGATTTTGGTTCCTATTACTGGTTATTGCACTTGATTCAACAAGTTCCTAATTCTATGTTGTTTGTGATCCTAGTTACTAGTCATAATCACACATTAAATTTAGCCTAGGATTAACAGTACTCTTAATAAAATGTAATACCCAAAAGTATCACATTGAATAACTCTCAAAAGATGATCATGTGTTTTCTTTCAACAAATTATTCTAATACTTTGTGGAGTTATCTTAACTGAACTTTTAGACTAAGTTCATTGACTTGCTTATCTAAAACCATATATAACTAAAGAGTTTAAATATATATATATATACCATATATAGTATTTACCGTACATAGAGAGAGATACTTAGGATGTAACTCTTGGAAACAAATTCTTAATGTCTGAGATAGGGTGAAGCATTGAAAAGCTAATTCAGCCTGAAATCAGCATATGAAAACTAACTTTAAAATGTCTACTATTTTACTAGAAATTTTAATATATTCCTATGAACCTCCCTTTCTTGCTGCTCAAGCATTTTTATTTTTAAATATATATCCGTGTCTTCCTTTACAAATAAAAATATATGGATTTAACTCAAGCATCAACATTTCTTCTTTTCAGGCTTGGTACAATAAATAAAAATAATATGGAAAAGCTAGAACTTTTACCTAATGCAAATGAGACAAACACACATCACTGAAATTAGTCTGGGTTTTAAATTGTTCAAGGGGAACCAAAAAGATGCCTAAGGGTAAATGTTAGTTGATGTCTTCTTCACTTCTATCATAATTGTGTTTTTGTTCTATTGCTACATGTATTACCATTATCAAACTACAGTGTATTTCATTCTTGCCTGTGGCAATGCAATGGCCCCCGCTGAAGACGGAGCCGCGTCAGGACTACATTAGGAAAGGAATGTTTTATTTAAGGACGAGGCTGGTAACTCACTACCATATTTCCCTTTACAATTTGCTCACTCTAATTGCTGAAACATTTCCTGCTATTTCAGAAGAGCAAGGACCACGAAAGCCTACAGGTGCAATGCCGCCAGGTTTACCCTAGAGGAGCACATTTGTTTTGTGACCTACATTTGACGGCATTTTAAACATGCCTTGTATGACTCCTTTCTTTCCTCTGTCTCCTAGTTCTTCCGAATTGAACATCCGAACTTCGTGCGACTCTGAAATGAGTAATTAATGAAGCATCAGCGTTTGGAAGCTTTCTCAATGAAAGCCAGTAAGATAGAACACAGACAAATGAACCTAGAGACACACATGCACAAAGAATTGCGGTCTGAAAAACTTCTGATTCAAAAACGGATTTGAGATTACTGAACTGTTTTCTCCTGATAGCTTCAGTCTAAAGAGGAAATACTATATCATTGTAAAACAGTGGAATATCTATGGGATATATCACTGGTAAGTAGTAGAAGTAATTCTTTTTTAAATTACAGTTTTAAAAAGGATTTAGGAATAAATTGGAAATGTATTGATCAAGTGTATAAAGATAAGTAGCAATTTTCCATCCTATTATGAAAAGTTTTAAATAACTTAAATAGTATTCCCAATATTAACAGATTTCTTGTGGATATTTGAAACATTCTTTATTTCTTTATTTCTTGCATTTATTGCAAGTGTCTTGTGAAGACACAGCTAAAGTCTTCAACTCTGTGAGCTCTCTTTGTCCAGAACATCTTGTACTTCTTACAACTCTCAAAATAATAGATGATAAATGTAAACAGATCAATATACAGACAAACCAAACAGACTTTAATCAATAAAATGCAAATCTTAAATTCTAAATTCCTGGTATTTTTCATGTATTCAATATAAGGAGAACATTAAATAATTTTAAGGCTTACAGTTTCATTTGGGATATAATTTCAAATATAGTAAAGGTTTAAATCAATATCTTTTCAACATCACAATCATTGACTAGCTGGGGAGAAAGGTGGCTTCTTTAGTTAAGGTCACAGGGAGTAAAGACTAAGAACATGCCTTTTAAACATTTTCCCAGATAATGTTATAAACTCTAAAATGGGGGTACTGCAGACTTTGGTATTTTCTGCCTAAACAGGTGAATTTGACCAAATAGCCCTACAATTGCTGATTCTGTTGTTTTGTGTTCATTTCCACAATGACAAGTCACCTGTTTGGCCAAGGTATTCTATTGATAACTGCAAGTTTGAAATCTCATCATGCATTAAAATCTTATGGGGACTCAATCACGGGTTTCTATATTTTCTGTATACAGAAAATTTCTATTACCCCAGAACATTCTTTTATTTCACTTTCCAATCAATCTTTCTCTGCCAGAGGAATCTGCTATTAGTTTTGCTAGTTCCTGAACTTCATAAAAATGAAACTCTACCTTATAACATTGATTTAGACAATATTAAGGGAAAACAATTCTTTAACCCCCAAGTAAATTTTGTAGCATTTCAATATCAAGTCAATACCTATTTTGTGAACTTTTAAGATAGAAGTTGTCTAATATGCAATCTCTATTAATCAGCATCATCTTTCTCTATATTCAAAGATTAATAATCTCACCTTTGATAGTTCAGTTGCTCAGTCATGTCTGACTCCTAAGGTAAACTGACCATAAATCTGAATTCTATACACTCAGAAACATTTTGTAGAAAAGGAAAAAGAACTGTTGTGAAAAACATTGGCGAATTCCAAACCTCTTTTCAAATATCAAGCATTACTAAGTACTGCAAGAAAAACCTTCTGCTCTGTATACATTCCTAAGGAAACAGTTACCTCTCACTGTCTATTCAGGTGAAGAGTATTCAGACTTCAAAATCCTTAGTGTCCCTTGAGACACGCTAAATTCAATGGATCCTTTAATTCTTGTGTCCTTTATGTTATAAATTCCAACTACTAGAGAGAAAGAAAAGAACCTATTCCCCACTTACCCGTCCAGTTTCACTTCCTGTTCCTTTCTCTTTTCCTGACTAGGCTTTAGGTCCAATAGTTTTCCTTTTTTGCTTCTAACTTTTTTGAAGGTTAGCTGCTTTACAATGTTATGTTAGTTTCTTCTGTACAATGAAGTGAATTAACTCTACATGTACATGTACCCATCCCCCACGCACCCTGCCTTTTTGGATCCCCTTCCTATTTTGGTCACCACAAAGCACTGAATAGAGTTCCCTGTGCTATACAGTAGGTTCACGCTCGTTATCTATTTTATACACAGGATCAATAATTCATGTATGTCCAGTCGTCTTCAGTGCCTTGAACCAACCCCAGCTTTTCCTGCCCAGGGCCTCCATACACGCTGCCCTGCCTTGCGCTTTCTTATATCTGCTTTTTGAGAGACTAGCATCTTCTTCCTTTATCACCAATCAATATCATTTTACTTATTACCGCTTCAGAGAGGCCTCTTCTGATCATTCTCACCTCTGCTTTTGCCCTCTCAGAGCACTGTGGATTTTAACTCATGGAACACATACCAGTGGTAATCGCCTGTAAGGAAAAAGAATCTGAAAAAGAGTCTAATGACATCAAAGATCAATGCTCCTAGGGGGTGCTAACGATAAAGAATCTACCTGCCAAATGAGGGAGAGTTAGATCCCTGGGTCAGGAAGCTCCCCTGGAGTAGGAAATGGCACCCCACCCCAGTATTCACCTGGAGAAGCCCATGGACAGAGGAGCTTCGCTGGCTACAGTCGATGGGGCCACAAAGAGCTGGACACAACTGAGCACACACATATATACCCACTGGTAATAACCTACAGTGAAAAAGAATTTGAAGAACAGTCTAATAACCCCAAAGATCATGCTCCTTTTTATGTATCTAGAACTTAACATTTTAACTGAAATAGTAAGAATTTTCAAAGAACTGAAGGCTTTGCCTTTCTGAATAAGAAAGCAATGACATTTGTTTGTTAATTGCCTTCGCTTACCCTGGAGTCAGAATCTCCAGAGCTCTTTTCTCCTGTTCATTCACTCATTGTCTGTGGAAGAGGGACTCTGCTCTTTGAAGCATCCCATGTATATTAACCCTAACATCGTGGTAACACGATCTCCTGAGTAGTGTTTATGCTTGACATGCTATCAGGAAGCTGAGAAAACACTTTCTAAGTTCTCTCTTCAAAGGAAAGAACCTCTTACTTCAACATGATTGAGTTATCCAAGCATACAGGAGCCTTTCTATTTAATTTTGTTCTGAAGATGTCAGCTATTTCTCCCTATTCCTCAGGTGCTTATCTTGCCAACTCAATGAATTTGGATAATGGAGGAAAAATTGACTCTTTGTTCTTTTAAGAAAACTGATTTAGGAAACTATATCAGGGCTAAATACTGTCTTAAAGTTATTTCTTGATATGTCCACTGCCTTCACTGTTCAGTTCAGTTCAGTTCAGTTGCTCAGTGATCTGACTCTTTGTGACCCCATGGGCTGCAGCATGCAAGGCCTCCCTGTCCATCACCAACTCCTAGAGTTTACTCAAACTCATATCCACTGAGTCAGTGATGCCATCCAGCTATCTCATCCTCTGTCATCCCCTTCTCCTCCTGCCTTCAATCTTTCCTAGCATCAGGGTCTTTTCAAATGAGTCAGTTCTTCACATCAGGTGGCCAAGGTATTAGAGTTTCAGCTTCAGCATCCTTCCAATAAATATTCAAGACTGATTTCCTTTAGGATGGATTAGTTAGATCTCCTTGAAGTCCAAGGGACTCTCAAGAGTCTTCTCCAACACCAGAGTTCAAAAGCATCAGTTCTTTGGCACTCAGCTTTCTTTATAGTCCAACTCTCACATCCATACATGACTACTGGTAAAGCCATAGCCTTGACTAGACGGACCTCTATTGGAACAGGAAACCTGTATCTTGTCCATCATTGGCTGATTTTCCCATGCCCTATGATACCTCTACAGCAGAACCGACAGTATTAGGGACCAACAAAAGGAGAATGTCTCTTGCAAGTATTGCTCATTTGTCTTTCCCTGTGTTAACGGAGACAAGCACTATGATATACTAAATTAGAAATAGAAGGTGGAACTGAGGTCTTTTGCATAATTCCTCATAAATTAGAAGAGACACATGAGTGAGCTTTTTTAATCAATGAACAGACTTTTCTCTCAATGATTGTGTTGTGGTTCTTAGCCTAGAAGTACTACAGCCAATGGTGGTGTGTCTTGTGCTATTTTAGTCATAAAATGCCTATGTGAACTCCAGATGTTGCCTATGAAGCCAGTTGTTAACGGGGCAAGAGAGGATTCATTCCATGCCCATTTTCTACTCTGGTGCTGAAATGAGAGCTCGTCCATAGGCTAGATCCCACCCACAAGCCAACTTGCACCTGCAAAAGTCTTCAATTTGGGGGCTTTTAAATCACAAACAGACACTCTGACTCAATCTTCCATATTAAAAATTCCATAGCAGAGGAAAAATGAAAAAAAAAAAAAACACTCCAAGAACTCAGAGCTCTAACTCTTTAATGAATTAGGTATGTGCTGTGAGGTATACAGACAGACAGAAGTTGATTTCCTATTCTGAATACTGGACAGTATATTGGGATGTGGACCAAGACCATGTCAGGGTCACACTTGTGAGTTAACCAAAATGTTGACAAGATTTGCTTTAACTGAAGAAACTGGGAATTCCAAACTATTCATAAAGCATCGCTGGCAATGCTAACGCTTGAGAGGGAAATGCCATCTCCTTTCTACAAGTTAACTCTATGGTCTTTGGAGACATAGTGCATGTGAACATACTGCCGTAGCCTGAAGTCCATTTTGCACCGATTGTGCAGAGGCTTATTTATAGAGACTTGCCCCTGCAATCACCAAGTTTCATTTTAGACTCCCAGTGAACCAGAAACCCAAAGCTGAAGTCTTCTACAGTCACCAGCTTTCTCATACTGTTCACCTGGAGTCATAAATCTTTTCTTTATATCCTTGGGGAAGGAGTGAGTTCTCCTGAAAACTTGAGCCAAGTTCACCTGACACTTCTCATGAGTCCCATTTAGGGTTTTTGTAGGAAAAAAAAAAAAAAAGTCAAATCAAAATAATGTTTGCCAGTTTTAGATTTCATTAAAAAACACCCAGACGCATGTGTCATGTCCCAAGCCACTTATTTTCATAGTAATCTGAAAAACAAAACGGCATCAGTTTAAACTGTCAGAACTAACTTGAGAAACACACAGAAGACTCGACTCAATCCCCCTAGCCCTAGGTTATCTCTGAAAATGAGGCCAAAGGAAGGTTAGTCATGGAAGTTGACAGTAGATGTGAGCACTCAGTAGTCAACTATGTCATTATTATTAACGCTGATGTAAATGCTCTTAGAACTCATATGTTCCATCCACATGAGCACATAAACAGTTAATATAGTGTTCATTGTCTGCTGTTGTCAAAAGCATGATATGATGCCTTTTAGGCAAGCGAAAGCACACAGGCGTAAGTGAGGCCTCCCAGCAGAGGGCCTCAAAGGCAAGCATTGTCCAAGATACGTTCTTCTGGATTTCCTTCCTGGAGAGCTATCACCATTGTTCTCATTCTAAGTCCCCTCCCGACTCTTCTGCAAACTAACAGCATTGATAGATAAGATGTAAAAAGATCAAATTCAAAAGTCATAGTCATCTTTGCCACCTAAATGGGAGAAGTCAGGATAATCTCAAGGGAAAAATGATGTTTAGTAACTAGGCAGGAAAATGAATTGAACTTCAAGAATGCTAGTAATATTCTTTCTTCATTGGATTGGCAGTCATATGTGTGTGTTCTCTTTGAAATGATTTGTCAATGTGCAAATTGGTTATATGTGCTCTTATATATCTATTATACTTAGTTTACTAACCCAGTCAAAACGCGAGCCAAAGAACTAAACAGAGAAGACTAAAAGAAAACATAGAAATGGCTAACAAACACATGAAAAGATGCTCAACATCGCTCATTATTTGAGAAATCAAAACCACAGTAAAGTATCATCTCACTCCAGTCAGAATGGCCACCATCAAAAAGTCTACAAACAATCAATTCTGGGGAGGGTATGGACAAAAGGGAACCCACTTACACTGTTGGTGGGAATGCAAACTCATACAGCCACTATGGAGAACAGTGTGGAGATTCCTTCAAAAACTGGAAATAGAACTGCCACACAACCCAGCAATCCCACTGCTGGGCATACACACCTAGGAAACCAGAATTGAAAGAGACACGTGTACCCCAATGTTCATTGCAGCACTGTTTATAATAGCCAGGACCTGGAAGCAACCTAGATGCCCAGCAGACAAAAGAATAAGGAAGTTGTGGTACGTATACACAATGGAATATTACTCAGCTATAAAAAGAAACACACTTGAGTCAGTTTTAATGAGGTGGGTGAAATTGGAGACTATTATACAGACTGAAGTAAGTCAGAATGAGGAACACCAATACAATATATTAGAGCATATATATGGAATTTTGAAAGATGGTAACAATGACCCTATATGCAAGGCAGCAAACGAGACACAGATATAAAGAACAGACTTTTGGACTATGTGGGAGAAGGCAGCAGTGGGACGGTTTGAGAGAAGAGCATTGAAACATGTATATTACCATATGTAAAGTAGATGGCCAGTGCAAGTTCTATGCATGAAGCAGGGGACTCAAAACCAGTGCACTGGGGCAACCCAGAGGGATGGGGTGGGGAGGGAGGTGGGTGGGGGGTTTGGGATGGGGACATATGTACACCTGTGGCTGATTCATGTCGATGTATGGCAAAAAACCCCACAATAGTATAAAGTAATTATGCTCCAATGATAATAAATCAATTAATTTTAAAAAGTTTACTAAAAGAAAGTGTCATTGCACTGTGTTCCAAAAGATAAGTACTTGGAAAAGTAATGAAAAATAGTGGGCAGGATTGAATCTGCAGGCCTATTAGAGTCAAAACATGGAATTCCAGACAACAGGGTATGACTTAGGCAGTGATGAAGTCAGAAATGAAAGTATGAAAATAAAGACAGTGTCTAAAACCAGGCTTATTGCATAAACTTGGGAAAAGGAAAAAGTTTAAAAAGGTGTTGCTTCTTTCTGGATCTATAACTCATTTAAAATTTCATACCCAGAGACACAAGAGAAAGAGAAGAGCCTGACAGTCAGGTCTTGCACTAGAGAATGTACTAGATTCAATCTACCAAATTTCAAATAACACCACTGAACAGGACCCTAACCCACTAATATAAGACCTGGGTCTGAATCCAGAACTTCAGCAAAGAGCAACAGAAAAGCTGAGAGAGGAATATGGTAATAGACTGAGGTAAGTGAAATTAACCTTTACAAAAAGCAAACAGCCAACAACTAACTCAAAGAATCTATGGATTAAAAGCAAATGAACAAATATATTTGCAACATTCTCCTCTTAACAAAACATTAGATAAAGGGAAGAGATGGATTGCTTACATATGAGCAGCAATTAAACAAGCCCTCTTCTCATCAGAAATGCTACTGAGAGAAGATAAAGAGCATCCTTTCAAAGTGTTTATTAAAAAAAAAAAATACTGCCACAAGAGTTTCTACTACAAAAGTATAGGTAATTTAAAAAAATTATACATTCATATTGAGATCTTTTATTTTTTTCCTATTTGGATAAACATTGAAGAGCTAATAAAAGATTACTGAAGCAAGAACCGGCTATACCTTAAGAAAAAGAAATGCAGAGCAGACAATAAATGAGTGTTTAGAAACTGGTCACACGTTATCTCTTCTAATTAAATAACAGTGTAAGCTGGAAATTAGAACCATAACTTATTTTTTTATTTAATAAAAAGGTTGCAGTAAAGTTTCTAGAGGCCATTAACAAGAAAAATGATAGACAAAATATTTATAAACTACATAAGAATCTTATTATGTTGTAGGGAAGGACAGGTAGGTAGAATAAACTTTGTTGTAAAGAATGTGTCCTTTTACTCAACAAAGGGCCTCCCAGGTGGTAAAGAATCCACCTGCCGATGCAAGAGACATAGGAGCCTAGAGTTCAATTCCTGAATCAGGAATTTCCCCTGGAGTAGGTTGTAGCAATCCACTTCAATATTCTTGACTGGAAAATTCCATGGACAGAGGAACTTGGCAGGCTATTGTCCATGGAGCTGCAAAGAGTTGGACACGACTCAGAGAGAGAGCAGTCAAAAAATATTAATATTTACATAAGACTATTCATGTGCTTCCCAGTGGTAAAGAACCTGTTTGCCAATGCATGAGATGCTGGAGACAAGGGTTCAATCCCTGGGTCAGGAAGATCCCCTGGAGGAGGGCATGGTAACCCACTCCAATATGCTTGCCTAGGGAATTCCATGAACAGAGGAGCCTGATGGGTTATGGTCCATCGGGTCACAAAGAGTCAGACATGACCGAAGCAACTCATGACAATTCTAAGCGCTAAGGGCTGGCACAGATTCTGGAGAAAAGGGGACCACCCCGAGTGAAGCCGAACAGGTTGTAGCAGTGGGTGATGAGTATAGTTATGGATGTAGCAGGGAGCCAGACTCTAGGGTGTTCTGTTTGGTAAAGGGATTGGAACACGCTTTCAGTTCTTTGGTGTAATGAAGAGTCGAGCTCCTCGTGTTTGCTGTTTGACTGCTGAGAACTTTTAAGCCTTACCCAGCTCTTCCCCTTCTGCCTGGCATCTGGGAAAGCTGATAAGAAAACCCCGTGCTCCTTCCTTTGGTTCCAGCAGGAAACGCAAAGTACACAAACCACTATCTGCAAACAGACATCCTCATCCAGATTCTACTGCCTAAACATAAAAAAAAAAAACTCCAAGCCAGTCTTTTCCCTGCTCTTTCAAGACATTTCAGACTCCCTTGGGAGTGATAGTGCTCTTCCCAAAATACCTCCTTATGTGAGTGATAACCTTTTTTAGCCCCTCTTGGTGTTCATGGCACCATGAGCATTTACATCTGAATCAAATTTTGAGTCGCTTTCACAGATGGTAGGCCCTTGGAGTGTTTGAGTAGATGTAGACATTATTGGACTTATATTTTTAAAAAATCCCTTATTTACTCTGTGCAAAATACACCAAGGAAGGCAGAGGATACAGCAGGAAAACTGTCCCAAGTCATTGCAATTGTCTAGACCCAATGCTCCGCAAACTTTTTTCACTCTAGGAAGCCCACATAGAAATTAAGACTGTGTGGTACAGTAGGAAAACAAGAAGCTATTCAATGCTGGACGTTGTTTGCAGTTTCTTTGGTTCCTTCAGATCTCAAAGCACATCAGAGTTGTTATCTCGGTACCCTTGAAACATATTAGGTAACAATATTGCAAAAGATGGTATGAAAGAGTGATGATTTAGACTCAGTGGCAGGAGCAGTGAGAGTCAGGAGCACTTTTAAAGGTAAAGCTACTGGATTTGGTTGTGTGAAGTCACTCAGTCGTGTCCGACTCTTTTCGACCCCATGGACTGTAGCCTACCAGGCTCCTCCCTCCATGGGATTCTCCAGGCAAGAGTACTGGAGTGGGTTGCCGTTTCCTTCTCCAGGAAGAAGCAGTGAGAGGCAGGTGCACTTTTAAAGGTAAAGCTACTGGATTTGGTTGTATGCATGTATATTTCCAAGGATTTGGCATGAGCAAATGAAAAGATAGAATTGTCATTTACTGAGATGAGAAGAAGTTGGGAGGAGCTGGTTTAATGGGACCAAAAATAAAAGGAAACATTTTGATAAGTATGTTTATCAAAAATGTTTTACCAATCCCTGAAGGAAATAATTCAAGGCCATAGCCTTCATTTTGCCAGAACTGCTTTCTTAAAAAGTTAAAACCAAATGGTAAAATGTACTATAATCTTTCTTTTTGGTCATAGGCAATAATCCCAACACTATATTTTATCTGAAAATGTCTTTATTTCCCTGTTGTTCTTGAAGGACATCATTTCCAGATACAGAAATTATAGTTCATAATGCTTCTTTTTCAGTACTTCAAAAATGTGGAGGCATTTCCTTCTGGCCTCAAGGTTCATCTGCTGTCCTTTGAACTAGTATTGCTTTGCCTATTGTGCTGGTTATCTCTAGATGTCGTCAAGATTTTTCCTTCAACTTTAGTTCCAGAACTTTAATTATGATGCATCTTGCCTTGGGTTGCATGAATGAAAAGTCGCTTCAATCATGTCTATCTCTGCAACCCTATGGACTGCAGCCTGCCAGACTCGTCTGTCTATGAGATTTTCCAGGCAAGAACACTGGAGTGGTTTGCCTTTCCCTCCTCCAGGGGATCTTCCTGAACCAGAATCTTATGTGTCTCTTATGTCTCCTGCATTAGGAGACGGGTTCTTTACCATTAACGCCATCTGTATAGCATTCACTCAGCTTCTTGAGTCTGCAGGTTTTGGCAAATTTGGAAAGTTTTGCCATTATTTCATCGAATACTTTTTTTCATTTCTATTCTCCGCACCCTCTGATTTTGGCCAAAAATATGAATGTGACCTCCTTTATTATTCTATAAGTTTATGGGACTCTCTTGAATTTTTCATGCTATTTCTTTCTGATATTCAGATTGCACAAATTCTGTTGGTCTGTCCTCAAGTTAGTTAATATTGTCCTTTATCATCACTGAAGCCCACCAGCGTTTTATTTGTTTTTCTGATTTGTTTTTCAGTTACACATGTTTTATTTGATTTTTGTTTTATAATTTTTTACTTATTTGCTGAGATTTTCTAATTTTTATTTGTTTAAGAGAATGTAAGCTTCTTGTTGAAGCATTTTATGGTGGCTGTTTTAAAATATTTGTCAGATAATTCTAACACCTAGTCTTTCTTGCTCTTGGTTTCTGTTAATATCTTCTCTTATACACGTTGTGATTTTTCTAGTTTTGATATAATAAGTGTTTTCTCAGTTACACTCTGAAGATTTTAAATACTAGTGTAAAACTCCAGGGTCTATGTAGTTTTTATTTTTTTATTTTTTAAAATTTTGGTAAAAGTCACATAATGTAAAGCAGGCTATTTTAACCATATTTAACTATACATTTAAGTGGCATTAACTACATTCACACTGTTGCTTCAGTTTAGGAAAGTGATAAAATTTGGAGATGCATCATGATTAGAATCTATATATATGTTATTAAAATATAATTGATTTACAATATTGTGTTAGTTTTGGATATACAGCACAGTGATTGTTATATGTGCATATATATTTCTTCACATTCTTCGCTCTTATAGGTTATTACAAACTATTGAGTATGGTTCACTGAGCTATACTGTAGCAGTATTATGTGGAGAAAGGGCAGAGAAGCCCCAGGAGGACGGTAGGCACTGGAGTGGCAACTGCGTGGCGCTGGAGCAACTTAGAGGTGATCCCCCATGTCCAAGGACAAAAAGGAAGCCACGGCAAGATGGTAGGAGGGGGAAATCGCATTTTAAATCAAACCCCATACCCACCAACACAGAGGGCTCAAGCAAACCTTGTGCATGCCAGGACCCAGAGACCCCATAGAGACTGAGACGGAACTGTCCGAGCCTCTCCTACAGAGGAACACGTCAGCAGCGGACTGCCGCAGGGGATGGGGCTCTGGATGCAGCTGACCTGGGTGTTGCATAAGCCCTCTAGGAGGGGGTCTCCCTTAACCAACCACAGAGCCGCCAGAACTTACACAGGACTGGGAAACAGACCCTGGGAGGGCACAAACAGAACCTTGTGTGCTCCAGGGCCTAGGAGAAGGGAGCAGTGACCCCACAAGAGACTGACCCAGACTTGCCCGTGAATGTCCAGGACTTGCTGTGGGTGTGCGGGAGTCTCTGGTGGAGGCGTGGGCTGGCGGCGGCCTGCGGCAGGGCTGAGGGTACTCAGTGCAGCACTGCCTGCATGGAACCTTCTGAAGGGGGTCACCATTGTCTTCATCACCTCCACCAGAGTTTGGCCCCAGATAAACAGCAGGGAGGGAACACAGCTCCGCCCACCAACAGGTAATTGGATTAAAGATTTACTGAGCATGGCCCTGCCCCCTCAGTCAGTCTCTCCCATCAAGAAGCTTCCATAAGCCTCTTATCCTTCTCCATCACAGAGCAGCCAGACTGAAAACCACAATCACAGAAAACTAACCAATCTAATCACGTTGACCAAAGCCTTGTCACACTCAATGAAACTCTGAGCCATGCCAAGTAAGGCCACCTAAGATAGATGGGTCATGATTGGTCCACTGGAGAAGGGAATGGCAAACCATTTCAGTTCTTGCCTTGAGAACCCCATGAACAATATGAAAAGGCAAAAAGACAGGACACTGAAAGATGAACTCTTCAGGCTGGTAGGTGCCCAATAAGCTACTGGAGATCAGTAGAGAAATAAATCCAGAGAGAATGAAGAGATGGAGCCAAAGCAACAACAACACCCAGTTGTGGATGTGACTGGAGATGAAAGCAAGGTCCGATACTACGAAGAAGAATACTGAGTAGGACCCTGGAATGTTAGGTCTATGAATCAAGGCAAATTGGAAGTGATCAAACAGGAGATGGCAAAAGTGAACATCGACATTCTAGGAATCAGCAAACTAAATGGAGTGGAATAGGCAAATTTAACTCAGTTGATCATTATATCTACTACTGTGGGCAAGAATCCCTAAGAAGAAAAGAAGGAGTCATCATAGTCAACAAAAGAGTCCAAAATGCAGTACCTGGATGCAACCTCAAAAACAACAGAATGCTCTCTCTTCATTTCCAAGGCAAACCACTTAATATATACTAATCCAAGCCTATGCCCCGATCAGTAATACTAAAGAAGCTGAAGTTGAATGGCTCTGTGAAGACATACAAAACCTTCTAACTAACATCCAAAAAAGATGTCCTTTTCATTACAGAGGACTGCAATACAAAAGTAGGAAGTCAAGAAATACCTGGAGTAACAGGCAAATTTGGCCTTGGAATACAGAATTAAGCGTGCAAAAGGCTAATAGAGTTTTGCTAAGAAAACGCACTGGTCATAGCAAATACCCCCCTCCAACAACACAAGAGAAGACTCTACATATGGACATCACCAGATGGTCAATACTGAAATCAAATTGATTATATTCTATACAACCAAAGATGGAGAAACTCTATATAGTCACAAAAAAAAAAAAAAAAAGACCAGGAACTGACTGTGGCTCAGATCATGAACTCCTTATTGCAAAATTCAGACTTAAATTTAAGAAAATATGGAAAACACTAGACCATTTGGGTATGACCTAAATCATGTCCCTTACGATTATACACTGGAAGTGACAAATAGATTCAAGGTATTAGATCTGATAGACAGAATGCCTAAAGAACTACGGACAGAGGTTCGAGACATTGTACAGGAGGCAGGAGTCAAGACCATCCTCAAGAAAAAGAAATGCAGAAAGCAAAGTGGTTGTCGAGGAGGCCTTACAAATAGGTATGAAGAAAGAGAAGCAAAAGGCAAAGGAGCAAAGGAAAACTTTACATATTTGAATGCAGATTTCCAAAGTATAGCAAGGAGAGATAACAAAGCATTTCTTAGTGATCAATGGAAAGGAATACAGGAAAACAATAGAATGGGAAAGACTAGAGATCTCTTCAAGAAAATTAGAGATACCAAGGGATTTTTTCATGCAAAGATGGGCTCAAAAAACTACAGAAATGGTATGGACTTAATAGAAGCAAAAGATATTAAGAAGAGGTGGCAAGAATACACAAAACAATACAAAAAAGATCTTTATGACCCAGATAATCAAGATGGTGTGATCTCTCGCTTAGAGCCAGACATCCTGGAATGTAAAGTCAAGTGGGCCTTAGGAAGCATAACTCTGAACAAACCTCGTGGAGGTGATGGAACTCCAGTTGAGCTATTTCAAATCCTAGAAAATGATGAAGTGAAAGTGCTGCACTCAATATGCCAGCAAATTTGGAAAAATCAAAAGTGGCCACAGGACTGGAAAAGGTCAGTTTTCATTCCAATCCTAAAGAAAGGCAATGTCAAAGAATGCTAAGCTACCACACAAGTGTTCTCATCTCACATAGTGCTCAAAATTCCCCAAGCCATGCTTCAACAGTATGTGAACCATAAACTTCCAGATGTTCAAGCTAGATTTAGAAAAGGCAGAGAAACCAGAGATAAAATTGCCAACATCAGTTGGATTAATTGCACTCATCTCACATGCTAGTAAAGTAATGCTCAAATTTCTCCAAGCCAGGCGTCAGCAATACGTGAACCGTAAACTTCCTCATGTTCAAGCTGGTTTTAGAAAAGGCAGAGGAACCAGAGATCAAATTGCCAACATTCACTGGATCATGGAAAAAGCAAGAGAGTTCCAGAAAAACATCTATTTCTGCTTTATTGACTATGCCAAAGCCTTTGACTGTGTGGATCACAATAAACTGTGGAAAATTCTGGAAGAGATGGGAATACCAGACCACCTGACCTGCCTCTTGAGAAATCTGTATGCAGGTCAGGAAGTAGCAGTTAGAACTGGACATGGAACAACAGACTGGTTCCAAATAGGAAAAGGAGTATGTCAAGGCTGTATATTATGACTCTGCTTATTTAACTTCTATGCAGAGTACATCATGAGAAACGCTGGACTGGAAGAAACACAACCTGGAATCAAGATTGCCGGGAGAAATATCAGTCACTTCAGATATGCAGATGACACCACCCTTATGGCAGAAAGTGAAGAGGAACTAAAAGCCTCTTGATGAAAGTGAAAGCGGAGAGTGAAAAAGTTGGCTTAAAGCTCAACATTCAGAAAACAAAGATCATGGCATCCGGTCCCATCACTTCATGGGAAATAGATGGGGAAACAGTGGAAACAGTGTCAGACTTTATTTTTTTGGGCTCCAAGATCACTGCAGATGGTGACTGCAGCCATGAAATTAAAAGACGCTTACACCTTGGAAGAAAAG
>SJYQ01000209.1:1134665-1163522 GCA_006410935.1 Redunca redunca | reverse complement strand
GAACTGAACTGAACTGAACTGAAGAGAGTTCCAGTAAAATGTCTACTTTTGCTTTATTGACTATGCCAAAGCCTTTGACTCTGTATATCATAACAAACTGTGGAAAAATCTGAAAGGGATGGGAATACCAGATCACCTAACCTGTCTCCTGAGAAATCTGTGTGCAGGTCAAGAAGCAACGTTTACAACTGGACATGAAAGAACAGACTGGTTCTGAATCAGGAAACGAGTACATCCAGGCTGTATATTCTTACCCTGCTTATTTAATTTATATGCAGAGTACATCATGAGAAATATTGTACTGAATGAAGCACAAGATGGAATGAAGATTTCCAGGAGAAATATCAATAACCTCAGACATGCAGATGACACCACACTTATGGCTGAAAGTGAAGAAGAACTAAAGGGCCTCTTGATGAAATTGAAAGAGGAGAGTGAAAAAGTTGGCTTAAACTCAACACTCAGAAAACTAAGATCATGGCATCCGGTCCCCATCACTTCATGGCATAGGTAGATGGAGAAACAGAGGAAACAGTGACAGATTTTATTTTCTAGTCTCCAAAATCACTGCAGATGGTGACTGCAGCCATGAAATTAAAAGACGCTTGCTCTTCGGAAGAAAAGTTTTGACCAGCCAAGACAGTGTATTAAAACACAGAGACGTACTTTGCCAACAATGGCCCATCTAGTCAAAGCTGTGGTTTTTCCAATAGTCATGTATGGATGAAAGAGTTGGACTATAAAGAAAGCTAAGCATGAAGAATAATTGATGCTTTTTTACTTCAGAGTCCCTTGGACTGCAAGGAGATCCAACTAGTTTATCCTAAAGGAAATCAGTCCTGAATATTAATTGGAAGGACTGATGCTAAAGCTGAAACTCCAAAACTTTGGCCACCTGATGTAAATAACTGACTCAATTGAAAAGACCCTGATGCTGGGAAAGATTGAAGGCAGGAGGAGAAGGGGATGACAGTGGAGGAGATGGTTGGATGGCATCACTGACTTGATGGACATGAGTTTGAGTAAGCTCTGGGAGTTGGTGGTAGACAGGGAGGCCTGGCTTACTGCAGTTCATGGGGTCACAAAGAATCAGACATGACTGAGCAACTGAACTGAACTGAACTAAAGTGTGGAGTAATACAGATTAGAATGGAAGGGAGATGTGGAGAGTTCTTTATGTTCACCTGGAACCACCTCATCCCACCTAATAGATACTGGGTTGGATGAAAAATCAGCTTTCTTCTGGACCAGGATGACACTAGGCAAAGGGGCAAGAGTGTGTCAACTAGCTCAGCTGGCACCTCCTTGTTGTCGTTCAGTTGCGAGGTCATTTCCCACTCTTTGTAACCTCATGGACTGCAGCAGGCCAGGTTTCCCTGTCCTTCACCATCTCCCAGAGTTCCTCAGATTCATGTCCGTTGAATCGTTGATGCTATCTAACCGTTTCATCCTCTGCCGCCGTTTTCTCCTTTGGCCCTCAGTCTTTCCCAGCATCAGGGTCTTTTTCAATAAGTCCACTCTCTGCATCAGTTGCAAAGAGTATTGGAGCTCCAAGTATTGGAGTTTCGGCTTCAGCATCAAGTTCTTCCAAAGGATATTCAGGGTTGGTTTCCTTTAGGTTTGACTGGTTGGATCTCCTTGCTGTCCAAGGAACTCTCGAGTCATCTCCAGCACCACAGTTTGAAAGCATCAATTCTTTGGCCCTCAGCCTTCTTTATGGTCTATCTCTCACACCTGGACATGACTACTGCAAAATCCATAGCTTTGAACATACAAACTTTGTCAGCAAAATCATGTCTTTGCATTTTAATACGCTGCCTTGGTTTGTCCCAGCTTTCCTTCCAGTGATCAGGCGGCATCTCCAAACTTGTCTTATTGATGTTGGATGATTGTGGAGGCTCAGTTTCTTGCTGGATTGACCTATATATTTTTATACCAGCTTTATAATTAACAATAACAGTATAACTGAATATTAAAATTACATAAAACTTAAAAACTGATATTTCTATTTCAGTACAATTTGTGTTTCATTTTATTTCCCAGATCTTCTCTACATAGGTTTGTGTTTCATGGAAGTTCAAAAATAGCATTGCTCTTCCACATTCATTTTCTGTTTATATTTTCCATCGAAAGTCTACACGGTTTTCATTCTACTGCTCACACACTATTGTAAATGAAGACTTGTTACTTTTTAAAAGATTTGAAAATCACTTCAAATCAATGTAATAATTAAATGTAAAGTCAGTTTTGTACCAAAGTAGCTGTTCATTAATGACCATACTAGTTTCCAGCTAGTCACTGTATTGGTTTCTTATGGCCCATGTGTTTATAGGCTTAAAACAATGTAAATTTGAATCTTATAGTTTGGTGGTTCAGAAATTTATGTAGATCCCACTAGGCTACAGTCAACTTGTTCCATATCCAGACTGTGTTCCAATCTGGAGGTTCAGTGGAATCACCACTCTCCTTGACTTTTCCAGTTGCTAGAGGCTTCCCTTTTTCTTTGGCTCACATTTCCTTCCATTTTCAAATCTAGCAATTGCTTTCCAACCTTTCTCATATTGTACAGGTCTTACACTGACTCAGGTCACTCTTCTACATTTAGGAACTCTGTGATCACCCTGTGGCGACCCGAACAGTCCCCAATAATTTCCCTACTTTGTTGTCATTTGATTAGCTGATTTAATTGGATCTGTAATCGTAATTCTTGTTTGCCATGGATCCTGACACCTTAACAGAAACTGGGATTAGTTGTAGACATCTTTGGGTAGCTCAGTTGGTAAAGAATCTGCCTGCAATGCAGGAGACCCAGGTTCAATTCCTGGGTCAGGAAGTTCCTCTGGAGAAGGGATAGGCTACCCACTCCAGCATTCTTGGGCTTCCTTTGTGGCTCAGATGGTAAAGAATCCGCCTGCAATGCGGGAGACCTGAGTGTGATCCCTGGGTTATGAAGATCCCTTGGAGAAGGGAAAGGCTACCCAGTCCAGTATTCTTGCCTGGAGAATTCCATGAACTGTATAGTCCATGGGGTTGCAAAGACTTGGACATGAGTGAATACCTTTCACTTTCACTTGGAAGACCATTATTCTGTCTAAATCCATGACAGTTCAACTGGGGTTTGCATCTTGATTAACTGAATCATGATGTTCACTGTTTGCACGAAGTAACTTGAGGTTTACAAGTTTACAACATATAATTTATCCTTTCAACACTAATTATGAGCCAATGGTTGTAAAATTAAGATTGATTCTAAATAAATGTGGCTTTTAGAGTATAGATTAGATGTTAAATCATTCTTAAAGCTTGGAGAGAATGGGAACATTCATTTCAGAACTCTTAGATCTTTCACTACATTCCTAAGAGAAATTTGTCGGGAGCAGCAGGCGCAATTAGATTTGCCCCATTTTCTAAGATAAAAATATGGAGAAAAGAATTTTAGGGCTAGCAAAATCAGTGTCAGGAGTATGGAATAACATCAGCTACTTTTACAAAGGTGATGAAACTGAACTCCAGAATCTTAGATTGCTTATGGCCACACATTCAATAAGCAGCAAAGGGAAAGTAAAAGCCAATAGTCAGCTTTTCTGAACTTAATCCGTATCCACTCCATTGCATCACAACATCTATTGAAAAAAGTGATTNTTGAACATGTAAGAAATCAATATCATTAATTTTATCACCAAAGAAAAATTTTGGCATTATTTTTATCATAGAAATGGAAATATCTGTTAAATATATTAATTTCCTAGTAAGATCTCTTCTTCACTATAATTCAGGTCACAATGACCAGTTAACACAATACAGAAACCAAGAGCTCCTGATTGAGGTCCTGAGTCATCCAGCTGTAACTTATGATATGGCATGACTTTGGAATCAATAGCAGTAAACTAGTATTTACTGGACATATAATCCATTTATAGATGACGGGGTGGCGGGGGCGGGGGGAAGAATAGTCTCTTAATATGTTTTCTCCTATCTGAAAAATCATCAAAATGATTCAGAAATCCCAAAATGATACTGTTGTAGCCGTCCTGACTACACAAATTAGCAATTAATAAGCAGTCTATTTTTGAACACATTGAAAAAAACTTTGAATTTTTTCCCAAGATAAAAGCAAACATTTAGTTCAAATATGGGATCATCCGTAATATCTTACTGAACTCTTTACTGGAAAGCTAAAAGATTTTTCTTAACAAGACTATATCAGAAATTTTTAGCCTTGAAAAAATATCTCTTAATGTTCATACAGTCTTACAATGAAATATTGGAGAAATATAAGAAATATGTATTAGTGCTAGAAACATAAGAGATATTTATTATTGTCTTTTCTTTGGAAGTTTTGTTTGTTTGTTTTAGCACCAAACCAAAGTTGACTATTTTAGGATATTGATTATACCAATTCTCTGTGGCAGAGATACATATGCCAGGGAATCTAAGAGTCCAGGTAGCTTTTACCATCAAGTAGATTGTAAGATACAGAGAATGAAACTGTATTATTATTTTAAAATGTGTAGACACAATTGAAAAATATGATGTAAAATTTATTTAAAAACAAGACAAAAAATCTGAACAAGAAGGAGCCAGGTAATTTAGCACTGAAGCTAGGATAATTTGGGGAGTAAAATGAACCACTAATTAGATCAGGATAGCAGACAAACATGAAACATTCATTGGCATTGTTCAAGGCAGTTCAAGAGATGTGCTCATGCTACTGATCAAGAATATCACAACTGGGGGGAACTCTCTGGTTGTCCAAAGGATAAGACTCTGCAGTCCCAATGCTGGGGATCCAGGTTCAATCTCTGGTCAGGGCACTAAGATTCTACCTACACAACTAAGTCTGCCCGATGCAATGAAGACCCAGCACAACCAACTAAATTTAAAAAATAAAAAGGAGTGGGGTTCAAGAGGGAAGGAACATACATATACCTATGGCTGATTCTGCCAATATATGGCAGAAACCAACACAGTAAAGCAGTTTTCCCACAATTAAAAATATATACATTTAAAAAAAAAAGGAAATAAATTTTTAGGAACATATCACAACTGTGAAATAAAGAGCTTAGAAGCCTTCTTATACAAACCTGGATTTAAGCACTGGTGTGCCATCTACTGACTCTGTTTTAACTGGGACATATTTTAAGACTTTAAAGACTATTGTCATATGTTAAATGGAACCATAATAATACCTATCTCTTGGTTTATTGTGAGGAATAAATACAGCAAAGTATTAATATTTAAAGAAGCTAGCAGACTACTGGCACCAAATGAGTACTCAGAAAAAGGACAGCTATATCTATGCAATGATAATCAGAAAATGTGTCAAAAGAAGATGAAATAACCAGGAAAAGGAGACTTTGAGCAGTACCTCCCTAGCACCATGAAATTACCTATCCCACTGAATGTTAGAAATTCTAACTTTAATCATTTATTCATTTCAGCTACACCTTTTTCCTTTTAAACACAAGTATTTCTGGAAGATAAACATTTTTTAAGCACTTCAAAGGTCTTTATTCTCATGTATTACAAATTAGCTATTACCTGAAACAACAGATTATATTTTGTTTAGAGTTTTCTTATTTCCAGAACATTTTTGCATATATTATCACAATAAAATATTTTGCACAATTAAAACTTACTAGCTCTACCCTTACTTCCCAGATGAGGAAACAAAATAAAATATTCAAGCCTAGCAAGTGAAAGGCAGAACTGTTTTTGAATGCAGATTTTTGTTTCCAATATCTTCAGGACTAGTTTAAGAACTTGTCAAAGTGAAAAGACTGGAAGAGACTGGCAGGGGGGAGGGGAGGAAGTCTTAAGAAGCTATATCTGGTGATCACATGGCTATTGCTGGTAGATGGCACTGGGCAACAAACAAAAGAAGATAAGGGGAGGAAAGGATACAAACAGGGAGGCGGGTTCAAAAGGACAGATGGACAACAGAGTGGACAACTCTTTCCTGCCATTTCAAATACTTCTGGCCCCACCTCTTGCATTAGTAACACAGTGACCATTTTTGTGCAAGCTTTGTGCAACTGACAGATCCTTCTTTCCTACCTCGTGGTTTCTCAGTAACCGTATTATGGGATGGTCTTGATCACTGCCTCCTGTACAATGTCACGAACCTCCATTCATAGTTCTTCAGGCATTATGTCTATCAGATCGAATCCCTTGAATCTATTTCTTACTTCCACTGTATAATCAGAAGGGATTTGATTTAGGTCATACCTGAATGGTCTAGTGGTTTTTGCTACTTTCTTAAATTTAAGTTTGAAGTTGGCAATAAGGAGTTAATGATCTGAGCCCAGTCAGGTCCCAGTCTTGTTTTTGGTGACTGTATAGAGCTTCTCCATCTTTGGCTGCAAAGAGTATAATCAATCTGATTTTGGTATTGACTATCTGGTGATGTCCACGTGTATAGTCTTCTCTTTTGTTGTTGGAAGGGCGTGTTTGCTATGACCAGTGCATTCTCTTGGCAAAACTATCTTAGCCTTTGCCCTGATTCATTCTGTATTCCAAATATGACTGCTACTCCAGGTATTTCTTAACTTCCTACTTTTCTATTCCAGTCCCCTATGATGAAAAGGACATCTTTTGGGGGTGTTAGTTCTAGAAGGTCTTGTAGGTCTTCGTAGAATCACTCAGCTTTAGCTTCTTCAGCATTACTGGTTGGGGTATAATCTTGGATTACTGTGATATTGAATGGTTTGTCTTGGAAAGGAACGGAGATGATTCTAATGTTTTTGAGATTGCATCCAAGTATTGCATTTTGGACTATTTTGTTGACTATGATGGCTACTCCATTTCCTCTAAGGCATTCTTGCCCACAGTAGTAGATATAATGGTCATCTGAGTTAAGTTTACCCATTTCAATCCATTTTAGTTGGCTGATTCCTAAAATGCCAATGTTCACTCTTACCCTCTCCTGTCTGACCACTTCCAATTTACCTTGATTCATGGACCTAACATTCCAGGTTTCTATGCAATATTGCTCTTTACAGCATCTGGCTTTGCTTCCATAACCGGTCACATCCACAACTGGGTGTTGTTTTTGCTTTGGCTCCATCTCTTCATTCTTTCTGGAGTTATTTCTCCACTGATCTTTGGTAGCATGTTGGACACCTAGCAACCTGGGGACTTCATCTTTCAGTGTCCTATCTTTTTGCCTTTTAATACTGTTCATAGGGTTCTCAAGGCAAGAATACTGACGTGGTTTGCCATTTCCTTCTCCAGTGGACCATGTTTCATCAGACCTCTCCACCATGACCCGTCCATCTTGGGTGGCCCTACTCGGCATGGCTCATAGTTTCATTGAGTTAGACAAGGCTGTGGTCCGTGTGATTAGATTGGTTACTTTTCTGTGACTGTGGTTTTCAATCTGTATGTCCTATGATGGAGAGGGAAAAGAGGCTTTTGGAAGCTTCCTGAATGAAGAGATTGACTGAGAGCGAAATTGTGTCTTCTGAATAAAAAAAGGGAGCTCGCTCAGTCGTGTCCGACTCTTTGCGACCCCATGGACTGTAGCCCACCAGGCTCCTCCATCCATGGGATTCTCCAGGCAAGGATACTGGAGTGGGTTGCCATTTCCTTCTTCTGATAGGCAGGGCCATGCTCAAAACATCTTTAATCCAATTCTCTGTTGATGGGCGGGGCTGTGTTCCCTCCCTCTTATATAACCTAAGGCCAAACTCTGGTGGAGGCAATGAAGATAATGGTCAGTCAGTCAGTTCAGTCCCTCAGTCCTGTCAACTCTTTGTGACCCCATGAATTTGGAGCATGCCAGGCCTCCCTATCCATCACCAACACCCAGAGTTCACTCAAACTCATGTCCACTGAGTTGGTGATGCCATACAGCCATCTCATCCTCTGTCGTCCCCTTCTCCTCCTGCCCCCAATCCCTCCCAGAATCTGAGTCTTCCAATGAGTCAACTCTTTGCATGAAGTGGCCAAAGTATTGGAGTTTCAGCTATAGCATCAGTCCTTCCAATGAACACCAAGAACTGATCTCCTTCAGAATGGAATGGTTGGATCTCTTTGCAGTCCAAGAACTCTCAAGAGTCTTCTCCAACACCACAGTTCAAAAGCATCAATTACTGGCGCTCAGCTTTCTTCACAGTCCAAATTTCACATCCATACATGACCACTGGAAAAACCATAGCCTTGACTAGACAGAGCTTTGTTGGCAAAGTAATGACTCTGCTTTTTAATATGCTATCTAGGTTGGTCATAACTTTCCTTCCAAGGACTAAAAGTCTTTTAATTTCATGGCTGCAATCACCATCTGCAGTGATTTTGGAGCCCCCCAAAATGAAGCCTGACACTGTTTCCACTGTTTCCCCATCTATTTGCCATGAAGTGATGGAACCAGATGCCATGATCTTCATTTTCTGAATATTGAGCTTTAAGCCAACTTTTTCACTCTCCTCTTTCACTTTCATCAAGAGGATTTTTAGTTCCTCTTCACTTTCTGCCATAAGGGTGGTGTCATCTGCATATCTGAGGTTATTGATTTATCTCCCAGCAATCTTGATTCCAGCTTGTGCTTCTTCCAGCCCAGCGTTTCTCATGATGTACTCTGCATATNATTCAATCATATCTGAATGGTCTAGTGGTTTTCCCCACTTTCTTCAATTTCAGACTGAAGTTGGCAATAAGGAGCTCATGATCTGAGCCACAGTCAGCTCCCGGTCTTGTTTTTGCTGACTGTATAGAGCTTCTCCATCTTTGGCTGCAAAGAATATAATCAATCTGATTTTTGTGTTGACCATCTGATGATGTCCATGTGTAGAGTCTTCTCTTGTGTTGTTGAAAGAGGGTGTTTGCTATGACCAGTGCGTTCTCTTGGCAGAACTCTATTAGCCTTTGCCCTGCTTCATTCCGTACTCCAAGGCCAGATTTGCCTGTTACTCCAGGTGTTGCTTGACTTCCTACTTTTGCATTCCAGTCCCCTATAATGAAAAGGACATCTTTTTTGGGTGTTAGTTCTAAAAGGTCTCAACTTCAGCTTCTTCAGCATTACTGGTTGGGGCATAGGCTTGGATTACTGTGATATTGAATGGTTTGCCTTGGAAACGAACAGAGATCATTTTGTCATTTTTGAGACTGCATCCAAGTACTGCGTTTTGGACTCTTTTGTTAACCATGATGGCCACTCCATTTCTTCTGAGGGATTCCTGCCCACAGTAGTAGATATAATGGTCATCTGAGTTAAATTCACCCATTCCAGTCCATTTTAGTCCGCTGATTTCTAGAATGTCAACGTTCACTCTTGCCATCTCCTGTTTGACCACTTCCAATTTGCGTTGATTCATGGACCTAACATTCCACGTTCCTATGCAATATTGCTCTTTACAGCATTGGACCTTGCTTCTATCATCAGTCACATCCACAACTGTGTATTGTTTTAGCTTTGGCTCCATTCTTTCTGGAGTTATTTCTCCACTGATCTCCAGTAGCATATTGGGCACCTACCAACCTGGGGACTTATCTTTCAGTGTCCTATCTTTTTGCCTTTTCATACTGTTCATGGGGTTCTCAAGGCAAGAATACTAAAGTGGTTTGCCATTCCCTTCCTCCAGTGGGCCACATTCTGTCAGACCTCTCCACCATGATCTGTCCATATTGGATGGCCCCACACAGCAGGGCTTAGTTTCATTGAGTTAGACAAGGCTGTAGTCCGTGTGATCAGATTGGTAGTTTTCTGTGATTATGGTTTCTGTGTGTCTGTCCTCTGACAACACCCACCATCTGACTTGGGTTTCTCTTACCTTGGACGTGGGGCATCTCTTCATGGCTGCTCCAGCAAAGCGCAGCCGTGGCTCCTTACATTGGATGAGGGGTTTCTCCTCATGGCTGCCCCTCCTGACCTTGAACATGGAGTAGCTCTTCTCGGCCCTCCTGCTCCTGCACAGCTGCCGCTCCTTCGACCTCCTTCAAAAGGTCCCATGCAAGCAATGCTACACTCGGTGCTCCCAGCCCTGCAGCAGGCCACCACCAACCCACCATGCCTCCACCAGAGACACCTGGACATTCATGGACAAGTCTGGGTCAATCTCTTATAAGGGTTGTAGACTAAAAAATGAGAAATGTGAGTTAAGTTTTATCTGGGGGCAAAAAGAGGACTGCAGCCCAAGAGGCAGCATTTCAGATAGCTCTTAGAGACTGCTCCAAAGCGGCAGTAGGGAAAAGTCAATATAAAAGGTTTTGGTGAAGGGGGAATTCATTACCATGAAGCACTCATTTTACAAAAGTTTTCTGTTAGTCATGAGGGTCTGATGTCACCATGAAAAGATTTAGTGCTTCTTTAGATATGAGGACATGCAAGGATTGAGATCATAAAATCTATTCCTAAAAACATCCAACTATCTAAAGACCTGCCCGCCAGATTCCCTGGAGCACAGAGTGCCTCCCTCCACCCTGAACCCCCTCAGAGATTGTTGAGGGTCAACAGCTACAGCAGCGTGGGGTCCAGTCTCCATAGAAGCAGATGGAAAATGTCTTTGCTGCTCAGTCGTTGGCAATGCTCTTGGTACGTGCCAATTTGTAGTTGAAAGGTCACTGCTCCTTTCTCCTGGGTCCTGGTGCTCACAACATTCTGTCTGTGCCTTCCAAGAGTCTGTTTTCCAATCCTGTGTAAGTTCTGGTGCCTCTAGGGTGGGTTAATGGTGACCTCCTCCAAGAGGGCTTATGTCATACCCAGGTCTGCTGCACCCAGAACTCCTGATCCCGTGGCAGTCCACTGCTGACCCGTGCCTCCTCAGGAGACACTCAAACACAGTTCTGTCTCAGTCGCTTTGAGGTCTCTGGTTCCTGGTGCTCACAAGGTTTGTTTGAGGCCTCTCAGCATTTCTGGCAGGTATGGGCAATAAATCTGATAGACAGAGAGCCAGAAGAACTATGGACGGAGGTTTCTGACATTGTACAGGAGACAAGGATCAAGACCATTGTCAAGAAAAAGGAATGCAAAAGGCAAAATGGTTATCTGAGGAGGCCTTACAAATAGCTGTGATAAGAACAGAAGTGAAAAGCAAAGGAGAAAAGGAAAGATATACCATTTGAATGCAGAGTTCCAAAGAATAGCAAGGAGAGATAAGAAAGCCTTCTTCAGTGATCAACTCAAAGAAATAGAGGAAAACAATAGAATGGGAAAGACTAGAGATCTCTTCAAGAAAATCAGAGATACCAAGGGAACATTTTATGTAAAGATGGGCTCGATAAAGGACAGAAATGATATGGACCTAACAGAAGCAGAAGATATTAAGAAGAGGTGGCAAGAATACACAGAACTATACATAAAAGATCTTTACGACCTGATAATCAAATGGTGTGATCACTCACCTAGAACCAGACATCCAGGAATGCGAAGTCAAGTGGGCCTTTTGTTCAATACGAACAAAAATAGTGGATGTGATGGAATTTCAGTTGAGCTATTTCAAATCCTGAAAGTTGATGCTGTGAAAGTGCTTCACTCACTCAATATGCCAGCAAATTTGGAAAACTCATCAGTGGCCACAGGACTGGAAAAGGTCACTTTTCATTCCAGTCCCAAAGAAAGGCAATGTCAAAGAATGCTCAAACTACTGCACACTTGCACTCATCCCACATGCTAGCAAGGTAAACCTCAAAATTCTCCAAGCCAGGCTTCAATAGTATGTGAATCGTGAACTTCCAGATGTTCAAGCTGGATTTAGAAAAGGCAGGGAAACCAGAAATCAAATTGCCAACATCCACTGGATTATTGAAAAAGTAAGAGAGTTCCAATAAAACATCTACCTTTGCTTTATTGACTATGCCAAAGTCTTAGACTGTGTATATTATAACAAACTGTGGAAAATTCTGAAAGACATGGGAGTACCAGACCACCTGACCTGCCTCCTGAGAAATCTGTGTGCAGGTCAAGAAGCAACATTACAACTGGACATGAAACAGACTGGTTCCAAATCAGGAAAGGAGTACATCAAGGCTGTATATTGTTACCTTGTTAATTTAACTTATATGCAGAGTACATCATGAGAAATGCTGGTCTGGATGAAGCACAAGCTGGAACCAAGATTGCTGGGAGAAATATCAATAACCTCAGACATGCAGATGACACCACACTTATGGCAGAAAGCAAAGAATTGAAGAGCTTCTTGATGAAGGTGAAAGAGGAGAGTGAAAAAGTTGGCTTCAAGCTCAACATTCAGAAAACTCAGATGATGGCATCTGGTCCCATCACTTCATGGGAAATATTGGGGAAACTGTGAAAACAGAGACCAACTAACTGTATTTTGGGGGCTCCAAAATCACTGCAGATGGTGAATGCAGCCATGAAATTAAAAGATGCTTGCTGCTTGGATGAAAAGTTATGACCAACCTAGACAGTATATTAAAACACAGAGAAATTACTTTGCCAACAAAGGTTCATCTAGTTAAAGCTATGTTTTTTCCAGTAGTCATGTATGGGTGTGAGAATTGGACTATAAAGAAAGCTGATCACTGAAGAACTGATGGTTTTGAACCGTGGTGTTGGAGAAGACTCTTGAAAGTCCCTGGACTGCAAGGAGATCCAACCAGTGCATCCTAGAGGAAATGTCTTGAA
Source organism: Redunca redunca (assembly GCA_006410935.1). Taxonomy (NCBI): domain Eukaryota; kingdom Metazoa; phylum Chordata; class Mammalia; order Artiodactyla; family Bovidae; genus Redunca; species Redunca redunca. The sequence goes on along the minus strand of SJYQ01000209.1, from coordinate 1,150,942 downwards.
TATTCATTTGATGCTGATGCTGAAGCTGAAACTCCAGTACTTTGGCCACCTAATATGAACACCTGACTCATTTGAAGAGACCCTGATGCTGGGAAAGATTGAAGGCAGGAGGAAAAGAGGACGACAGAGGATGAGATGGTCGGATGGCATCACTGACTCAATGAACATGAGTTTGAGTAAACTCAGGGAGTTGGTGATGTACAGGGAGACCTGGTGTGCCTCAGTCCATGGAGTTGCAAAGAGTCAGACATGACTGAGTAACTGAACTGAACTGATATTATGGGAAGCCCACTGAAGCCCCCCTCAACTTTTATACATTTGTACCTCACAAGTTCAGGGAATTTTAAACAAATGGATCTGTCATTCTCAGATTTCAGAAAAGAAAATGCTATTTCTTTTTATTCAAGGATTTGAGAAACATTTCATAAAGCTCCTCCGTAGATCACAGTGGATGGAGTACTAGTTAGCTTTTCTTCTTCCTCTGTTTGCCTCTTGTTTGTCCTTCTCTCCTATTTCAAAGGACCAGAGCATAGCACAGTTCAGCAGGAAAGTGCTCTGCTCTGGCAAGAAATTGCTCACATTCTGGGCGTTTTAGGACCACTGATGGGTACCAAAAAGAAACAGAGAAAAATATGGGTGGGTCTTGTAAGTACTGGTCCAATGAGTCCAGGTATAAGAGTGATTTATTGACCTAGAAGCACTTAGAAACTGTCTTTGATAGATGGCTTTCTGCATTTTGCATGTAACACACATCTATAGCAGTGTTACGCAAAGGGTCATTTACAGAGCAGTAATATGGGTTTCACCTAGGAGTATATTAGAAATAAAACTTTAAAGTCTCATCCAATGTACTGAATCAGAACCTGTATTTATCAAGACCCCACATAATTTGTATCAATTTTTAGTTTAAGAAACACTAGTCTACAGTAACTAAAGTGGAGAGGGCTTAAAATAATACCAAGGGAGGAGCCAAAAGGCTGAAGGAAATGAAAATGCCTCTCTTGAGAGAAAACAGAAAATAGCACCTTTGTTAAAGTTGCTATTAATAGCAAAGTATTGGTGAGGGTTGCTGGAATCTTTAAAATCCTTGGTAGAGGCACTCTTCTTCATGCTAAGGTTAATTGCAGGAGATAAACCTTTCGACTGGACTGCCTGGTTTTGAATGGGAGATGGTGGACTCTGGAACGGCAGCGGCAAGGTAGCAGCACTCCTTGGGCAGGGACAAGGTGGATTAATGACTGTAATGGATCACAGGAGCCAAACAGTAGCTAGATTGCTATAACCTGCAGCGATTTGTTTAAGTGATTAACAGATCCTGGTGTTTTGAAGAGTGAGAAAGATAAAAAGCTAAATAGGTATTACTTAACTAGGAAAAAAGACATGATAGCTAGTGAGCAGAAAGCAGACGTTAAAGATCATGGTGAAAAATAGCAACCCCTGGGTCAGTTTTTAAATGTAAGTTCCTCTGCCTCAGAGCCCACTGACCTATGGGAAAGCTGAGCTGCTGGAGGAAAATCTTTGCATTGCATTGTATGAATGTGAAATATCCAAATTCTTTGAACACTGTTGGACAAGATGTCTAAAGTGCCATTGATACCAAGGGACTGAAAGTGCCCCCATGGTTTTCTAGATGGAATGAGGGTTTAAGAACTGTCTCAAGTTCATTATATAGTCGGTTTAATATATGCATGGAGTGATGCTGTGGGTATTTTCTACTACCTAAGCCTATGATTGCCATAGGTATACCTAAGAGTTTGAAGAAGCATTTCAGTGATTCCCTGAACTGTAGAGTAAGGCAGTTTTTGGCAAAAAGGGTCAAGTGGAGCACCCTAAAACTGGTTATTGCAGCCCCTTTGGAGGATAATAAAACAGAATCAAAACTGTCTCCCAGAGGAATTAACACCACTGCAGAAGTTTTATAAGCTATAGAGCTATAGATCCCCATCACACTCTCATTCAAACCGCAAAGCTGGGTGTGAAAGGGGTGGGTGGTGAGGTGAACTCACAACATTTTTCACTATGTAGCTGGGAAATTTGGGGCAGTTAACACCAACAATGGCACCCTTAACCAAGGGAAGGTTAAGCTGCTTTTATCTCACTGGGTAGTTCATTAGCATCTCATACCCAAGGTGTCACGTAGAAACCCTCCTGAGAACAACCAGAAAGAACCGGATGTAGGGAGCAGACCGTGCGGGTGGGAGGGTCAGGATTTATCAGAGACTGTTTTCCTCCATGCCAGTTTGCTCTCTGGAGGGACCGTTAAGAAGAGATTGTTTCCAACGCTCAAAAGTGAGTTCATAATTCAGAGGCCTGAGGGGAGAAGAGAAGCCCAACTATAGTTTAATCAAGTTAGTGGGCATTTTATCCAAATTGCTGAGTGGGAACCACAGTTCTGCAAATTATTTATTTATCAATATTTATTTATGCGGCCGTGTTGGGTCTCAGTTGCAACATGTGGGATCTTTTGTTGTGGCTCCCAGGTTTCTCTCTAGCTGTGATGAGAGGGCTCCAGGGCACGTGGGCTCAGTACTCGTGATGTGTGGGCTTAGTTGCCCAGAAGCACATGGGATCTTAGTTCTCCAAGCAGGGATTGAACCTGCATCCCCTGCATTGGAAGGGAAGGTGGGTTCTTAACAACTGGATCATGAAGAAGGTTGAGCACCGAAGAACTGATGCTTTTGAACTGTGGTGTGGAGAAGACTCTTGAGAGTCCCTAGGACAGCAAGGAGACCCAACCAGTCCATCCTAAAGGAATTCAGTCCTGAATATTCACTGGAAGGACTGATGCTGAAGCTGAAGTTGCAATACTTTGGCACACATGCTCTGGAGTCCTCTCATCACAACAAGAGAGAAATCTGTGAGCCACAGAGAAAGACCCCACATGTTGCAACTAAGACCCAACACGGCCACATAAATACATATTGATAAATAGATAATTTGCAGAACTGTTGTTCCCACTCAGCAATTTGGATAAAATGCCCACTAACTTGATTAAACTACAGTTGGGCTTCTCTTCTCCCCTAGCTAATTATTTATGAGACAAAGAATGGGAATTTGAAGGGTCTATACCTGGCCCTTTCATAGGTACATAGGAGAGTCATCTGAAGTCTTATGTAAGTCATGGGGGGGAGAATTATTCATTGTGATAAGATTTTCCCAAAGCTCAAAAAGACAGAGGAGACTTCTTGACCCTTGTTATTTACCAGAAGTACAGGGTTCAAAGTTCAGCATTGCCAGTGGGCAACTCAGCAAACACACCTCTCAGTTGTCCTTTCCTCTTCTTCTGTTGCTATAGGTCCATGGAATCCTTTTTTTTTCCCCAGGCTTTATTTTGATAAGAGAGCAAACTTTACTCTAAATTAAGGGTCAATGCTAGATTAGTCTTCAGGACAACTCAGTTCAGTCGCTCAGCGGTGCCCACTCTCTGCAACCCCATGAACTGCAGAACGCAAGTCTTCCCTGTCCATCACCAACTCCCGGAGCTTGCCTCTGCCATCCCTTTCTCCTCCTGCATTTATAAAAAGACAGCTATCATAGACAATAGTAAAATAATAGGTAAGATACATTCCAATAAATATAAAAACTGACGATGGGCTGAATTTGCCTAAAATGATACAGTCTTCTGACCGCACAAGGGTAAAAGAATATTCAGTTCCTTTACCACACTACTTTGCTTCATGCTTCTAGTTTTATTCACATATCTAGTTCTCTAAAATGAAATAATTATAACAAATAAGATGTTTTCTGTTTGATTGATGAGCTAAACAAATTTCTTTTAGAAAATCTTGAAAGATCCAATTAAGAATTACCTCTGAAATGAAGGCTTGTCACCACCATACATTTTTTTCACGGGTCTTCATCACTATATTCCTTATTCACCTGCTTTACCTTGTAAACACTTCTTTTAATGCATATAATACTTTATTGGCCATCTGCATATCACTAATATTTTAAAGAATGTAAGTTCCTTTAGTGAAGGCAGATTTTATCTTTTAAAGTCAGCTCTTATTATGAGCTTTTGAAACTGTTTTGTTTGTGGAAATACTGAAAAAACAAATAAATGAATAAAGTTGTGCCGTGCATTTCTCGAAGCAGGGTCTCCCTGGTTTGCATTTTTGGAGTAAAAAGTTGCTTCATTTGAAACTTTGGCAACAAGAGACAAATAAAAACAAGAATAGTTTTGACTGTGACTATATCTTTGTTTTTCGCTAGATAATCTTTACTAAAATTTGAAGCTACAGGGTGCTTCATTAAGAGAGACAACCAGATTTATCACTACAATTTTGAGAGAAGAAATGGAGATAATCTGAAAGCATTTTCTTTTTAATACATATTGCTCTTTCCAAATAAATAGCTGATTAAAAAAGGACTCTTAAAACCAGTGAGGAACATATGGTAACATATTATCTTCATCATATTAAGATCCCATCTTTAAGGCTACCTTTTAAAAAAAGAAACTGCTGCTAATAGGACTTTTACCCTTTTGCAATAATGGTTTCTGCCTGCATCCAATACCTCCATCAGCAGATTCTCTACTTTATTCCTATGTTACAAAGAAGTTTCTGTGACTATATTTACACATTGACTTCGGTACAATGAATAGTGAATAGTGTCATCACTAACAAAATAAAATGAAAACTAAACTGAAAGTAAGATCACTTTATAACGTTAGCATGGCTTATAATGTCCAATTTTGCATTTATTTTAGTGATGAAATATCTCACATTTTCTTTTTGCCTTTTCTCTGCCAGATGTATCAACCTCAAATATCATGTTGGTACTTTTTCACTGCAGTTAGCTCATAGCTGTCATTAGCCAAGAAATCCTGGGGAAAAAGGAAAACATATCTGGAGAAAACTAAAAAGTAACCAAAAACTCTGTCAAAATATTCAGGTTTGTAACAGGTAGTAGTTCTTATGAAAACAGATTCCAGAAGACGGGGAAAAGAAAGTCAAACACTGAATGACTAGTCTGAATATTGCAAAGTGAACCAAAAAGCCACAGATGTTTCCAGGTTTATGTCTGAAAACCTGGAAAGATGAATGATTTATATATTTTCATTTTTATGATGGGGAGAGTGAAGTGAATTGTTCTGTAAGTAACACGTCACGAGTTGTTGGAACATGTGTTGGAAAGCTCAGTGACGGATGCTGAAATTGGCCACTCTGCTTTTATTTCTAGTTCATAGATTTTTCTTTTTTCTGCTTTAATACAATTTTTATTATTTTTGGGAGAAAATGGAGAGCTGACAGATAACTTCGACTACCTAAAGTATTGAGAAGAAATTTAAGAAGTTTTCTTAGTTGAAAACCAGGCCCTAGAGCCCATGCTCTGCAACAAGGGAAGCCCCCACCCTGAGAAGCCCCCACTCGCCACAGCTAGAGAAAAGCCCCAAGGGCGAGAAAACCCAGCACGGTCGATAACGTAGTATTTTATTTAAAAAGATGCTTTTGGAAAACGTATTTGAAATATTTCTAAGGAGAGGCAAATAGAATACAAAGAAAGTTCTTCCCATTTTCTTTTCTGTATCCATATTCTATAATTTTATAAACAGTATTTCTTTAAGTTGTTTATTTTTTTCCGACTGTGCTGGGTTTCGCTGCTGTCTGGGCTTCTCTCTAGCTGCGGCGAGTGGGGGCTGCTCTCAGCCGAGTTGCCCGGGCCTCAGTGCGGCCGCTTCTCTTGTTGGAGAGCAGGGGCTCTCGGGCCGTGGCCTCAGTCTCGGCAGCCTCCAGGCTCTGGAGCACGGGATCAGTAGTTGCAGTCCAAGGGCTGGTTTGCTCCAAGGCATGTGGAGTCCTCCCAGATCAGGGATCAATCCCCCGTCTCCTGCATTGGCAGGCAGATTCCTCACCGCTGAGCCACCAGAGAAACCCCACGTTCTACAATCTGAAGAAAAATTCTTAAACTCACATTCCTGACAATCGCTGTATCAGAATATGGTTTTGAGTGTATTCATTGTGAATCACACCATTGACCAGTAAGTATTATTGTAATCTGCCATCATTAAAGTGACTAATATTGCTTTGAATATGATTCAAAAGGTGCTTATATTAATTTGATACATACATCTAAATTTTAGATTTGCTTGTTCCTACATTTCTTATGTATATTTTTCCTTCCTTGTCTCTTTACCTCAAACTCAGGAAACCACAAGATGGGTCAGCTATTTACATCATCCCTGCCCAGTTCTTTCAAACATATCTGAAAACATCACTTCTAGATCAGTCTTTAAAATGAATAATAACCCTAACAGTCAGTTTAATATTTACAGAAGAAAATTCATGAGCAAATATACACTAGTTATTTGGTATGATTAATTTTATAGAAATCTAATGTTCTTAGTAGGGGATATGCAAATCTGCAGAAATCTACCAGGATACCCGGAGTTTCCCTGTGGCTCAGACAATAAAGAAACTGCCTGCAATGTGGGAGACCTGGGTTTGATCCCTGGGTGGGGAAGAATCCCTGGAGAAGGAAAGGCCACCCACTGCAGTATCCTTGCCTGGAGAATTCCATGGACGAGGACCTGGCGGGCTACAGTTCATGGGGTCGCAAAGAGTTGGACAGGACTGAGCAACTTTCCCTTCCACCAGTATTCTCTCCTCAGTCTCTCCTCACTATATGCTATTCCTAATTTTAAATGCAATCTGTTACATTCGCAGTCATCCTGGTGAGACTCCAATTAGGAGATATAAATCACATCAGTTATTATAACAGAAGAAATTAATACACATAAATTGCTAACTAGGTATAAAGCTGTTAACTAGATAACTCAATAGGTAAATGAAAACATGAAGGTATCAGGGAAGTAGCAATTTCAGGAAGAATTCCCCTAGTTGGGCCTAAAATTCAAAACGCTTCATAAATGAAAAATTGTCAGCAATCTTTAGTTCACCTTGTAACGGTTCCACCTTTCTAAAAGGTGACTCATCCAGAGATCTCTGACATCTTTAAATATAAACATATATTAGATGTAACCAGCTTTTGTCTAGTACATGCAGTAGAAGCATTAGCCTAGTATGATCTATTACATTCTAGAAACGGAAGTCTCTGAAATATACTTTATTAAACTCACAATGTTATGCTTAGACTAGCGTGCTAGTCCTTCAGTCGTGTCCAACTGTCTGGGGCCCCATGGACTGTGGCCCACCAGGTTTCTCTGTCCATAGAATTCTCCGGGCAAGAATACTGGAGTGGGTTGCCATTTCCTTCTCCAGGAATACTTAGGCTAAATCACTGGTAATTATTTAAACATTGCTGGTACATCTTTTTGAGTGAAATCATGTAGGCAATTTTGAATATTCCCACCTAGTTTTCTGTATATGGAACTAAGTTTCTTTTAAAAGCCATAATTTTCTTTTTTTTTTTCTTAGATTTTATGTATTTATTTATTTTTACTTTACAATTTTCGNATTTTATGTATTTATTTATTTTTACTTTACAATTTTCGACACAGATATTTGGTAGAATAAGTATGTCCATGAATAAAATTCTAGATATAGATACAGGATAGACAGATAAATCACTAATATATATTTATATATTAACTAACATTGTTATTATAGTAAAATAAGACATCAATTTCAAACTTTCCCCTTGTAGACCACTGTGCTGTGAACCAGATTTCGAACATTATTTTTCAGCACCAAATAACATATTTTATAAGGTATAAAACTGACATTAGAAATATATTATCATTAAATTCTGTGATCTTGGCTCAAGAACATCAACCATTGAGTATAACTGCTGATTTGTCTGTGATATGATAGGATTATACTGCAGAAAGTGGGACTTTTTCTTTGAAACTCTCCTACTTTGAAACTCTCCTAAACTCTCTTATCACACAAATACACATCATAACAACTTGATATCTGGATATTAAATATGTTTTTGGTCACATACATTTATATTAACGTCTCTAAGTGTTTCATTCCGTACATCTTTTCTGGTCTCCAAAACAATATATCTAACTGACACACTTGACGCTAGTGGTAAAGAGCCTGCCTGCCAATGCAGGAGACAGAAGAGACTCAGGCTTGGTCCCTGGGTTAGGAAGATGCCCTGGAGGAGGAGATGGCTAACCCTCCAATAATCTTGCCTGGAGAATGCCATGGACGGAGGAGCCCTGTGGCCTACAGTCCAGGGGAATCACAAAGAGTGAGACAGGCTGAGCTAAAAACACTTTCACTTTAGGTCATGAGGGTTGGGCTCTCATGAATGGGAGTAATATCCTTACCAAAGAGACCCCAGAGTCTGACCCTTCTCCAGAGGAGCCCACAGCAAGTTTCGATAGAGGGCAGTCTATGAAGCCATGACCCAGCCCTCAGCAAACATTGCATCTGCCAGCACCTTGATTTTGTGGTGATGATCACCACTGCTCAGCCTCAAGAACCTGGAAAAGTAAGTTTGTCCTTTATAACCTCCTCAGTCTATGGTACTCCGTTACACTCACCCAAGCAGACTAAGATGTACATTTCCCCAAGACGCACAGATAAATGTTACCAATTTGCCTTTACTTGCACATACATACATCTGCCTCTACACTCTGTAAACAAACCTTACATGACTAGAAACAATACTTAGATATTGATCACAGATCGCATTCAATAAGTAAAAGCATTTATTATGGATACTTCCTCATACATACCTATTAAAAATGTTTATCAATGAAATATTTTAAATATATGAGGTAATTCATCTCATATCTTTATATATACATATATAGATATAGATATAGTTATAGATATAGCAAGGTAGATATCAAAATTAATATCTATTAATATGTCTTTGGGCTTCCCAGATGATGCTAGTGGTAAAGAACCTGTCTGCAGTGCAGGAGACTCAGGAGACATGGGTTCAATCCCTGGGTCAGGAAGATCCCCTAGAGCAGAAAATGGCAACCTGCTCCAGTATTCTTGCCTGGGAAATTCCATGGCCAGCAAAGCCTGGTGAGCTACCGTCCTCTTCTGTAACTTAAGCCCTGCTTATGACAAAATATGCTTAGAATATAGCAATTTATCTTTATAAAGTAGATTATGTATACTGTTATTAAAATGATCCATCACACTATAAAAGTCATTTTATTGCATCAAAAATTTTACATTTTTTTAGAGATTTGACATAGCAAGGTATTTATATGAAAATAGCAATTATAAAATCAGTCTTTGCAAAACTAAAATATGCTTCATAAGATTATCCAGTTCCATATTCACATTTAATCTAATTAATATGTTCAATTTTTTGTCTGATTTTGAATGCAGTGTCTTTTATTAGCAGAATGTTTTCTTTTATAATAATCATGATCAGTCAACAAGATTGCTATGCTATTTTTAAACAACAAGTGGAGCTGTCAAAAGGAGCCCATTTAGACTTCTTTTTCCTTTTCCCTCAAAAACATGTGATACCTGATCAAATAATTGGTGTACCAGATTATAAAATGTGAAGATGTTTGTATATTGAGACGCTTAGAGACCCACAGTCACTGCTCTGTAATCCTAATCAAAGTTCTAAGAATTGATGGAGACTGACTGGGACATTGGAAGGAAGGTAAGATGGAGTATATATTTCCTTACTCGGACCTCTGAAGTCTATTCAATACATCTGTAGAAAACTTTTTACTGTCTCATCTGTGTCATCATTTTTTACTTTGTATTTTATAGACATCTTCAAGAATATTATGGAAATCAAAAAATAAATACTTTTTAATAAAAAAGCCCCTCGCCAACTTTTTGTTTCTATCTCACCTATGCTTGCTGCTGTTGTTTAGTTCCTAAGTCACTTCCAACTCTTGTGACCCTGTGGACTGGAGCCTGCCAGGCTGCTCTGTCCCTGGGATTTCCCAGACAAGAATATGGAGTGGGTTGCCATTCCCTTCTCCAGGGGATCTTCTCAACCCAGGGATCGAACCCATGTCTCCTGAATAGCAGGCGGATTCTTTATGACTTAGCCACCAAGGAAGCCCTGTTTCTATGTAAGTATACTTACGGTAAGATATCAGGGGATATATACTTTAGAATTAAGGCTATTTGTATAGAAGATATTCTATTCATTTCTTCATGGATCCTGTTGTTATTTGCATGTAATCTGGGTCCCAATCTTTTTTTAGTACCAATGGTAACAACTGTGTGTCTCTTTGTTAGAAGACGGGCTTCAAGCTTTTGGAGTACATATTTTTATGTAAATGTGGAAACCTTTTATATTACATCACTTCCACAATCATTTCTTAACAAGTATCTGATTGAGGTGGGAATATAAATACCCCTTAGTCAGGACCACCTGGACATATGATAGACACTTGAGAAAAAGTTACCCATCATGGGACTTTGCATCAAATCACATAGTTTCTTGACCTTCTTCCTTTTTTGGTTCCATTTTCCTAGTTTCTTACTAAGTTTTCCCGTGAACATTTCTTAACCAATCACTCTCAAATCTTGCATCTGAGGAACCTAATACAAAATAAGACATGTGTAAAAGGTAATGCTAGCAGTAAAGAACCCACCAGTCAGTGGAGGAGATGTAAGAGATGAGGGTTCAATCCCTGGGTCAGGAAGATCCCCTGGAGGAAGGTATGGCAATCCACTTCAGTATTCTTGCCTGGAGAATCCTATGGACAGAGGAGCCTGGCAGGCTACAGTTCATAGGATCGCAGAGTTGGACACGACTGAAGACATTTAGCAGAAATAAACAACAAAAGCCTTTTAGTGGAGGTGATTCTGAAATGATTCTGGGTAAGAATTTCTCAACAGTGGAAACTAAGGCAGGTTTAAAAGGTAGAGTGAAGCAGCCCTCATTGCTCTCAACACAATAGTCAGATGTGATGATAAGCAAGGTTAAAGAGTCCTGGCAAGCTTCTTGCCTGTCATCAGTCTCCTCTTGCTCCTCTTCTAGCTCTTACTTCTAGCTGCTAGCCCAGCTGACCACAGCTAACTTAGGACCACCTGCAGCTTAGGAGCTTGACTATAAACCACAGAAGCGATGGTCACAGAGGCCAACAGCTCCTCGTGGACCCCCCATGTTTCCAGCCTGCTCTTTGGTAACTGAGAGAGGATGATTTCTGTGACTGACTTGTTAATGTCTCCTCCTCTGATTCTTCTGTTCTTTCTACCTTCATTTCTGCATATCTCACAGTTGTGCCAGATCTAACTGTTCCTTAAGTTCTTTATCTATAACTTTCATTGTGACTTATACATAGTGGCACACACTTAATGGCCATTCCATAAATATGTAATGAATGCATGGATGGTGATTTCATTGAAAGAGATCATTTACAAAGTGACTGGGAAATATGTATTTCCCAAATAGTAAGCACTACCTTTTCACTGAAAGAATTAAGATGAGCTAAACTTAATTTTATCAGTGAAAAGTTAGTAAACTTGGGCTTCGTTGATGGCTCAGATGGTAGAGAATTTGCCTGCAATGTGGGAGATCTGGGTTCTATTCCTGGGTTGGGGAGATACCCTGGAGAAGGAAATGGCAACCCATGGCAGTATTCTTGCCTGGGAAATCCCACAGACAGAGGAGGCTGGCAGACTACAGCCCATAGGGTCACAAAGAGTCAGACACGACTGAGCGATTAAGCACAGCACAGCGCGTAAGCCACATTCAGAGATGCTTATGAAGCTTAGAAGTCAAAGCAATTATTTTGTGAATTTAGAAAAGAAGCAAAAGGAAGGCATAGGAATAGAATATTCACATCCTCAGTTGATAATTTAAAATTGATCAAGCGCTCGATGTACCAACCATTACTTGTTTAATTGGAGCATAGATAAATGTGTACAGAGAAAAGATGATTCAGTTTCTCTGCAAATATTGATAGATTGGACCATATTGAACTTCCTTTTTATTGCTGAACAAAAGAAACATGTTTCTCAATAAGCATCCAGGAAGCATTAAGTAAGTAATTTGCAGTTGAACATGTGAAATTTTATACATCACAACTAAAAACTAAGCCTTGAAAAACAGCAGTGTTTAGGTGCTGCATCTGTGCAGAAAGATTAAAGTACCACTCATTTTATTCAGCAATACAGTGAAGAAATTTAATAGAAATCACTAGGAATTATGTCAATTAAGTAGACATGATATTCAAACATGGGAAAGGGAAAGTAATGAGACTTGATTTCCAAGATTTATTATATATGTAAGAAACCACTCAATGCAATAAAAACTCATGAAAATTAATATTTTCAAGTTAAATTATTATAGCACATTGTTTATATGTCACTTGTTAATGCTGCTGTCATTATTCACTCTCAAGGTGCTGAATAAATTTTAGTGGAAGCATAAATATGTTATCTTCAATTCAGGATAGCCTTTATTCTGGAATTTCAATTGGATTGCCCATTTTTATCTCCTACTCCACTCTTCCTCCAGTAAAGTGTGTCTATTTTTTTTTAGAAGAAAAGTGAACTATGGTGTGACTGCATTATAAAATATTGCCTTTATCACTTATTTAGCACCTTAGAATTCCAAATTGCATATGACAAAGGCTGCAATGTGTTTATACATTAAAGACTTGCAGGGAGTTATGCTATGATGATAGCATCTCAAACCACTTTTGTTACCATATAGAGGTCTATAGATATGAACAGGTATAGATAACTACTTGCTTATAAGTAATCTACAGGAAGCAAAGATTACTTAAAAGTTAAGNTCTTGATGAAAGTGAAAGAGGAGAGTGAAAAAGTTGGCTTAAAGCTCAACATTCAGAAAATGAAGATCATGGCATCTGGTCCCATCACTTCATGGGAAATAGATGGGGAAATAGTAGAAACAGTGGCAGACTTTATTTTTGGGCTCCAAAATCACTGCATATGGTGACTGCATGAAATTAAAAGATGCTTACTCCTTGGAAGAAAAGTTATGACCAACCTAAATAGCATATTCAAAAGCAGAGACATTACTTTGCCAACAAAGGTCTGTCTANCTTTGGCCACCTCATGTGAAGAGTTGACTCATTGGAAACGACTCTGATGTTGGGAGGGACTGGGGGCAGGAGGAAAAGGGGATGACCGAGGATGAGATGGCTGGATGGCATCACGGACTTGATGGACGTTAGTCTGAGTGAACTCCGGGAGATGGTGATGGACAGGGAGGCCTGGTGTGCTGTGACTCATGGGGTCACAAAGAGTCAGACACGACTGAGTGACTGAACTGAAACAATGTTTAATAACATTTTTCACACTAAATAAATTACGGAAAATATCAGCTCTAGTAGCCCCTGGCTGTGTGACCCTAGCTTCATTTATCCTCTCTGAGCTGGGTTTCCATAGCTGCAAAGAGAAGGGAATGGCTATCCACTCCAGTAGTTTTGCCTGGAGAATTCCTCGGAAAGTGGAGCCTGGTGTGCTACAGCCCGTGGGTGGCAACGGGTTGGACACAACTAAGCAACCAACACTAAGGAGAGACGCTATCCGCCGAGTCTACCCTACAGCATACTCCTAAAGCTCGATAGAATTGATGTATGTATACGCGTGCTTTGTAAGCCCTAAAACAGTGCATCGCTGAGAAAACAAAAAAATACTGTGAATTATTCAAAGTATGTATTTTAATTAGCTATTCTTGTAAGTATAGCTCCAAATTACTTCATTAAGACTAGTGTTTGACCCAAGAGATGTTCATCATGACCCAACTGACATACCAGAGTAGCCATCAGAGTAAACCTTCACTAAAGAGAAAATACTTACCCCAGCTTGAAAAGGTATGGATACTAGTAACATAAAGAATGTGAATTTGCTGTATGGCTCAGGAAACTCAAACAGGGGCTCTGTATCAACCTAGAGGATAGGATGGGGAGGGAGATGAGAGAGAGGTTCAAAAGGGAGGGCATATATGTATACCTATGGCTGATTCATGTTGAGGTTTGACAGAAAACAGCAAAATTCTATAAAGCAATTATCCTTTAATTAAAAAATAAGTAAATTTTAAAAAAGAATGCACTTTTAAAATAAAAGCTTTCACAAACAAAAAAGAAAAAAGAAAAATTCAAATGATCATTCAACAGAAGGAAAATTATATATGTTGCTATCACTGCAGGAGAATGGGAACATAAAAGCAAACAACCAAAATTATTGTAATTATTTTAAAATGATAGGCATTGTTGGATAACAGTTTGGTGATACCTGAAAAAACTAAGCATACTTTTACCATATGATCCAGCATTTGTGTTCTTTGGTATTTCACCCAACAGAGTCAAACACTTATGTCCATACAAAAAACTACACAGTGATATTTATGGCTGCATTATTCATAATTGCCAAAATTTGGAAGCAATCAAGATGTCCTTCAGTAGGTGAATGGATCGACAAGCTGTGGCATATTCAGACAAAAGAATAGTAATAGTGAAGTCACTCAGTCGTGTCCTACTCTTTGCGACCCCATGGACTGTAGCCTACGAGGCTCCTCTCTCCATGGGATTTTCCAGGCAATAGTCCTGGAGTGGATTGCCATTTCCTTCTCTAGGGGATCTTCCCAACCCAGGGATCAAACCCGGGTCTCCTGCATTGTAGACAGACGCTTTACCGTCTGAGCCACCAGGGAAGTCTGACAAAGGAATACTCAGCACTAAAAAAAAAAAAAAAAAAAACGAAAGAAAGAAAGAAAATGAGCAACCAAGTCATGAAAAGATATGAAAGACCTTTAAATGTATAAGAATTATTAAGTGAAAAAAGCCAGTCTGGAAAGGCACATGCTGTCTGATTTTGACTATATGACATTCTGGAAAAGGCAAAATTAAGAGGCAGTTAAAAAAAAAAAATCAGTGGTTGCTGGGTCTGGAGCAGGGTAAAGGATGAACAGGCAGAACATGGAAGATTTTTAAGGCAATAAAAATCTCCCTGTGCAAAACTGTAATGATGGGCAGATGTCATTACCTATCTGCCCAAACCCGCAGAATGCACAAAACTGAGAGTGAACCCTTACGCGAACTATGAGCTTTGAGTTATTCAGACATGTCAGTGTAAGTTCATCTATTGGAACAAAGATAAAGTAAAGGGGATGCTGATAATTGGAGAATTCATGCATTGTGGGGACAGAAGGAAGATAGGAAAATTCAATTTTTGTCTTCAGTTTTGCTATGAACCTAAAATTGCTCTGAAAAATAATATCTTTTAGAAAGTGACAGATATTGTCCTTTGTAAAACCTATACTATAAGAATTAAGATGGGTGAAACTGTCACCCAAGGATTAGGAAATATCAGCCAATCTATATCTCAAAATTATATGATTTCTGTAATGCAGGGGTATTATCTATGACCCCTTCCATGAATAGCTTTGTGATCAATGAAGTGGAGAAACCTAAGGATAGCCCAGCTGGCAGAGAAGACCTCTGAACCCTCAGGAGAGAAGCAGGAAATTGTAACACAGCTAAACTGTTTGAGAAATTTTAAAAGGCAGTTTGGAGATATTTGGAGCCTGTGGAAGCCTGCTGGGAACAGGACTTTAAAATGACAAATATGTTGGAAAAATTATGGTCCAAGGCCATTATTGCTGGCTATAAGTGGGATCTCTGGAACCTTGACTGAGCAACTTCACTTTTCTTTCTTTTCTGGAACCAAAGGGAGCACACAGCTCTTCCTAAATTGAAGGTGTTTATGTCAGAGATTAAATTGATTTCTATCTAGGCAAGAGATATGCTTATGCATACAAAGAACAGCATAGTAACTCCTGGCAGAAAACCTAACAAAACCAGGGTAATCTGGGGAAAGGTAACTCTGGCTCATGGAATTTTGCAAGGCTCTTGCCAAATTCTGAAACAGCCTTCTTCTTAAGGTCATTGGATATAGAATCTGTGTGATGCTGTACCCTTCAAGGATTTAAACTTATTGAAAATTAAATAAATAAAAGTGTGAATTTGTGGGGGGGGAGGCAATTTGGAAATACTACTAGCTCATATATCTTTTTAAAAAACCTCGAATAGCCAAAGCAATCTTGAGAAAGAAGAATGGAGCTGGAGGAATCAACTTGCCTGACTTCAAGCTCTACTACAAAGCCACAGTCATCAAGACAGTATGGTACTGGCTCAAAGACAGAAATATAGATCAATGGAACAAAATAGAAAGCCCAGAGATAAACCCACACACCTATGGACACCTTATCTTTGATAAAGGAGGCAAAAATATACAATGGAGTAAAGACAATCTCTTTAACAAGTGGTGCTGGGAAAATTGGTCAACAACTTGTAAAAGAATGAAACTAGATCACTTTCTAACACCACACACAAAAATAAATTCAAAATGGATTAAAGATCTAAATGTAAGACCAGAAACTATAAAACTCCT
>SJYQ01000209.1:1103634-1134274 GCA_006410935.1 Redunca redunca | reverse complement strand
CAGAAAGAAAAACACCAATACAGTATACTAACGCATATATATGGAATTTAGAAAGATGGGGATGATGACCCTGTATGCGAGAAAACAAAAGACTCAGATCTATAGAGTGAACTTTTGGACTCTGGGGGAGAGAGAGAGGGAGAGGGTGGGATGAGATGGGAGAATGGCATTGAAACATGTAAAAATAAATAAATAAATAAAAATAAAAAAATAAAATATCATATCAAAAAAAAATAAAAAATAAAAACAAAAAAAAATAAAAATTCACAGTATCTACCCAGTGAAACATATAGAATCTATAAAGGGCTCAGACTGATTGTTCATAATATGAAAATACTAGGAAACAATTTGACGACTGAAACTTCAGTTTTAAAATATGGGACAAGGAATGCTGTCTTCTATAGAAAGTCATCCATACTCCTGATCACTAGCTCTCAAAATATAAATCTAAATTATGTTTCCCTAGGAAATTAGGAGAAGACTCTTAAGACTCCCTTGGACTGCAAGGACATCCAACCAGTCCATCCTAAGGGAAATCAGTCCTGAATATTCACTGGAAGGACTGATCGCTGAAGCTGAAACTCCAATATTTTGGCTACCTGATGTGAAGAACTGACTCCTTGGAAAAGACCCTGATGCTGGGAAAGATTGAAGGCAGGAGGAGAAGAGGATGACAGAGGATGAGATGGTTGGATGGCATCACCGACTCATTGGACATGAGTTTGAATAAACTCCAGGTGTTGGTGATGAACAGGGAGCCCTGGCATGCTGCACTCTATGGGGTTGCAAAGAGTCGGACACAACTGAGTGAATGAACTGAACTGAACTGAGAAAATTAGGAAAAGAAAAATGAGTTTCTAAACTATAATATTTGTATTAGTCTTCACATGTTGCACTCTAAACTTAAAAGGCTAAGACCTAAGAGGGACTTTCTTATAGGGTCATTGGGACTCTAATAAGGAAAAAGGGGAAGAAGGAAAAGGGAAATTGAATTTGACCTTAAGGTTGTTCATATTTTTCAAAGAAGATATTTGTGAAATTTGCATAACTATTCTAAAGCACCTCTAGCTATCAAAATTAAAATGTAGCATTTGTGGCATTTCTTTATCCGCAAATTTGGAACATATGATCCCTACTCCTAAAAATGAAGGTAAATGAAAATTAAGCTGCGGCTACTGTTTTACATATTAAATGTGCCAGTATCAGAAAGAGGGAATGAAGCAAGTGGAAAATATCAGCTTCTAGCCGGAAATTAAAATAAAGGAAGAAAAATACAGCAGAAACACATAGACCCTTAAATCAGCACTGTCAGGAATGTGACAGACCACTTTTTTCTCTCCTTGTGGCTTTGATTTGCACATGGACTCTGAGTTGCATTTGTGTCAGAAGGTTTCACTTAAGTAAGGAAAGAAACGAAGTTGGGGCACAAATTGAGAAATGGGCTTTGGTTAAACAACCTAGGTGTGAAAGGATGAGAAAAGTTCTGGCCTATCTCTCATTAGATTCATCACTTAATTGTGATCTCTATTCATCTGAGGAGTCATGTTTAACTCTCTGAACATTTTTAAACTATATTCTTTGAAATGCATCTAAAAAAACACATGTTTCAATCAGGATGAAAAAGAGGTATTTCTCCAGAATCTGTTTAATGTGACTGAGTGCGATTTCTTGTTAAAAGTTCCAAAATCAAAATTAATGGAGTTGACATATTTTTAGAGCTATCTTCAAAATCAGTTGCCTTTATCATATCAGAAAGGCTTTACTTCCATATATTATGTGTGTTATGTATACAGATATCTTCAGCCACTAAGTCATGTCCAACTCTTTGCAACCTCATGGATTGTAGCTCACCAAGCTTCTCTGTCCATGGGATTTCTCAGGCAAGAATATTGGAATGGGTTGCCGTTTCCTTCTCCAGGGGACCTGATTGAATTAGGGATATAACACACACCTCCTGCATTGGCAGACAGATTCTTTAGCACTGAGCCACCTGGGAAGCTCTATATGTATAAAAAATGTCAACATCAACAAGTTATAAGTTTTAAGAGAGATTTTAAATTCTTAGAACTTATGGTGGTTACAAAATCTTGCCAGAAACTGAAAATAGTGAGTAGAGTTTATGATCACCGTGAAACATACTGCAATTCACATAAAATGGAAGGAATTCCAATGCCCTGCCACAGAGGAAACACAATTTAAACACACCAAAACCACACCCAAACTATCTCACAATTTTCAGTTGTTTTTTTAATTTTTATTTTTGCTTTATTTTGCTTTACAATACTGTGTTGGTTTTGCCATACATTGACATGAATCAGTTTTAAAATGTCTCACATGCGGCAGTTTGGACCCATTGGCCCCAAGCTTCTCCATTTCTTTATTCTTTTTTTTATTATAAATTTATTTATTTTAAATTGGAGGCTAATTACTTTACAATATTGTATTGGTTTTGCCATACATCAACATGAATCTGCCACGGGTGTACATGTGTTCCCCATCCTGAACCCCCTCCCTCCTCCCTCCCTATACCATCCCTCTGGGGCATCCCAGTGCACCAGCCCCAAGCACCACTGCCATGCATTGAACCTGGATTGGCAATTCATTTCATATATTATACATGTTTCAATGCCATTCTCCCAAATCATCCCACCCTCTCCTTCTACCACAGAGTACAAAAGACTGTTCTATATATCTGTGTCTCTTTTGCTGTCTCACATACAGGGTTATCGTTACCATCCTTCTAAATTCCATAATATATGTGTTAGTATACTGTATTGGTGTTTTTCTTTCTGGCTTACTTCACTCTGTATAAACGACTCCAGTTTCATCCACCTCATTAGAACTGATTCAAATGTATTCTTTTAATGGCTGAGTAATACTCCATTGTGTATATGTACCACAGCTTTCTTATCCATTCGTCTGCTGATGGACATCTAGGTTGCTTCCATGTCCTGGCTATTATAAACAGTGCTGTGATGGACATTGGGGTACACGTGTCTCTTTCAATTCTGGTTTCCTCAGTGTGTACGCCCAGCAGTGGGATTGCTGGGTCATAAGGCAGTTCTATTTTCAATTTTTTAAGGAATCTTCACACTGTTCTCCATAGTGGTTGTACTAGTTTGCATTCCCACCAACATTGTAAGGAGGTTCCCTTTTCTCCACACCCTCTCCAGCATTTATTGCTTGTAGACTTTTGGATCGCAGCCATTCTGAATGGCGTGAAATGGTACCTTATTGTGGTTTTGATTTGCATTTCTCTGATATTGAGTGATGTTGAGCATCTTTTCATGTGTTTGTTAGCCATCTGTATGTCTTCTTTGGAGAAATGTCTATTTAGTTCTTTGGCCCATTTTTTGATTGGGTCATTTATTTTTCTGGAATTGAGCTGCAGGAGTTGCCCAGAATATTGGAAATAAAAGCAAAAGTAAACAAATGGGACCTAATTAAAATTAAAAGCTTCTGCACAACAAAGAAAACTATAAGCAAGGTGAAAAGACAGCCTTCAGCATGGGAGAAAATAATAGCAAATTAAGCAACTGACAAAGAACTAATCTTTATTCTTGACTTACTTTCCTTCACAGTTTCCACACTCATCTTCCTTTTTCCTTCACTTGCCATGTACCATTATCACTTTCTCCTACACTGATAACATTTTATTTTCAGGAAATTCTAGTTTGGTTTCTTGTTTAGTTTTGGCTATACATTTTAACTTGGAAAGTATCAAAAGGCAGTGGCAAACACAGTCTAAAAGAATCGTCTCTAAGCGTTGAACAATTAATGCTTTTAAACTGTGGTGTTGGAGAAGACTCCTGAGAGTCCCTTGGACTGCAAGGAGATCCAACCAGTCCATCCTAAAGGAGATCAGTCCTGAATATTCATTGGAAGGACTGATGCTGAGGCTAAAACTCCAATACTTTGGCCTCCTGATGTGAAGAACTGACTCACTGGGAAAGACCCTGATGCTGGGAAAGATTGAAGGCAGGAGGAGAAGGGGACGACAGAGTATGAGATGGTTGGATGGCATCACCAACTCGAAGGACATGAGTTTGAGTGGACTCTGGGAGTTGGTGATGGACAGGGAAGCCTAGTCTGCTGCAGTCCATGGGGTCACAAAGAGTCAGACATGACTGAGCAACTAAACTGACTGACTGATTCTTTGGAAGGACTGATGCTGAAGCTGTATCTAGAGCTCCAATACTTTGGCCACCTGATGCAAAGACCCAACTCATTGGAAAAGACCAGATGCTGGGAAAGATTGAAGGCAAGAGGAGAAAGTGATAACAGAGGGTGAGATGGTTGGATGGCATCACCAACTCAATGGACAGGTGTTTGAGCAAACTTCAGGAGATTGTGAAGGACAGAGAAGCCTGGAGTGCTGCAGTCCATGGGGTCACAAAGAGTCAGACATGACTAGGTGACTGAATAGTATAGGGATCTTTTTATTCTCTTTTTTATTATTATTATTTTTTCTTATATTACTATGTTACAGAATTTTAAGTACACAGGGTGAAACCTAGATATTTGTTGGCCAATGATTTCTATATATTCATATTTTTTGATTATATACATATATATATGTGTATATATATAAATATACACAGTCTATGGGATTCTGCTGGCAAGAAGACCAGAGCTGGTTGTCATGCCCTCCTACAAGGGATCTTCCTGACCCACAGGATGGAACCCATGTCTCCTGGATTGCAGACAGATTCTTTATTGCTGAGCCACCAGGGAAGTTTCATGTATATCCACAAAAGTCCCTTGCCAGAGGAGAGGATTTGAGAAAATGAATATATGAGTGAACATTTCTCTTTGAAAAGTCTCCCACTTTAATTTACAAAATTATCTCCTTCTGGGTTAAATTACAAATATTAATATCATCAAAATATTTTTTTAAAAAGTCAAAGTTTCACATGTATAAAAATTACCACTGGAATTAGGCAGTGCAAATAATGAAAATAAATACTTCTAGAGAAGTATTTATTCAACATTCCAATATATGAAAAAACTGTGGGAAAACTTTGTGAGGGATATAAAAGGAAGCTCTGCTACATATATATCAGGTGTCTATTTCAGCAAATCATGGTCTTTGCTTGGTGTGAAATTGTATTGGTGCACTTAAGCTGCTATAATAAAAATACTGCAGAATATGTGACTTATAATCAGAAGGAATTTATTGCTCAGAGTTCTGGAGGCTAGAAGTCCAAGACCAAGGTGTCAGCATTATCGGGTTCTGGCAAAGTTGCTTTTCCAGCTGCGGACTACCAACTTTTCACTGTCCTCATAGAGTAGAAGGGGCTGTGGAGGCCTGTGGGATTCTTCTGTAAAGACACTAATCCTATTCATGAGAGTTCCACTCTCATGTCTTAAACACCTGCCAAACCCCTACCTCCTAAAACCATTTCATGAAGCACTAGGGTTTCAACATGTGAATTTTGGGAGGGATACAAATGTTCAGACCATAACAGTCCACTTCAGTTATATAAAATCTGGGGCTTCCCAGGTGGCGTTAGTGGTAAAGAACCCACCTGCCAATGTAGGCGACTTAAGAGACAAGGGTTCGATCCCTGGGTTGGGAAGATCACCTGGAGAAGGAAGGGCAACCCACTCTATTATTCTTGACTGGAGAATCCCACGGACAGAAGTTTGGAGGGCTACAGTCCACTGTAGAGTCAGACACAACTCAGCAACTAAATGCAAACAACAACATACAAAGTTCATACCTTTCTCATGTGTTAGCAACTCAAAAGTTTATGTCCAAATTCTCATCTGAATATCATCTGAATCAGGTATGGATGGGACTCCAGTCGTGAACTTGTGAAATATCATGTGCTGTATGCTTTTAAAATACAACGCTGGCACAGGCATAGGATAGACATGTCATTCCAACGGGTGAAATGTAAATGGAGAATAAATTATAGGCCCCAAGGAAGTCCAAAACCCTAGGGCCCACAGGGTCAGGCAATCCTGCAATCTGGACACACTGATGTGGGGATCCCCCTTTCAAAGTACAATGAGTTGGCTCCTAGCTCCCATGGCTTTTCTGGGAAGAGCACACTTTGTGGCTTGCATGTGTTGGGATTCCATGCCTGTGACTCTCCCGAGTTGGAATTTCACACCAGTGGCTCTACTGATACGAGGTCTTGGTGGCCCACTCATCCCATTGGTCCCACTGAGCATTATCTTCGCAGAGACTCTCTGCAGTCACCACACCTGAGTGCAACACTCCATGGTTCTGGGTCGCTCCATAGTCAAAATCTAGCGGGAGGTGTAGAAGAACGACCAAACTCGTGACGACAGGTCCCTGTGTCTGCAAATCATACTCTTTGCCTAGTGGGAAAAAAAGAACAGTCCCTCACATCAAGGCAAACTATTATCTCAAATATAGTTTGAGAAATGAACTAGGAAAGTGGAAAAAAAATTGTAATTTAAGTGTAATATCACTATAACAATGAAATAATTGTTCTAATGGTGTGCATACTTAATATGAAAAACTTACCCAGAAAAAAGATTGCTGTGGAAATACAAAAGAGAGCAAGAACCTTGGTCTCAGAACATTAGAGAAGTTTCTGAGAGTAGGTAGGATTTAAGCTGGATGACAAAGAGTAGGTCAGATTTGAACAGAAGCTAAATTTAGAGAGAACAAAGATTAGCCATAATAAAGTATTCCATTAGCAACTTGATTGACCAAATTAGAATTAATAGAGTTGGCTTGAGGACAGAGAAAGAGATAATAACAACTTTAAAAACAAATACTAACTGGAGTTAAATTTTGGTTGCAGCATACTCATAGCATGAAAAATCTTTTTCATTTTTCTGTGACTTCTGTACATCAATTTTAATATGATTAATTAATTGTCAATGCCTTTTTTATTGAAGACAACTTTGAAGAAAGGTATTAAAGGAAGAATAAATAAAATCGATANAAAACAACACATTATTTTTCTTAGAACTTGAAAAGATATTCTTCAAATTCATATGAAAAAGCAAGGTGCCAGAAACAGTCAAGATAATGTTGAGGAAGAATATGCAACTATATGGTGTTTGTAGGTATCAAGACTTAAACTAATAAAAACTGCAATTGAGACAGCGCGGTTTTGACATTTAAGATATCAATGGAGTAATGGGGTCCAGATTAGAGTTGGAAACAGACTCATACAGATGTGTGCCTTGATATCTGACAGAGGTACTCCTGCAAATACCTGTAGAATTAATGAATTATTTAGTATTGAGTGTCCCCCTTTCATAACAACAATAAAAACCCGCTAAGTTCTATAGTAAGACCTTTCCAGGTGGAAATTCCGATACAAAGTAGTTATTTTCTTTTATCCTCTAGAAAAGCATTCAGTGACAAGGAGAAAAAGAAAAGAAACATACACACGCATTGTATTTTTGAGAGAATTAGAAAATACAAAAATATAGAAAGAATTCGTACTGCTGTGCAGAAAGAGGCCCTTAGGCAGGCTCATAGAGGAATGTGAGTAGAGAACACACTACAGAATTCAGGAAGCGTTAGCAAAGTATCCTCCCTTTTCTAAAAAAATGCAATTTGTCATTATATTTTATTTTGTTTTAATTTTTATTAGATTATAATTGATTTACCATGCTGTGTTAGTTTCAAGTGTACAGCAAAGTGAATCAGATATATATATGCATATATATGTGTGTGTGTGTGTGTGTGTGTGTGTATATATAAAACCACTCTTTTTTACATTCTTTTCTCATATAGGCTATTACAATATTATTTTCTCATATAAGCTACCACAGAGGATTGAGTAGAATTCCTCGTGGTATATGTAGGTTCTTATTAATTTTATATTTTATGCATAAGTGTTAGTCACTCAATCTTGTCCAATTCTTTGTGAACACATGTGCTGTAACCCAAAAGGCTACTCTGTCTATAGGACTTTTCAGGCAAAATACTGGAGTGGGTTGCCATTTCCTTCTCCAGGGGATCTTTCCAACACAGGAATCAAACCTGGATCTCTCCCATTGCCCGCAGACTCTACCATCTGAGCCACCAGGGAGACATTCTCCCACCTTATCCCCTCCACCACCACCTGGTAACGTTTGTAACTCTAGTTCCAATATCTTTCTGAGTTTACCCTGATGGATGAAAGCAAAATTCCTGTCTTTGACCTTCTTTACAATGAATGCATGATGCAGGGGCTAGCATTAGGAATTTCCCAGGGCAACTGTGGTTTCAAGGAACATGTTTCACAGCAGATTTTAGTGAGTTGCCCCAAGAGATCATACTCTATATCAGCAGTTCTTACCCAGGTCTCACAACCCACTGATGTACCAGGTAATGGTGCAATAAATCACATGCCATTTGGTATAAGAACATTGAAAATTCTAAATTGCGTATCTTTTCTTAAATAAGGGTGATCTGAGATTATCTCTGGCCATATTTCTCTCTACTGGATTTGACATGGCTTTGGCCAGTGTATTTCCTATAAGTTTTGTCGATCATACGAGTCAGAACAAAGCAAATGGATTGGGGACCAGTGTGCAGGGTCCTTTTATGTTAAACCTATTCATGTCAGGTGCCTTGCGAATTAGAGATCTGCATTTTTACAAGGTTCTACACCAAAATATATCAGTGAACCCTCATCCTTTTTGCTATAAGACCCTACACCGGAGAAGGGAACTTCTGGAAACCCTGGAAAGTTTTCCTGGTGCCCAGATGTCTGCTGGCCAGACGTTCAACAAAGAAGCTGGGCATGTGTGTTCCTAGTATATTTCAGGAAAACTGAAAGGGACCAAAAATTAAAAATTACTGAGGGAAGGTATTTTTCCCTCATCTTTTTTTCATTTTCATGTTCATGGCCTCATGGCATTTTCCCTTGGGAGAAGGGAGGGAACAGAAGAAAATATACCAGCAAAGAATCATTTATATAAAATATTTCCCTGTCAACACCTTAATTCCAGCAGAGACTGTTCCCATACCTCATCCAGCACCACAGTTTGTAAGACAAACCTAATAGCAGGATATGCAGGGCTACGCACCTGAAAGACAACCTTTGTCTTTTCTCAAAAAGAAAAAATCAGGAATTCAGGAATGTTTTCATTACATCTCACAGAGTGCCTTTGATTAAATTGGTTTATTGCTCACATTTTTTTTTTTTTCTTTCCCCCTCCATTGCTCCATAAACGATAGGAGAGAAGGCTGAGTGGTGAAGGCTGGTGGAAGCATTAATCTCTTATATCCATTCTAAGTGGTTGCTTTATCTGACAAAACATTTCCTTATGGCGAGGAGATTGCATATTTCCAGATCTCCTCTGTGTCTTTAATCAGGAAGGCACTAATGGATCACAGAACCTTTCCTATCTATTATATTTCAGTTTTGTTTGCTTGTGTCTTTTATTTTTTTTTTACATTTGGTCTTCTTTTGTGATCTGATGTTGTGTGAAGAGGCTTTGGTTTTATAAAGTAGTAACCCTAGGAATCAATATAGGGGTGCCATGTGCTTCTTAAAAATTAGAATATGCACTTTTTAAAAAAGACCCTATTTACTAAGATTATCGATTAAGCATAGTTTTGTTTTGTTTTTTCCTAGACTTTTCCATTTATGCGTTTTTCCCGAGGGACTTGCCAGGTGGTGCTAGTGGTAAAGACCCCGCTGCCAACTCAGAAGGCCTTACAGATGTGAGTTTGATCCCTGGGTGGGGAAGCTTTCCAGGGGGAGGACTCGAAAACCCACTCCAGTATTCTTGCCTGGAGAATCCCCATGGATAGCGGAACTTGGCTGGCCACAGTCCATAGAGTTGGACACGACGGAAGCCAGGTAGCATGCACACACTAATAGATAATATAGATCCAATACAATATGATAGGTCATAAACTGTAATAAATGAGAAGCTATTTTTACTACTTAAGTTCTTAAAAGCTTGGCAATGAGGGGAATAAAAATGCATATCCATGTAAAGTCAAAATAATAAGGGTGGTATAGGTGATAAAAATAAGAAGGGAAAATAGTGAAAATATAGATAGTCAGATCTCAGAAGACTAAGTTTCATTGGTGTGGACGTGGTGAAAGAATACCATCTGCTTGAGGATATAAATTTGCTTTATTGTAAGGACGTTGATAATGATTAGCACAAATCTGAANCTGCTTGAGGATATAAATTTGCTTTATTGTAAGGACGTTGATAATGATTAGTACAAATCTGAAAACAAGTTTGAAATAAAATCATAATTATAGCAAAATAATAATAATACTTATGAACATTATAAATTAATAATACATTGTATCCTTATCATATTTTATAGCTTTTAAATGTTTTTTGCTTTCTTTTATAACATTTTGCTGCTGCTAAGTCACTTCAGTCATGTCCGACTCTGTGTGACCCCATAAATGGCAGCCCACCAGGCTCCCCTGTCTCTGGGATTCTCCAGGCAAGAACACTGGAGTCGGTTGCCATTTCCTTCTCCAATGCATGAAAGTGAAAAGGAAAAGTGAAGTCTCTCAGTCGGGTTCAACCCTCAGCGACCCCATGGACTGCAGCCTTCCAGGCTCCTCCATCCATGGGATTTTCCAGGCAAGAATACTGGAGTGGGGTGCCATTGCAAAATCCTTCTACCTAGCCTTCAAAAGTACATGAACCAAGAACTTCCAAGATGTACAAACTGGATTTAGGAAAGGCAGAGAAATCAGAGATCAAATTGCCAATGTCCTTTGGATCATAGAAAAAACAGGAGAATTCCAGAAAAAGATCTACTTCTGCTTTACTCTAAAGCCTTTGACTGTGTGGATCACAACAAACTGTGGAAAATTCTTGAAGAGATGGGACTACCAGACTACCTTACCTGCATGCTAAGAAACCTATACACAGGTCAAGACACAACAGTTAAAACTGGACATGGAACAATGGGATTGGTTCCAGATTGGTAAAGGAGAACATCAAGGCTGTATATTGTCACCCTGCTTATGTAACTTATATGCAGAGTACATCATGAGAAATACTGGGCTGGAAGAAGCACAAGCTGAAATCAAGATTGCTGGGAGAAATATCAATAACCTCAGATATGCAAATGATACCACCCTTATGGCAAAAAGTGACGAGGAACTAAAGAGCCTCTTAATGAAAGTGAAAGAGGAGAGTGAAAAAGCTGGCTTAAAACTCAGCATTCAAAAAACTAAGATCATGGCATCTGGTCTCTTCACTTCATAGCAAATAGATGGGGAAAATGGAAACTTTATTTGTTTAGGTTCTAAAATCACTGCAGATGGTGATTGCAGCCATGACATTAAAAGACGCTTGCTCCTTGGAAGAAAATCTATGACCAACCTAGACAGCATATTAAAAAGCAAATACATTACCTTGCTGACAAAGGTCTGTCTAGTCAAAGCTATGGTTTTCCCAGTAGTCACGTATGAATGTGAGAGTTGGAGTATAAAGAAAGCTGAGTGCTGAAGAATTGTTGCTTTTGAACTATGGTGTTGGAGAAGACTCTTGAGAGTCCCTTGGACTGCAAGGAGATCAAACAAGTCAATCCTAAAGGAAATCAGTCCTGACTGTTCATTGGAAAGACTGATGCTGAAGCTGAAACTCCAATACTTTGGCCACATGGTGCAAAGAACTAACTGATTGGAAAACACCCTGATGCTGGGAAAGATTGAAGGAAGGAGGAGAAAGGGGTGACAGAGGATGAGATGGTTGGATGGCATCACTGACTCGATGGACATGAGTTTGAGTAAGCTCTAGGAGCTGGTGATGGACAGAGAAGCCTGGCATGCTGCAGTCCATGGGGTCACAAAAAGTCAGACAGGACTGAGTGACTGAACTGAACTAAACTTAAACTTAATTAGAACTACATTTTTCCCTTAGTGATGGCTGAGAAAAAATGGTGTAGTGTTTTCTCTTATTCTTCTATTGTTGAACATATATACATAGAATAAAAGAAATAGTTCTATCAAAATTTATGCTATTATACAATAACTCCCCTCCCCAGAAAAAATCAAGATTCTGACTTCCCTGGTGGTCCAGTGGTGAAGGCTCTGTGCCTCCAGCGCCGGGAGTGGAAGTTCAATCCCTATTCAAGTAACTAAGATTCGGTTTGTGGCACAAAGAGAAAATGTTAAAAAGAAATCAACAAGATTTTATGTATATTTTTTATCTGTCTTGTAATAATCACTCTTTAGTTTGCACATTTCAAAAAGAGTTTGCACTATCCATAATAACTTGTACACTAGGTATTTTCTTAGCATATTTTTACAAAATTAATCATTTAGGAAATGAGTGAAATAAAAATTTTATGCACCAGTTAATCCAATTGAAAATTAGTTGGAACACGAGATAGATATCCACTCATTTTTATATAATAAAAACAACTATATTACATAAAAATATAGGGTTAGAGAAAAAGTTCCTTTGGGTTTTTTGGTAAGATGTTATGGAAAACCCCAAAGAAAATTTTTGTCCAACCCAATATTTAAAAATACAACAGATATTTTTTCCAAGTATGAAAGTCAGTCATGTAGCCTCCCAGGCTCCTCTGTCCATGGAATTCTTCAGGCAAAAATTCTAGAGTGGATAGCCATTCTCTTCTCCAGGGCATCTTCCCAACCCAGGGATTGAACCCAGATCTACCGCGTTGTAGGTGAATTCGTCAGCCTCTGAGACACCTATAATGCAATAGTAAAAATTAATAATATATTGTAATAATAAAAATTAGATGTGTGTTTAAGCACTTACTTTGTGCCAAGTACTTTTTAAGCACTCTGCCTGGGTTACTATCATTCAGTCCTCATAGCACCTTTCAGATTAAGATCGCCAGTGTACCCAATTTTCAAACGAAGGAATACAAATGAAATCCACCTAAGGCAATACAGGTAGTGATAGAGCCAGTATGTATACTCTCCTTACAACTAAAACGTCAGGTGATGTGAAATATATGAAACGTAAAAAGCAAAAATAATGTGCTGGCAACTAGGTGAAGAGTTGGCCCCAAGTATACATGGCGTCTGGTTTGCTTCCTCTAACCAGTGTTATTCAGCTAGAAAGTGTTAACTAGTGTAGCAAGAAAGTGTTTGTCTCTCAGTCATGTCTGACTCCTTGCTACCTTATGAACTGTAGCTCATCTGTCCATGAATTCTCTGTCCATGAATTCTCCAGGCAAGAATACTGGAGTGTGTTGCTATGCCTTTTCAAGGGGATCTTCCCGGCCCAGGGACTAAACCTGGGTTTCCTGCATTGCAGACGGATTCTTTACAGTCTGAGCCAATGGGGAAGCCTGATATAAAATATGTGAAACATGAAAAGCAAATGTAATCTGCTGGTAATTAGGTGAAAAGAGTTGGCTCCTTGTCCATGTGGCTTCTGGTTTGCTTCCCCAAGCCAAAATCATCTGCAATTTGAGAGCCATTTTCCCTAATACAATGAATCATTGTTGTAGTTCTAAATATATATCAGTAGTCACATGTTATAGTTTACTCACATATTACTAAGCATATAGGGCCTTTCCAGGTGGCACAGTGGTGAAGAATTCATCTGTAATAGGGAGACACAGGAGCCATAGTTTCAATCTCTGGGTCAGGAAGATGTGTGGAGGAGGAAATGGCAACCCACTCTAGTATTCTTGCCTGGAGAGTCCCATGGACAGAGGAGCCTGGTGTGCCACAGTCCATGGGATCACAAAAAGTTGGACAGGACTGAATACCCACAAGCGTATATGGTGAATACACTTTTGCATTTACTCATTTGATCATGTGAATTCTACACCCTTGGCTCTGAAAAAAAAAGGGTAAGAATTTTGAACTTGGAGTCACTATCTCTGCAGGTGAATTTTGCCTCTGTCATTCTCTGGCTAGCTGAGGCTATGAGAATCCTTTACCTTCTTGAGATTGCTTATATATAAAAAGTGGTGATTGACCCCTTCCTAAATTATTTGTGCTATTAGCAAGTGAAGATCCTAGTACATGTTAAGGACAGTTGCTAATCAATAAATGGCAGGTGTTTTTTTTATTATTCTTTCAGTAAGTTAAGTTTCAGTTATTACACTTTCAGTAAGTTGATAAATATTAAAACATATTAATGTTTCACTTCAGTATGGTGTTTATGTTACCTCTACTATATATTACACATTTCACAATTTTACTACATAAAGCTCCCACTCATCAGTTAAGCATTTAACTACACAACCTATCATTTGTCCGGCACATGTGTCAGAAGTCTTATTGTATTTACAGAAATATTTATCAAATTATTAGCTCAACTGCAATTGAGTATACTGATTTTGTAAGAGAATATGCAAGATGTTTACATTATTGGCATTTATTATTATAATTCTCATGTTTACTAAAATATGGTGGCTATTTTTAAAATATATTCAAATCTTTCAAACTGCATTCCTTGTACAGATTTTCTAAATGTCTTAGATGAGAAAAGTATATAAACCCAAAATGTATAATAATCTTCACAATTAATTATTTTGAGATAGGAATTATTGCATGAAATAATCTCATAAAGTTGGCCATACTTTATTTACTCCAAAACGTGGACTACAAGTTAATTATGTTAGATAAATATAACAGCTCATTTGCTTTAAATATGTGACTAATGAGGCAAACTCACAGGTTTAATTGCATTAAAGGTCAATCAGCTTTGCTTTGCTCCATGGAAACAGATTGCACTTCAAACACTAACGATGCTCATCACAAATGAATGAAAATAATCATAAGAAATTGCAAGACGTTGAACATTTAAGTCAAAGTTCATCATCAAAACTAGGTAAAGTCTTCTGAATTGCAAGTCAATGACACCATCAAAATAATACTCAAAACTTATTTAAAAATAAATAGAAATAACTAACAGTTTTATTTTTTAACCTAAGGTGCTCATAAAAGATTAAACTTCTAGTGTGTGATTTCGTAAATAGATATAGAGCTTCTTACTACACATGTTCTGAAATGGGATCAACTCTGCCTGACACTCAGAGTCCACTGTGAACTGATATTCTACATTTGAAAGTTTTCTCTCCCATTCTTCCTGTTATGTCTGCTTCGTGGCCATCCCTGAACACATCATATTGTCTGTGGCCTTATTCTTTCTTTGACCCTCTTGTTTTGTCACTCTCCTTCTCCATAACAACTCATAGCTTTTGCTTTTTAATACACAGTCAATAAACCTTATCTGAAAATATAGATATATATATACACAATGGCACTACACTTTAAAAAACAGTAGCTTGTCTAATTTATATAGTGATAAATTAATGTACCTTGCTCCTCAGAATAACCCAATATATAAAGTGTCATGATTAGATAGAATTAATTTTAAGAATGAAGAACTTAAAATGCAATAATGCTAATAAATTCTGTCACACTGAAAGTTAATAAAGGGCCTATAAGATCACCATGATTCTATTTCCATGCCTTCTTGAAGTGTCACGTTCAACTACTAAACGGTCTTGACAACAACTGGGACTTCTTAGGTCTCTTGTACCAGAATTCTGTGTCTTGTCTGTCAAGGTCTCTATTTGTGTGATTTCCCTTGGAAATAGGTGTAAAGAAGATCTTCTTGAGCATCTACTATTAGATTCTTATATAAGGTACAACCAAGGAAAAGACCCAGACCGATCACTGGTTGGTTTCTTTTACTTTCAATACTTCTTAGGTATGCCAAATGACTGTCTGTTCACCCACAGACCAACTTTTCTCATACAGAACACTCTTTCCAAGTTTGGTAACACTTTATCCTGTTCTAGCTATTTTACTGAATTCTGTTAAAGAAGACAGCACGTGATATTCAAACATTTTTGTCACTAATCCTTTTATATGAACTTATTATAATATATTTCAGTACAGCTTTAGAAAAGTAACATAAGTTAGACAAATTAGATTGCTATTCAAGTAAAGTTGTTTTTTTTTCTGCATTCATTTTAAATATAGCATGTAAGCAAAGTGCTATTAAATTTAAAAAGAATGATGTTCACAAACATTAATTTTAGGACTGATAATCTACTCTGATTTTAGCAAGAAATATACTTTTTGGATAGAGGATGTATGTGCATGTGTGAGTGTGTGTGCCTGTGTGAGAGAGAGAGGAAGAAAGAGAGAATGATCTAATTGCAATATTGTAAAACAAATAAGCACTAATTATTCTTGAAAAATAAAAATTTAGAGAAAAATGAGAAGTTTATCTGAGTACCATATTAAATTAACAGTTTAATAAATTACTTCTATTAGTAATCACGTCACATTTTTTCCAAAAAAAAAAAAAAAGTTGTTAAATTTCAATGGGAAAGTGGAAAGCACAAATATTACCTTTTCTACCAGAAATTTGGGGGTATACTGAAGGGAGATAAAAGCAAGTAGGTTTGTTTAAAGTCAACTCTATTGCATTAAATTGTAGTCATTAAAATTATGTATAAAATGATCAATACAAACTTTAATAATCTTTTTTTATTTAATTGTAAGTCACTTGAAAAGTCATCATCAAGTTTTAATCAATTTATAGTATGGACAGAATAAGGCAGGGTTCCCCAGATTTACAGATAATTGCTGTCCAAGAAAAATTAAAATGCATTTTGCTACTCTTTCATCTATTAATCAACAGCACAAAATAGACATGTGAGAACTCAATACTTCTAAATTGCTGTCTGCTTCAAAAAAAATACTAATTACACACATTATTATTGGTCTTCTTATATATTTTTTAACTGTATTAACATAAAATTTTAAGCATTAATTAAAACTTGCTGAAATTTCAAAGTACATAATTTTCTCACTTGTCAATGCAGGACTCATTTCAAATTTATAGTTTAAAAATTAATTTTGTTGTTGACATTAGTTCTCTTAGCATTCAGTGACCTACTACCTGAAATCTTGCATTCTACAAATGCTTTCTAAGGAAATATGATTAATTAACCAGAATACAAAACCATCCACAAACATGTAAGAAGCATATAATATAACTGACTTTGCACTATGTTTTTCCTGTTTGCTCATGATTTTCATGTAAGAAACAGGAAAGAAATAATAGCATATTTTATTTACTTGGCTAAATTTTTATTCATAAAAGAACCTTTGAAAATTAAAATCAAATAGATCTTTAAACTGTGCAACTGTATTCTAAAAATAAAATTCTTCCAACAGCTTTAGCAATGAAATAATAATTGGACTAGGACAACAGAATATAGAAATGAAATAAATTTATCAAGTAAAAGTATACTGTACAAAAGTTTGTCAAAATATTTACTTCAAGAGGTCCCTCCCCATTAGATAAATTCTGTCCTTGTGGAATGGAGGTTCAACTTAATTCAACAAATACTGAGTACCTATTATTTACCAAGCAGAGGATCAGTTTTATGGAGGATATAACGAGTAAACAATCCTTACCATTTCCTCTTCCAGGATATCTTCCCAACCCAGGGATCAAACCCACACCTCCTGTGTCTCCTGCATTGCAGACAGATCGGTTACCCGCTGAGCCATGGGGAAAGGCCCTGTAATTATGGAATTGAAAGTAAATATGGATACAGCATTTAGTATATAATAACTAGACAAGTATATAATTAAGTCATTATTAAAAAACTTTAATGAAAATCACTCAGGTTCACACAAGTAAGGCCAATGTATTGTGTTATGAGAATAGAATAAATCAGAGTTGGTTGGCTGGTTAAGAAGTTGTATGGAAAGGTTGGAAAGAAATTGAGTTTTAAAACAGTGTAAAGAAATGTTATATTCAAATTAGAAATGTTTTACTAAAATACACTAGAATATACCAAAATTTTTACAAAAATGAAAAAGTATTCACCTTTTCATGAACACTGGCACGTACCTTGGATTAGAAAATAGCTGCAGACCCAGCTATTGGGAAGTTAAGGTTGATGAACTTGAGTTTCTAAAGCATCTTGGCAAGTACAAAAGTGGCAGGGAAAGCTAGATACAGCTCCATCTCAAGATCATGGTAGTGAAGAGGGTCTTTACTCAAAATCTGCCAAGAGGGATAGATCTTTGCATATCTGTGTTTAAGAAACATCTCATACATTTATCCAAAACATACATCTTAATCCCTTGCTCTAACCAAAATCCATTTTTTCCTGAAGACTTTAACATTTTACAAACTGGGCCAACAACGCATCCAGTTGATGAAGACCCATCTTTGTTAATATCTCCTATTTTTCTCCTCTTTGAAGCACAATATACAAGAAGTTCTATTGCTTATCATTCTAAGATATTTTTGAAATGTTCCTCCTTTTACAGCTATTCTATGTAGCTAGCCTAATCTAAATCATTATAATCTTTTTCCTTTTCTGCTGCAGTAGTTATTAAATGGTCTATCCAAATTCAAAAATGCAATCTCACAGAATTCAGAGTTAGGTTTTAAAATCCTA
This sequence comes from Redunca redunca, assembly GCA_006410935.1. Classification (NCBI taxonomy): domain Eukaryota; kingdom Metazoa; phylum Chordata; class Mammalia; order Artiodactyla; family Bovidae; genus Redunca; species Redunca redunca. The sequence goes on along the minus strand of SJYQ01000209.1, from coordinate 1,115,934 downwards.
AACCATTGCACTCTATTCTCATTCTAAAAAAAAAATCTTGAAATAACTTCTCTTGTTAAAATAAAATCCAATTCCTTACCATGGCCAACAGGATCAATTTCAACTCTTCACAATGCTTTTATGACCTCATCTCTATCCCACATCTTCTGGTTCACTAATACCCTCCAATATCTACATATGTAAATTATTTTTTCTTTTATTGTTCCAAGTCCTTTCCCATTTATAGACCACACACATTTTTTTCCCTATGTGAGGTTCTGTTGCCCCAACTCTTCAAAAGGTTAATTCAATTATATGTCACCTTGCTATGCTAGGTGGGCTCACCCAGAAAATATAATTCTCAAATGGGGAAATTATATGGATGGGAAGAAAATCGGGCTTGATTTGTGGGCCAAAATCTGTGTTTTAGGTATTTGTAAAATTGTTTCCATAATTAAACTTTGGGTAGTCAATTATATACATAGAAATAAATCTCTATGACAAGGAATTTAAAAATTAGAGAGATACTAGATTCAAGTAAGCGATGATCTGGGCTTCCTTGATATCTCATTCAGTAAGGAATCTGCCTGCAGTGCAGGACGCTCTGGTTCGATTCCCGGGTTGGGATGATCCCTGGAGAAAGGAAAGGCTACCCACCCCAGTACTCTGGCCTGGAGAAATCCATGGACTGTATAGTCCATGTGGTCACAAAGAGTCAGACACGACTGAGAGACTTTCACTTTCAAGTGATGTTCTATGTCATAAGATTCTCTCTCAGGAAAACAAAGAACCATGTCAACCATGTATATAAATATTCAACAGAGAAAAACAGAAACTCCCAGTATTATGTACACATACATATTTGACCTCACTGGAGTGGTGAAAAACTCTTGTCTGGTTTTTAGAGAAGTCACTCAGTCGTGTCCGACTCTTTGTGACCCCGTGGACTGTAGCCTACCAAGCTCCTCTGTCCGTGGGATTCTCCAGGCAAGAATACTGGAGTGGGTTGCCATTTCCATCTGGTTTTTATGTTTCCATAAAGTGGCAGAGAATTCAGTAGTACTTATTTGTTCGGCATCCTAAACACGGTAAAAATACCTAATCAAATTTTCTGAGAAAGTAATCAGTGTCTTCCCACATTATTTCCTGTTCTCAAGGGTAAGTATTTATTTTTTATCATGCTTTATGAAATTAGATTTACCTTAAGATGAGACCAAACAGTTTGGTATATATGTGGTTTCTAAACCTGCTTGATAACTTTTGTTTATTTGACATCTACCATAAGAAAGCTACTAAATGCCCTTGTAATTTAAATCTTGACAACAAGTGCAGAATTACTTTGAATATCATTCACTACATAGAATGGATAGATACAATAGCAATTTGCATGATTATGTAAAACATAGCATAGTTGATTTGCAAAACAGCTCTGTTGATGAACCTTATCTAGTTCAGGTTAGACAATATTAACATAATTTTCCTCAGTGATCTCATTACAATAGATTGAATTTACAAACCATCCAGTGATGCCTACTAAGAAATCAGAAGGTTTGACTTTTCAAGCTTGATCATATTCAAGCATAAGATTCTGTCTACATTTTAACTGGGAAAACAATGCAATTTCATGAGTTCAGAATGGAATTAGAAGTAAACATTGGTTCTTTAAACGGAAGACAGCATTTTCTCATTTATGAAAACCAAAAGAAAGAAAAAAGAACAATATGTTACCTAAAAGTCAACTTTCTGAAAATGGATTACAAAAAGTTAAAATATTTTCTACGAATCTGTTTTATTTTATATATCTCCCTGTGTATTTTATATCATATTAGAAAATCACAGTTTTTGTAGAATGTAGATTCTATAATGGGGCTTCCCAGGTGGTTCAGTGGGTAAAGAATCAGCCTGCAATGCAGGAGACACAGGAGATGCAGTTTCAGTCCCTGGGTAGGGAAGATCCCCTGGAGGAGGGCTTGGCATTAATTAATACATCATGCTCATGCTCAGTTATGCCCGACTTTTTGAGACTCCATGGACTTTAGCCATCAGGCTCCTCTGTCTGTGGAATTTTCCTCTTCTTGCATAAAATTTTCTAGTTAAGAGTACTGGAGTGGGTTTCCATTTCCTACTCCAATTTCTACAGTAGAGTAACAAAATAGCTTCTCTCTAAAGGAGAAGAATAAAGAGTAAGTGAAAACACAGTCCTCAGTTATTTGATGTCTCTCTTTTATAACCCTCAGAAATATCATATTGGATTTTTTGAGCAACAGGAACACTTTTAACTTACTAAAAGTGTATTAATATAAGACAATGCCTATTTGTCAAAAAAAAAAAAAAGATACTAGTTAAAATGGAAAGTAAACCACAGAGCTAGATCTTTTATGTGCTTTATAGCAGAGTCATAGAAAATGATAATTTTTTCTAAAATTGCAATATTTTGCATATGCAAAGTTGAATGTCAAAATTAGATAACATCATCTGCAACTGTGGTGTCAGAATTCTGATTGCAAGTTTGCTGCTCCATTCTGCTCACAGCATTATATGACTTGATGAAACATTCCAACCATGGAGATGCATCAACTTTTGCTCCTGAAGGACAAAGCATGCCCATGTTCATATCCACACTTTGCTGAAGGTCATCATTGATTAAGACTTCTGATGCTGGAATCTGGAAGAATTTTTCAGAATTCATGAGGTAAGCTTCCAATACATCCGTTCCATCATCCAGAGTAAATGTCATCACAAACATGTATTGGAGGGTACAATATCCAGTACTTCTGCCACAGAAGGACTCCATGATGTTTTATCAACTGGGGAATTTATGACAATCTGAGTGTCAGACTTTATTTTTTGGGGGCTCCAAAATCACTGCAGATGGTGACTGCAGCCATGAAGTTAAAAGGCACTTACTCCTTGGAAGGAAAGTTATGACCAACCTAGATAGCATATTCAAAAGCAGAGACATTACTTTGCCAACAAAGGTCCTTCTAGTCAAGGCTATGGTTTTTCCTGTGGTCATGTATGGATGTGAGAGTTGGACTGTGAAGAAAGCTGAGCACCAGAGAACTGATGCTTTTGAACTGTGGTGTTGGAGAAGACTCTTGGGAGTCCCTTGGACTGCAAGACGATCCAACCAGTCCATTCTAAAGGAGATTAGCCCTGGGATTTCTTTGGAAGGAATGATGCTAAAGCTGAAACTCCAGTACTTTGGCCCCCTATGTGAAGAGTTGACTCATTGGAAAAGACTCTGATGCTGGGAGGGATTGGGGGCAGGAGGAGAAGGGGACGACAGAGGATGAGATGGCTGGATGGCATCACCGACTCAATGGACGTATGTTTGAGTGAACTCTGGGAGTTGGTGATGGACAGGGAGGCCTGGTGTGCTGCAATTCATGGGGTCGCAAAGAGTCAGACACGACTAAGCAACTGAACTGAACTGAACTAAAACCTAATAAACACTCAACAAACTTTACTGCTACTGTTTATTTCACTAGTCCTAGCCAATATAGGCTTTCCTGATATCTCAGTTGGTAAAGAATTCACCTGCAATGCAGGAGGCCCTGGTTCAATTCCTGGGCCAAGTAGATCCACTGGAGAAGGGATAGGCTACCAACTCCAGTGTTTTGGGGCTTCCCTTGTGGCTCAGCTGGTAAACAATCTGCCTGCAATGTGGGAGACCTGGGTTTGATCCCTAGTTTGGGAAGGTCCCCTGTAGAAGAGAAAGGATACCCACTCCAGTATTCTGGCCTAGAGAATTCCATGAACTATATAGTCCATGGAGCTGCAAAGTGTCGGACATGACTAAACAACTTTCATTTCACTAGCCAATATAATCTCGTGCTGACATTAAGATTTTGGTAGAACTTTAGATACATAAACAAGGAATAAGGAGTTTACCTAACTTGATCATTTGCAACATTTCAAACATAAGAGTTTCAACAGTAGAGTGTCATCTGCCAAAGTAATGTGATAATGAATAAAGCAAACATCTATTACTGTAGTGTAATGGTTCACAGTAGTCCAAAATTATAAATATGAGTAAAAAGGTTAATAGAAAATGTAACATTTAAGTTATACCTCAACGGATAGATTCCACATGTGTATATTGATACACAGAATTTGTTTTTCTCTTTCCGACTTACTTCACTCTGTATGACAGTCTCAATATCCATTCATGTCTCCGTAAATGGTTCAATACTGTGCCTTTTATGGCTGAGAAATACTCCATTGCATGTATGTGTCACATCTTTATCCATTCTTCTGTTGATGGACATTTCGGTTGTTTCCATATATGTATAAAAATGGTGCAGATGGACCTATTTGCAAAGCAGAAATAAAGATACAGATGCAGAGAACAAATGTATGGACACTAAGGGGGGATGAGCCGAGAGACTGGGACTGACATATATATACTACAGTGTATAAAACAGATAAACAATGAGGACCAACTGCAGTTCTTTAGACCCCAAATAGACTCTTTTCTTATTTGCCATCTGGAGCTTTTTTTTTGTTTTTTTGGTTGACATTGACCTTAGAAGGGTAGTATATTTTGCACCCTCTTTTGGGATGCCTCTTGAGGCCATAGAGTTGTTCACTACTTTTGTCCAGGAATACTTACTGAAACTTGACAAGGTATTCAAAATACATTTTTACAGTATTTGTGTGGTCAAAATTTGGCAAAATTGGAAGCTAATATTCAGGGCCTAATGGGATCATTTTAGGCCTTTTCCACATAATCAAAATGAAACTATGTACCCAAAGGGAAAGTAAAATATTCTGAAGTTTTTCTGAAGGAATTTAATGAAACATTCCAAAGATACAAAGTTCCACATCTAGATGTGGGAATGTTTGATTTCCATCTGAGCTGAAGATCTGCTCCCTCATATACATGGAAGCAAATTGAGGAAGTTGTAGTTGGAAGCTGTGTCAGCCTCCCTATCATTCAGGTTGTATCCTGAGGATTTACAAACTCCCAGGGGGCTCAGTAGTAAAGAATCTGCCTGTCAATGCAGGAGAAGCAAGAGATGCAAGAGATGCAGGCTTAATCCCTGGGTTGGGAAGATCTCCTGGAGTAGGAAATGGTAACCTACTCCAATATTCTTGCTTTGAAGACTTCATAGACAGAAGATCTTGATGAGCTAGAGTCCCTGGGATGTCAAAGAGTCAGGCACGACTGAGCGATTCAGCACACATACTTGTCTTGCAATTCAAGTATTTACAAGCATAGAGAGCTGGCTCTAAAGTCCACCTATTGTTTTCAGTTCAGTTCAGTTGCTCAGTCGTGTCTGACTCTTTGCAACCCCATGAATTGCAGCACTCCAGGCCTCCCTGTCCATCACCATGTCCCGGATTTCACTCAGACTCACGTGCATCGAGTCCGTGATGCCATCCAGCCATCTCATCTTCTGTCGTCCCCTTCTCCTCCTGTCCCCAACCCCTCCCAGCATCAGAGTCTTTTCCAATGAGTCAACTCTTCACATGAGGTGGCCAAAGTACTGGAGCTTCAGCTTTAGAATCATTCCTTCCAAAGAAATCCCAGGGCTGATCTCCCTCAGAATGGACTGGTTGGATTTCCTTGCAGTCCAAGGGACTCTCAAGAGTCTTCTCCAACACCACACTTCAAAAGCATCAATTCTTCAGCACTCAGCTTTCTTCACAGTCCAACTCTCACATCCATACATGACCACAGGAAAAACCATAGCCTTGACTAGACGGACCTTAGTGGGCAAAGTAGTGTCTCTGCTTTTGAATATACTGTCTAGGTTGGTCATAACTTTTCTTCCAAGGAGTAAGTGTCTTTTAACTTCATGGCTGCAGTCACCATCTGCAGTGATTTTGGAGCCCAAAAAAATAAAGTCAGCCACTGTTTCTACTGTTTCCCCATCTATTTCCCATGAAGTAATGGGACCAGATGCCATGATCTTCATTTTCTGAATGTTGAGCTTTAAGCCAACTTTTTCACTCTCCTCTTTCACTTTCATCAAGAGGCTTTTTAGCTCCTTTTCACTTTCTGCCATAAGGGTGGTTTCTTCTGCATATCTGAGGTTATTGATATTTCTCCCAGAAATCTTGATTCCAGCTTGTGTTTCTTCCAGTCCAGTGTTTCTCATGACGCACTTTGCATAGAAGTTAAATAAGCAGGGTGACAATATACAGCCTTGACGTACTCCTTTTCCTATTTGGAACCAGTCTGTTGTTCCATGTCCAGTTCTAACTGTTGCTTCCTGACCTGCATACAGATTTCTCAAGAGGCAGGTTAGGTGGTCTGGTATTCCCATCTCTTTCAGAATTTTCCACAGTTTATTGTGATCCACACAGTCCAAGGCTTTGGCATGGTCAATAAAGCAGAAATAGATGTTTTTTCTGGAACTCTCTTGCTTTTTTCTATTGTTTTACAAACACTCAAATCTCTCCTATTTATCTTAGAAGATATACTAACCTTATAAAACACATGGACTTACCAGAAAAAAACTTCTTCTTGATGAAAGTTGCTTCCTTTTTTTCTGCCTCTTTTCTGATAGAAGTATCCTGCCTGTACTTCTCTGGGAACTAAGTAATCTTTTCAGAAGGGGTTGGTGGGGGGAAGGGCCTGTTTTGAAATCTAGACCTAGGAAAAACCTCAAAATTCTCTTTCACAAATATTAGTAAAAAGCTTTAGCTGTCTGAGGAGATAACTTTCATTTATTCCATCTGCAGAAACACAATTTAGATCTAACTTTTCTTTTATAAAATAGTGATTTTAGCATTATTGCACCTGTCTCATGGTTAAAATTTTAAAATAAAAGCTCTAAGATCTCTGTTTGTGTCTGTCTGTATGCTTATAGTATGTATATGTATTTACTTTATACATGTGAAATTTTCTGGATTCCATTTCCAAAATTATTTTGTGAAGAGTTCTATTTAATTGATTTCAAGTCAAACAAGCATAATATAAATTGAGTACACTTTCAGAAATACAGAATCTAACCCAACTGTTTTTCAAGATTACATGAACTAGGATAATCTTTGGTAAATAAAAGCTGGTTTCAACTTGCTTACTTTATTATATACAGAAATTGTCAGTAATAAAGATACCATAGGATGATGGTTAGCTGTATAATGTTATGAAATTTTCATGATTAACCTAAATATAATTGTCAAAAACAAGAAAATTAAATAGGCATAAAATAAAAAATTTATCAATAGTGTTAGTCGCTCAGTTGTGTCCAACTCTTTGCATCCCTAGGGACTTTAGTCTGCCAGGCTTCTTTTTCCATGGAATTCTCCAGACGAGAATACTGGGGTGGGCTGCCATTCTCTCATTGCAGGCAGATTCTTTACCATCTGAGCCACCAGGGAAGATCTTATAAATAATACTTTCATCAATAATTACGCTTTAAGGTATGAGTGAAGTCTTGAGTGAAGTCATTCAATTGTGTCTGACTCTGTGAGACCTCATGGACTGTAGACTACCAGGCTCCTCCATCCATGGGATTTTCCAGGCAAGAATATTGGAGTGGGTGCCATGTCCTTCTCCAGGGGATCTTCCTGACCCAGGTATTGAACCCATGTCTCCAACATTGTATGCAGACACTTTACCCTCTGAGCCACCAGGGACGTTTTTTTAAGGTATATTTACTTAGAAATAGTTTCCTGATGTAGGGGTCCTGTCGTCTTGCTGCTGGGAACACAAATAGCTGGAGTGGCAGAGACATTCCTCTTCTTAAATTTTGTGGGGTTTCTTTCATATTTATAAATAACATATTTGCAGTGCTTTTTTTTAATTGACTGGTTTTAGAACTTAACTATTGATTTTCACTCTGGTTGATGAGGTTTTCTTAATTTATTTAATTGGAGGGTAATTACAAAAAAAAAAAAAGAAATAGTTTCCAAAAAAATTTGTTATGTCTCAAAATTTATCTACACTGAGACAGATTAAATAATGGATAACATCAAATATCCAGATCATTTGCAATAGATAAAATACTGACAAATTAATTACTGAACACAGAATTATCCACCCTCACTTTCCTTTTACAGAGGAATGAAAGATATTTGGGTCTTTCAGTAAAAATGTTTTGTGCCACATTGAAATTTCTATTGTGGAGAAGAATATACTTTTAGAAATTACAAAATGCATTTACAGATTTGTCAATTCACAGAATACTGTCCACAATTGCTTAGTTCTTAGGTTTTATTATGAATTAAAGATTTATGGAATAAAATTATAATCAATACATGGCATTAAAACCACTTGGTCATGGGACTTCCCTAGCAGCCCCGTGGTGAAGACTGCCATGCAGTGTAGGGGGTGCAGGCTCAATCCTTGGTCATTAGATCACAAATGTCTTGCAGCCAAAAAAGCCAAAACATTAAAAAAAAAAAAAAAAAAGAGGCAAGATTGTAACAGATTAAAGAAAGATTTAAAAAATGATCTACATCAAAATAAAATGAAACTACATAGGCATAGAAAGAGTGAAAGGGAAAAAATGTGTATGAAAAGCAGTAAGAAAAGTAAAATGATTCATTGCTCCAGAATGAGAAAAAGAAAAACAGAAAGTATTTCATTGTGTATAGCTCCTCAGGTCTCCTTTCTTTCTGTTAGATTGGATTCTGCCCAATTCAAAATGATTTTTATTTAAACTCTTTTAATGTTATATATTCCAGTTTCACTTTTAACAGCTTTATTTTTCTGTCTCTATGTTTTTCTGTCCTCAGGCTCTGTCTTTCAACCAGTGTACAAAGATGCTTAGGTGTTTTGCCTGCACTATTTTATTTAATGCTTTGCCATGGAACTGGAACAGGAAGTGGCAATACACGCCAGTATTCTTGCTTGGAAAATCCCATGGACAGAGGAACGTGGTGGGCTACAGTCCACAGGGCTGCAAACATACATGACTGAGAGTGCATGCGTGTGTGCGTGCACCCCCCACCCCCCCCACACAGATCAGAGATTATCATCCTGATTCTACATGTGGGGAAGCTAAGGTTATGGAAACTTGTCTAACTTTCCTGACCTTGCACAAGTAGGAAGTCACTGAAATGCTTCGAATAATAAACTGAAATTTGAACTCAGGCATTTACCTTGAAAGTCTGGCAAGACAGCTATCCATCATGCCTCCTGACCTGAAGTCGTTGCATGGTGGTGCTGGTGGTTTAGTTGCTAAGTCCTGTTCAACTCAATTACCACATAATTAAAAAAGCATATAGCTAGCCAGCAAAGATTGAAACAATTTTAGGTTATTGTTCTCTTATTAAAAAAAAAAACTAATTCAATAAAGTCAGTTTTCTTGATTACTAAACCATAAAATTAGGAATATATGAGATTAACTCAGAGAACCTATCTGTAAAAGTTAGGTGGCAACTGATGAGAAAAAAAAAAAAAATGCCTGTATTTGGGTATAGAACTATAGAGAATGAGATAGCTGAATGGCATCATCAGTGAAATGGACCTGAACTTGGGCAAACTCTGGGGGATGGTGAGGGACAGAGAAGCCTGGCTTGCTGCCGTCCATGGGGTTGTGAAGGGTCGAACATATCTAGGAGACTGAAAAACAGCAGACTTGGGTATATTTGCCTGTGTTATATTTATAAAAAGTAGCATAGCATGTAGCTGAGAGCATACTTTTGAACTAGGCTACCTGGGTTCAAATTAGGTCTGCATGCATTAGCTCTATTACCAGAAAAACTTACTTACCATTTTCTGCCTGGTGTCCTCACGTATAAATGGGTTATATAATAGGACCCACCTAATAGACTTGTTCTAGGGATTAATTGAGAATTCAGAAGAGAACCTCATTTATGGACATAAATATGAAAGTGTTTGCTCTGACAATGACGATGATATAGTGATGGCAATATGATAATGATAATGGAGCTTATATATATATATATATATATTCTGGATCACCTAACTTCTTGTGTGTATATTATAGCCAGTATTGATCCAGCTTTTACAATAGAAAAATGGATGTAATGAATTGCTATGTGTATGAGTATCTATGGATTATTAGCAATGAAATGATGCAATGCACATTGCTATAAACATGAGGAAGGATACTTCTTAGAATCGGGGGTGGAATGGGAGAAAAAAGAGAGAAAATAGATAACCAGAGTTCCAAATTGGTCATTTCTAGACAAGGTATTGTCCAATACAACGAATTAGGAGCTGGAGAACAGAATTAACACCAAAACAAATGAAAGGAGTACACCAACTCTCTAAGTTGAATCTAAATATTCTTGCTTCAAAAGTTGATAGAGCCATATTTTCAAGTTTTGCTAAGTTCAAAACATCCTATGAATTCATTTTGTATGTGTTTAAGTCCTTGACAATGTATCAATATAAGTATTCTACATGATATCCAGATATTTGGTATTTCTTAATTTTTTAAAATTGTTGGTTATCTTTAATTCACATTAGTAAGATAATATACTCTTGCTTCGTTTACTAACATATTTTTATTTTTGCAAATATTCCACATGCTTTTAAAACAAATTAGTATGCTTCAGTTGTTGGCACTATTTTTAGATATAAAAGTTTGATAATTGTCAGTTATAGTGAACCTTTGTTTTTCCTGGCTTCCTAGGTGGCACTAGTGGTAAAGAATCTGCTTGCCAATGCAGGAGACCAAAGAGGCATGGGTTTGATCCTTAGTTTGGGAAGATCCCCTGGAGAAGAGCATGGCAACCCACTCCAGTGTTCTTGCCTGGAGAATCCCATGGACAGAGGAGCCTGGTGAGCTGCAGTCCAGGGGTCGCAGAGTTGGACTTGACTGAATGACTCGCACGCTTTCTTTTTCCTACAGATTAGGTGTTTTTCTTATTCTGCTATAACTAAGAGAAATAAGTTAAAATCTTCGCATATCATTGTGAATTTGAATAGTTCCCCTTTTGGTTTCTGCCCATTTGGCTCAAATATTTTGACATTATGGTATTAGGTAATACATGTTTAACATTTTACATATGTTGGTCAGTAACCCTTGTATCATTTTGATATATGCCTCTTCATCTTATTAATGTTCCCTGAAATTCTGTTTGTCTATTAATAGTATAGTTGCATGATTTTTCTTTTGGTTAACATTGATCAGTTCCATTGCTTTCTTATTTTTCTTCTATATCTTCATATTTAAAGCAGGTTGTAAGCAGAAATGTTTTCTTTGTTTTATTCCTTTTTAAATTCATCTGACAATATTTCTTTTTAATTATGTAAAATGGTTTTATGTAACCATTGATATACTTGGACTTAAGTACAGCATCTTTCTCTCATGTTGCTATATATATATATATTTTTTTTTTCCATCTATCATTCTGGTCATAAGTTTATTTTATTTTTGACATGTATTAAAAATAGTTGCCCACACCCATGCACATCATCTAAGTGCTTGTATATCGTTTTCATTGTATACCTTCATTGTTGCCTACTTATTTGTAAAGCAAAAAAAATTTTCTTTATAATTTGCTAGTATCTTTTATCATTACTTTTATGGTTCTCATAGAGATCACAATCTAAAATTTGGATGTATAAAATATATACATGCAATTTTCCCATGACTCAGTGACCTTAGAAAACTTTAACTCAACATATCTATTATTTCTCTGGATGCTACCTTAATCATTTAAATTTATTTGATACACATTTTTTACTCAGTAAAACAATTAAAATGGTTTTGTATCTAGGTTTCCCTATATACTTACTTTTTATATGGCTCCTTATTCCTTCCTGCCTCTCTATTCTTCTTCCTGCAGCTAATTTTCTGATAAAGATTACTCTTTAGTATTTCCTTTATTAAAATTATATGACAGATGAGTCACCTCAGCTTTCTAAGAGAAACTAAAATGTTTTTTTCTTTTAATATTTTTTCTTAAATTCATTTTTAATTGGAAGATAATTTTTAAATGTTTCTGTTTCACTTTTTTTTATTTGGTGTAAAATCTTAATGTTACCAGTGATGGATTTGGGTCACTTGAACACTCATGTAACCACCACCTCTATCAAGAGACAGAGCGTTTCCATCATCTTGGATGATCCCGCCTGCTTTTTTCAGTCCGTCACCACCATCCACAGGCAACACTTTCTGGCTTAGATTAACAGGCATTACTTTTTCTCCTACTTGATCTTTAGGTTTCCTTTATTCAATGTTTTTATTCCATCCTATTGTTACATGTATTGGATATAGATATAAATGTAGAGGTAAACAAAAGAGGAACCGGTCATACGTTTTGTGGTGTTAGCTTCTCTTAATTTATCCTTTACATTTCATATTTGCTACATTAAATGTATATAAACATTGAATATATAATGTATATTCAATACACATTATTGAATATAAAATGTATATAAACAGT
>SJYQ01000209.1:1073511-1093823 GCA_006410935.1 Redunca redunca | reverse complement strand
CTAATAGATATATAAAATTTTTGGAGAGTTTGTGTATTTAAGGGGAAAAACCATTGGGACTGTAAATACTAATGACTGGATGATTCAACATGAGAGCAATATTTACATTCTATTTATTTTTCTAAATTAGAGAACTGTGACAAAGAAAAATAGAGTGATATTTACAAATTTTCTTAAAAAGGTCATGTTTACTGAGATTGGTTAGTTATATTTTTGTGATTTATTACAATGATATAAAGTAGACTTGAAAAACTTCAAAATCTGTAGCTTCTTTAAAAATGATAAGTATCCCCTTTTCTATTCACCATCTAATTTTGCCCCTGGTTAATATCAAATGGATTAAAGTTTGATTTTATTTTTCACCAGAAGATTGTATTCTTCAAAAAATTGTTTTATAACTGATCTTTATAATAGAAAACTAAAGCTGTTCTACACTGGAAAGAAAAAATTGGATTCAAGTTCACTTCAGTTCAGCTGCTCAGTTGCCAGGCTTCTCTGTCCATCACCAGGTCCCAGAGCTTGCTCAAAGTCATGTCCACTGAGTCAGTGATGCCATCCAACCATCTCATCCTCTGTCGACCCCTTCTCCTCCTGCCTTCAATCTTTTCCAACATCACAGTCTCTTCAGGTGGCCAAAATATTGGAGTTTCAGCTTCAGCATCAGTCCTTCCAATGAATATTCAGGACTGATTTCCTTTAGGATGGACTAGTTGGATCTTCTTGCAGTCCCAGGGACTCTCAAGAGTCTTCTCTCTCCACAGTTCAAAAGCATCAACTACCTACCCTGGAAAGACAAAGAACTGGATTCATAGGATCCTGATTTTTCAATCGTTTTGCCTATTGAATATCATCATTGAAAAGGCCCTTAAATCAAAAGCAATCAGTGAAAAGGTAACTAAACTTAAAGCCCATTTACATCAGGGGCATATGTCCTGTTTCAAATACATTACCTCTCTTTGGCTGCAAGGACCTAAAATAAAAATGCTTATGCCTAAGAGAGAAGTCTGAGGATAGCTAACCAAGGCTAATCCATTGAGCAGCATAATTGCAAGGATAAATTGCATTGGTTAACTGTTGAATCCAATAAAACATATTTGCTGGAATCAGATTATACATTAGACTGGCTCATATACAGATTCACTATTTATTTGAAGTGTGTGTATATATATATAAACAACCAGAAACACAAAGAGACAGTAAGCTTAGTTTATACCACTGATGTGAGATCGCATAGAAATTGATAGTAATTTTTTCAGCTATGAACAAGTGACTTTTTCAGCTATGGTCTCTGTCCTGTCTTTGTGAAATATGTGCCTGGGTTAGCCACTCTCTGTCTTTCTTTCCTTAGTGTGTTTTACGACTTTAGCCTTAGAGAATTCTCCTAAAATTTACTACTGGCATAATGATTTCTACACTAGATCTTCTATGCATTGTTTGCATGTCCTCACTAAGTAAAGTTTTCTGTTCTTATACAGCTTTTCTTAACCAAAACTTTTATCGTTATAGCTTTGTTTTACCTGCAGGTATCACGTTTTCTCTGAATGCTTTCTGACATGTTGTCTCTTTCTCTGAATTTAGTAATCTGCTGTGAATCTGTGACTATTTCTCAGTGTTCTTTTGCTCTGTCATTGAATTCACTTTCTTTAAATTTTGAGCATCTGCAATTTTTTTGTTCACTTGTTTCACAGCCTTTACTATTTCCAACAGTAATTCTAGGCACAAGACAGGTGGAGTTATTTATTTCACTTTTGAAGATTAATTATTTTGGCAGAAATAACACACTTTACAGTTTAGTTATATTGCATAAAACCAAAATATTTATGCCAATAATTTAACAAATATAAATGACATGATTTTACTCACTCAATTTTCACAGCTATGCCTGTGAGATATATGCAATCATTATCCATTTTTCAGATGTGACAATGGAGCCTCAGAGAGTTGCCCAGAGAGTTGGATTGTTCAGGGTAATACAGCTAGAAAGTAGAAGGTCTGGGACTTGACCCAAGCAGTACAGGACTCATGTTCTTAAGCACTATATGCCCTCTTGATTAAATAAATAACTCATTTTACGGAGAATTTTCATAGAACAAATTTACCATTCATCATTACTTGCTAATGATGTTACAGCATTATTTTATCAGAAGTATTTGCCATCAACAATATAAGTGGAAATTACCCCTTTGTTATTGTATGCATGTTCAACATGATAATAAAAATTTTATCACAAACTTAGAGGCTTAAAACAACACACCTATTTTTTTTTTTTTTTTCATGTTGTTCATAGGTTCATGCATTGGAGAAGGAAATGGCAACCCACTCCAATGTTCTTGCCTGGAGAATCCCAGGAACCGGGGGAGCCTGGTGGGCTGCCGTCTATGGGGTCGCACAGAGTCGGACACGACTGAAGCGACTTAACAGCAGCAGCAGCAGCATAGGTCAGGGGTCCAGACACAATTTATCTCAACCCTCTGCTCAAGACCTCACAAAATGCAGTCAAGGTATTAGCTGAGCTACATGTTCATCTTGATGCTCAAAGTGAGAATTTCTTCCCAGTTGGCTAGGGTTGTTAGCAAAATTCAACCTATTTCAATTATTGGAATGAGGTCTCCACATTTTTGCTGACTCCTAGGGATTCTGTCCTACCTTCTGTTCCTTCCCATGTGACTCTTCACAGCATAGATGCTTGCTTTTTCAAGACCAGCAAAAGAGAGTGTGCTAAGACAGAACCTTATAGAATATAAAATAATCATGGGGTGTTTTCCCATCACCTTTTCCACATAAAATAAACTAAATCAAATTAGTTATTATTATTATTCCATACCTATGACAAACCCAGATGGTCTCACTTTGCTGACAAAGGTCCTTATAGCCAAAGCTATGGTTTTCCCAGTAGTCATGTACAGATGTGAGTGTTGGACCATAAAGAAGGCTGAGCACAGAATTGATGCTTTCCAGTTCTGGTGCTGGAGAAGACTCTTGAGAGTCTCTTGGGCTGCAAGGAGATCAAACAGTCAATCCTAAAGGAAGTCAACCCTGAATGTTCATTGGAAGGACTGATGCCGAATCTAAGCTCCAATCCTTCGGTCACCTGATGCAAAGAGCCAACTCATTAGAAAAGAGCCTGGTGCCAGGAAATATTGAAGGCAGGAGAAGGGGGTGACAGAGGATGACTTGGATGGACGATATCACCGACTCAATGGATATGCGTTTGAGCAAACTGCAGGAGATAGTGAAGGACAGGGAAACTGGGTGTGCTGCAGTTCATGGGGTCACAAAAGTGTGGACACAGAGACTGAGCAACAACATTACCTTGCCATAGAATAAGTCCTCTGCAGACAAATAAGTTCCAGTCCAAGAGTGTATTCTTAAGTCCAAATTGTTCCTAAGTACAGCCAAGTTAGCCTAGATACCCAACTATCACAACTGTCTGTATATCCCTGCTTTTACACTGGCTTTGGAACATCCTGGACTTTCAATAAAGATACTGTACTGTTATACAGTATACTGTATAGTACAGTACTGTACTTACTGCAAGTAAGTCCACAAAAGCACAACCACTTCTAAAGGATGCACACACGTGACGATGTATCCAGACACGTGACCCAACTTACATGATTGGCTATCAGAATGCACATTCGCACCTTTCAAAGTTCGCATCTTAAAGATTCATGTGTAGGGGACTTACTATAGTCAACGGGTTAGAATCAAATCACTGGTCCCACCCTCCACTCAGGAAAAGATTACACAAATTCCTGGGTACTAGAAAGTGGGAAATCACTGTAGCATGTCGTTGTCCACCACAGTCATTGTGAGCATTTGAAATACAATATTAATGCCAAATAATTGTATAACTTAGTACTCTTGTCTGGAAAATCCCACGGACAGAGGAGCCTGGTAGGCTGCAGTCCATGGGGTCGCTAAGAGTCGGGCATGACTGAGCGACTTCACTTTCACTTTTCACTTTCACGCATTGGAGAAGGAAATGGCAACCCACTCCAATATTCTTGCCTGGAGAATCCCAGGGACGGAGGAGCCTGGTGGGCTGCCGTCTATGGGGTCACACAGAGTCTGACACGACTGAAGCGACTTAGCAGTAGCAGCAGCAGTTTGAATTAAGATGAAGAATTTGGGGCACAGAAGTTTCAAGTACCCACTCATCAATTTATTCAATGAGCAGAATATTTCCTCCTCAAGCTCTTTTCTTCACTCAGTCTTCCAAGTGGCAGAGGAAAACACAATAACGCTTGCAGTTACCTCTCGGAGCACTGGAAACAAACTGTAAGTGGACGCTTGCTTCATTGATGGTTGATCAGTGATCAGCCTGCACACAATTGATCTGGGCGGCAGCACAGTACCCAGTCTATGCATCTAGTGGAGATTTTAGTGAATAACACCTCATGTGTTGAGCATGATTTCAGAAACAAAGGACCCTCCTTGAATGGATCACCTAATAAACGTGAACAGTTCATGATGCTACTTAAGTTAATTTTCATGTCACCTACTTCTACCTATGCTTCTACACACCAGACTGTGATGGCTCCAGATTTAAATTCCAGCTGTATATATATATTTTTATTTATAGCTGCTTAGGAAACTCTTACCAGTCTAGGATTAAGAGAGCTTGAAAGCATTAACTATTGAGTAAAAGCAACTTAAAATTAGATAACAAAATAGTTTCCATATGGAATGACACACACAACAAAATAACAAGTAATTGTACATTTAAATAAAGTATGTTTCCTTGACAAGGAATGAGTACAGGTACAGAAGAATATGGAACTCAGGGCAGCTAAAAAATATGAATGTGATTTTTTGTTGCACCTATTGGAAGAATGAAGACTGTCCTCAGCATTAAGACTGTCCATATTCCAGAGGATATCAAAATCACTCTGAAGGTATGCCCAGTTGTTGCAAAGGGTTCCGGAGGCGCCCTGGGGAAGGACTCCACTCACATCAATGTAGAACTCAATCTCCTTGGGAAAAAAAAAAGAAGTTCCAGGTTACAAAGGGTGGGGAGATAGAAAGGCACTGACTTGTCTGCATAAACTGTAGTCAAGTACAGAACACCAGTGCTGCGGCCTGCCTCTGCCCGCCTCGCTATCAACGTCATTCTTCGAAAGAATGGGTCTCGTGATGAAACTCAAATTTTCTTTGGCAAAAAGCAGTGCATCTACTGGGCTTGGATGAAGCCAGGAGTTGTTCGTTTGTTGTCTCAAGCCCAAAAAGATGAGTTGATTTTTTTTTTTTTAAGATGAGTTAATTCTTGAAGGAACAATACTGAACTTCTATCCAATTTAGCTGCTTTGATTCAGCAAACCCTACCAGTTACAAGCAATCAGAAAGGTTTGAACAGTATCTGCATTTCTGAAAAAAAGGAACAGTTTTTTAGGCTGATGAATAAAATCTAAGTTGTTCAGTTACAGAAACAGCATGAAACTGGATAACTCCTCAGACTTATTTGTGGTATTTTAAAGATGCAAAAAAAGCCATGCAATGAAAAACAAACAACAACAACAAGAAAAAAACTAATGTGCTTATGCTATGCTCATATAGTTAATGCTTATATTATTAAAGATAGCTCAAGGCAAAAGTTCTGCTCCAAAGACTGGAAAGGTCATTTCAGGGACCAGAAATATCCAGTGACTAAGCCGGTTTTGCACAATCACATGTTCAATCGCAAGCTGGCATAACATTTTAAAAAACTTGGTACTACTTCAAGTGTGCAACAAAGTCTATTTGATAACAACTCACACAGAGATAGATTTTTATTTTATATGATGCTTAGGGTCTAAAATTTACCACTTGGTCTTTAGTCTGAGGGCTTTCATCTGTGGACTCAGTGGTATTCTCAATGGTAAAGAAAAAGAAAAATCATTCAATGTACTTTGTGTTTCACAGCGAGTTACTTGTTAGATATTCAAAATGAGTCTAGAAAGGCACCTATTAACTTTCTTTTTCAAAAACAGAAAAACATGGGGGTACCCAGAATTTTAGGATAGAACTCACTTTCCATAAATCCTGACACAATAATTTTAAGAAAAAATACAAGCTAAAGTGGATATCACCCAACAGATTTCAAGACATATCTCTCAATATTACCGTAGGACATGTGGCACAGTAATTTTGGAATCCTACAAACCTCCACTGAGTTTTCTGCTTAGTGGTTAGAACTTTCCCTACATTTCCAGAATTATTAAATCTCTCCATATTTGTTGCGATATCTGTGTGTGTACCATTACAAGCTTTTACCACTCTGTTTTGGCCTTTAATTTCTGGTGTGCAGTTTCAAGTCCATTTGTAAGTGAGATGTTAAGACATTCTCAAGACCTTCCTAGACATATAAACAAGTTCACAAATGTTCACAGCATTCTAGACTCCAACAATACATCAGAGCTTTCCAAAGGCTCTGTGACATCTTATCTGGACAAAACTGTGCTTCCCCAAAATCATTTGTTGAAACCTTACCCCTCCATATAAGCATATCTAGAGATAAGCTCTTTGGGAAGTCAAGTTAAATCAGGTCATAAGGGTGACCATAATTTGGTTAGAATGTGTGGCCTTATAAGAAGATAAAAAGATGTCTCTTCCTCTCTCTCTCTCACTGTCATGTGAAGACATAGTGAGAAAGTGGCTTATGCAAGCCAAGTAAAGTACTCTCACAAGAAATCACCATACTGGCACCTGGATCTTAGACTTCAAGCCTCTAGAACTGTGACAAAAATATTTCTGCTGCTTAAGATATTCAGGCTATGGCATTTTATTAGGGCAACATCTTATTCCTCAGTTTTTCTTTTTAAGATTTTTAGATGGTTTATTATTTGGCCCAACTTTTATCTTCACCTGCAGCAACTGCAACATTACAATACCTTCCTATAAGTATTTTTTTTTTAATGTAAGGATAAACTTTAGTAATGCATGAATTCAAGTCATGTTTAATAAAGACAAAATTTTTATCTGGAGCATTTCCAGGGAATGAAAAAAAATAATCATTTCATTTTTGTTTCAGAATGAAGTTTTGAAAAAGCTGGAGCTTCATGCTTTTCCTTTTGCTACCAGGAAGTTTGACTTGTTATTTTAGCAATCTATTCTGAGGCTAGATAGCAAGACACAGATACAGAGCAAGTTACAAGACCATAAAGCTCACTGCTAATATGAACATTCAGGAATTTTTAAAATAAGCGTTGCTGCAAGTCTTTGCTTAATTTTCATAGTTTTGAAATAGTTAATTCTGACAATTTTTGACAGATGTTTTTCATTGGTTTTAAGGAGGGTTATAGTTTCAGAGGTCCATATCACATCATTTTTGGTTATAATGTTCTGTTGTTTATTTTTAATATGCTCCTAATATTGGAGAAGACTCTTGAGAGTCCCTTGGATTACAAGGAGATCCAACCAGTCCATTCTAAAGGAGATCAGCCCTGGGTGTTCATTGGAAGGAATGATGCTAAAGCTGAAACTCCAGTACTTTGGCCACCTCATGAGAAGAGTTGACTCATTGGAAAAGACTCTGATGCTGGGAGGGATTAGGGGAAGGAGGAGAAGGGGACGACCGAGGATGAGATGGCTGGATGGCATCACCGACTCAAAGGATGTGAGTTTGAGTGAACTCCGGGAGATGGTGATGGACAGGGAGGCCTGGCGTGCTGCGATTCATGGGGTCGCAAAGAGTTGGACATGACTGAGCGACTGAACTGAACTGAATATTTCAAAATTTAGAATTCTAGTTCCTCCATAAAATTTGGAAATCTAACAATACTGTGCCTCTAAAATCAAAAGATCAAGGAAAGGATGGTGATAGCTATACTTTTCTATTTTATAACATCTATTCTTTGTTAACCATATCTCTCCAGCCCTCCTTCTTTATTCATCTGGTCCCTATGGGTTCTGAAAAATCACCTTTGATAAGTTATTACTGAAATACATTAAGTGATATTATAAGGAACTCACTTTTCTAGAGAAGAAATCAAATTTCTCAAAACATGACATTTCCCCCCTTCAAATATTCTTAGGGGATATAAAAACACATTTATTAACTGCATAAGTAAATTTACCTAGAAGTAAAAGATAGTTTTTAAAAATCCTTTTTCTTTCTTTTTAACCATCTGGATTTCATGAAGATTTGTAACATAAATTCAAACAGTCTGTTTCTTTTGAAAAATCTTAACCAAATAATTTGGGCTTCCCAGGTGGTGCTAGTGGTAAGGAACCCACCTGCTAATGCAAAAGACATAAGAGACACACGTTCAATACATGGGCTGGGGAGATGCCGTGGACCAGGGCACAGAAATCCACTCTAGTATTCTTGCCTGGAGAATCCTTTGGACAGAGGAGCCTGCCAGGCTATATAGCTCATAAGGTCGCAAAGAGTCAAACAAGACTGAAGTGACTTATCACACATGCAACCAAACAGTTTCATTTAAAATGATCCTAGATTGGTGTTTTTCTTTCTGACTTACTTCACTCTGTATAATCCACTCCAGTTTCACACTCATGGTGGTGGATTCATGTTGATGTATGGCAAAACCAATACAGTATTGTAAAGTAAAATACAGTAAAATTAAAAAAAAAAGAAAACAAAAGAAAAAAAAAATGATCCTAGCTTTGTAGTGCCTCCAGTCAAATGATAGCAAAACAAACAAACAAACAAAAACCCAGTTCAGAGTAACTCAACTTTAACATTAAAAAGTGAAAGTGTTAACTGCTCAGTTCTGTCTGACTCTGAGACCTCTTGAAATGTAGCCCACCGAGCTCTTCTGTCCATGGGATTCTCCAGGCAAGAATACTGCAGTAGGTAGCCATTTGCTTCTCCAGAGGATCTTCCAGACCCAGGGACTGAACCTGGGTCTCCTGCATCGCAGAGAAGCCTAACTTTAATATAAGCTTACTGTATTTCTACAGATTGTCTAAGGAATACGACTTTATAGCCAAAAATCACAAAACAGCTAAGGACATGAAGCAATATGATTTACAGTGAATAAAATAAAATTGATGTCAGAATTTGAGTTTAAAGTGCTTATATTTTAATTATTAAGCGTGGAGATAAAGTAGTAAGATGAACATATTTATAAAGATAAGTGTGTGAATATCTAAATGATAAATAAACACTGACTGATGTAAGACAAAGATGAATATTACAGGATGTCACTTTTATGTGAAATCTAAAAAATGGTACAAATGATCTTACATGCAAGATGGAATCACAGATGTAGAAAGCAAACTTACGTTCATCAAGGGGGAAAGCGGGGAAGGGATAAATTAGAAGATTAGGATTGACATATACACACTTAGTTCATTTCAGTTCAGTCGCTCAGTCATGTCTGACTCTTTGCGACCCCATGAATCGCAGCACGCCAGGCCTCCCTGTCCATCACCAACTCATTGAGTTCACCCAAACTCATGTGCATCAAGTTGGTGATGCCATCCAGCCATCTCATCTTCTGTTGTCCCCTTCTCCTCCTGTCCCCAATCCCCCTCCCAGCATCAGGGTCTTTTCCAATGAGTCAACTCTTCTCATGAGCTGGCCAAAGTATTGAAGTTTCAGCCTCAGCATCATTCCTTCCAATGAACACCCAGGACGGGTCTCCTTTAGGATGGACTGGTTGGCTCTCCTTACAGTCCAAGGGACTCACAAGAGTCTTCTCCAACACCACAGTTCAAAAGCATCAATTCTTTGGTGCTCAGCTTTCTTCACAGTCCAACTCTCACATCCACACATGACCACTGGAAAAACCATGGCCTTGACTNTAGCAGATTTCAGGATGGAAGGAAAACAAGATGCAGAATATAAAAGGAGCTGAAAAGACAAAAACATTTTAAAATGTAAATTCAATCAGAGTTCCAAAGCATAAAAACAATGAAGAAACAATATTTAATGTTTAAGAACTATTAGCCAGGAAATTTCCAGGACTGTTGAGAAACACATTCTCTGATCTAGTCACCAAAGTACATCAATAAAAATAATATTCCAAATTATAATCCCAATAAGAGTAAATAAGGTAAATCCATATAATCTGTGAAGCGTCTAGAAAACACGTATACAATGCACACAGGTATTGTTGTTCAGTCGCTAAGTTATGTCCAACCTTTGGCACCCAGACTACAGTATCTCAGGCTTCCCTGCCCCTCACTCTCTCTCAGAGGTTGTTCAGACTCAGTCCACTGAGCCTGTGATGCCACACACAGGTGAGATATACAAATTTAACTGACAGCTGACTGGTTATCAGCAGCACTTCAGTCAAAAGCCTGCAGAAAGGAATGAATTACCTAGTTTTCCTGTGAATTTGCTTGCACAGTCCATGAGGTCACAGAGTCAAGCACAACTGAGCAAGAATAACAACAACAAAAGGACAAAAACAGAAACAAATAAAAGCTATTGATTTAAAACTCTGCAAAAGTATAGCAAAATTTTTGCATTCATATACAGTTAATGCCAACTTTTTGATAGCACCATATATATAAATAAAATAATCAGATTAATTACTTTGGACAAAATCTTGCAACCCATGGATATTTACCATAAGAGAAGCAGTTTCTAAAAATCTAAAATAGTGTGAACTCTAACAATTGTAGTGTGTGTTTGTTCTTAGTCGTTCAGTCATGTCTGACTCTTTGTGACCCCATGGACTGCAGCCTGCCAGTCTCCTCTGTCCTTGGGATTTTCCAGGCAAGAATACTGGAGTGGGTTGCCATTTTCTCCTCCAGGGGATCTTCCCAACCCAGGGATCAAACCTAAGTCTAAAGAATCTCCTGCATTGGAAGGTGGATTCTTTAACACTATACCACCTGGCTTAATGAAATTCATTGCCAGTGAAATTAAAAGTAATGAAGACACATGCTGACATACAAAATGCTTAAGTAAAAGATGAAAATAAAAATTGTAAAACAGCTACATTGGAATTATGTAATGGTATTCATACATTTAAATAAGACTTCAGAGGAAATTTTATGCTTTATGACTAATTTTACATCGTTCCACTTTTTTCTAATAAAATACCTATATTGTATGTTTCTCCATTAGTTATTTTTTTGTATTTTTTTAATGAATCCAGTTAATAAGGATTAGCAACATCTATTGAACAGCAAATAATTAATGACTACACTAGACTCCATGCATATTTATATGTATATATAAAACACATGAAGATATTTTCCATGAAACTTTATAATCTAATAAGGAGAAAAGATGACAAAAATACATGGATAAACATCTTAAATTGTATGTTTTGTTTATAAGGCCTCAGAAACTGACTCTGAATAAATTTAGCAAAGACAGAATTTATCAGAATGTGTTAGGAAGAATTATGCAATGTATAAGAAAGTTGAGGAACCATTTTGGAATAAATAAGACCCAACCTGATTTCAAGAATCAAGATAGGTTTGTTGCAGTGTTTTTTATGGCTGACTGCTGTAACACATAACTACAAGCACATTGGCTCAAAACACTAATGTACTATCTTACTGTTGTGTAATTTGGGGAGCCAGAAACAGGTCTAACTGAGCTAAACCCTACAGGTCAGCAGGACACCATTCCCTTCCAAGGCTCTGCAGAGAATTCATTCCCTTAAGGTTTCAATTTCAAGAGATGCACAGGTTCCTTAGCTTAGGTCCCTTTTCTTCATCTTGAAAGCCAGCAGCATCAAATTCCTTTTCATACTCTCACTCCTCTTGTTTTCCCTCTTCATCCTTCATCTATCATCTTTAAAGACACTTGTAACTATATTGGCCCACCTGGTTCACCTTTTCACAGGTTATAGGGATTAAGACATGGATATCTTAAGTTGAAGGGTGGTGGGAAGCAGGAGTGTCTACCTGTCATGCATTAATGGTATTGGCAGGCTACTGCTACTGGAATGAGTTAGCTCTTTATTTTTTCTGGCTCTCTACTAAAGATTCAAAATTCCAAAAAGTACAAATAGCCCAGGTTGGGTCATTACATCCACTGCTTGGCTATCGGATGGTGTCATCACCCCCATCAATTCTATGCTAAATGAGGGAATTGCTTGAAAGTATACTGAGGCCCTGCTACATAGGAGCCAGATGAATGAATGGAAAAAGCCATGGACAGCAAATGTCTGATATCATCAGTAAAATGTAAATGGCAAACACAGAAAATGGAAACATATAAAGTAGCCAATAATCACCAATAGTTATCTTCCAAAATGTGTTCCTCAGTTTGTTAGTAGATGCATGGTTCCATATAAAGAAGGAAAATATAGTTGTTTCAAGTGTTATAGAACTCTGAGAATAGCCATATCCTTTCCTTTGATATTCATCAAATAAATCAGCAAAGTAGAATACTATAAAACGTTTTCATTAAAATAAACTGATCACAGTTTTTCCTAACCTATTTGAGTAATGAAACTTTTGTTTCTAGATTTCTTTCTTAATTCCATTGATAACCAAAGATCATACATTCACTGGCACTTTTTTCAAAAATTTGTCAAAAGCACACACCCCACAAAAAGAAAATTTTGCTTCTGCTATTAAAACTTCATGATGTTTTTTGTCTTTTTTATGTTTTGTTTGAAATTGTGAAGTGTCACTGAATAGAGCAATGTTCAGAGAGTTGGAATTTGACCACTGAGAAGCTCAGAATGTGAGAAAATTTTTATTCATTGGATCATAGAAAAAGCAAGGGAATTCTAAAAAAAAAAAAATACTTCTCCTTCATGGACTATGCTAAAGCTTTTGAGTGTGTAGATCACAACAAACTGGAAAATTCCAAGAGATGAGAATACCAGGCCACCTTACCTATATCCTGAGAAACCTGTATGCAGGACAAGAAGCAACAGTCAGATCTGGACATGGAACAATAGACTGGTTCAAATTTGGGAAAGGAGTACATCAAGCCAATATATTGTCATGATATTTATTTAACTCATGTGCAGAGTACATTATGAGAAATGCCAGGCTGCATAACACAAAAACCTGAAATCAATATTACCAGGAGAAATATCAGTAACCTTAGATATGCAGATAATACCACTCTAATGGCAGAAAGCAAAATGGAACTCAAGAGCCTCTTGATGAGGGTGAAAGATGAGAGAAAAAGCTGGCTTAAAACTCAGCATTCAAAAACATAAGATCATAGCATCTGGCAAATGGACGGGAAAAAACTGGAAACTGTGACAGATTTTATTTTCTTGGGCTCTAAAATCACTTTGGGTGGTAAATCCAGCCATGAAATTAAAGACACTTGGTCCTTGAAAGAAAAGCTATGACAAATTCGGCAGCAAATTAAAAAGCAAAGACATCACTTTGCCAACAAAGATTCATATAGTCAAAGCTATGGTTTTCCCAGTAGTCACATACTGATGTGAGAAATGGACCATAAGGAAGACTGAGCAGCAAAGAATTGATGCTTTTGAATCGTGGTGCTGGAGGAGACTCTTGAATGTCCCTTGGACAGCAAGGAGATCAAACCAGTCAATCCTAAAGAAAATCAATTCTGAATATTCATTGGAAGAACTGATGCTGAAGCTGAAGTTCCAGTACTTTGGACATCGATACGAATAGCCAACTCATTAGAAAAGATCCTGATGCTGGGAAAGATTGAGGGCAGGAGGAGAAGGGGATGACAGAGGATGAGATGGTTGGATGATATAACTAACTCAACAGACACGAGTTCATGCTGCAGCTCATGGGGTTACAATGAGCTGGACATGACTTAGTGACTGATGAACAGCAAAATTTGATTTGCTAGTGGATACAGAGGAAAGAAAAAGAAAAATAATATGGATGTTGAGGGGAAGAGTTGTAGTCCAGGTAGCGGGAATATCAGATACTTGAAAGCTTGAAAGTAAGCACTGTGAAAGCCAGTTGTTGATGTTCAGTCAGTAAGTCATGTCTGACTCTTTGCAGCCCCATGGACTGTAGCATGCCAGGCTTTAAGCTGATTAACTCCGTGGAATCTTGACCTTTCAGTATGCAGCTGACAAGTTGTTAAAAAATATAAAGTATTGAAAATCATTGAGCAGAGAGTTGGCATAATGTGTAGTAGTCTTTTGAAAGATTAATCCAGGATTTGGTGGGAGGGCAGGTGAACAGTGTGGTAGTTGTAGTAGCCAAAAGTCAGGCTAGAACTTATCTAGTCAAGAGGTCATCTGGCCTCCTAATTGTAAGAAGGAAAAACTAATAGAAGTTGAGAGTAACTGAATAACTAGAATAAGCAAGGAACTGGATCTGATAAGGGAAGAGATAATAGGAACGCCTAGAAGTGACAGCAATGATTTGATCTAAAGAGTTAGGAAACAGATATGTATTTCCTGAAAGCTGGGAAATAAGAAATGGTGATGGTCTTTTGGGGAAGTGGGTAACTTTGTTTAGGGTATATTTAGATACTGATAAATAAGCATTTATACTGTCTTTGAGCACAGTTTTTCAAATATCATACAAAGCAATAGAGGTTTAATAAGTGAACATGATTGACTTAGCTTTATGGAAGTTAGAATGTAGCCGGTAAGACAGAAAATAAATACATATGGCTAATTTTTAAAATGGCTACAAATTTGTCCCTTTCCATCTGAAGATAGAGTCTGGTTCAACATCCTTTTAATGTGGGTTGGCTAAGTGGCTGGTTTTGACCAGTGGATCATTAGCAACCGTAATGTAAGTGGAGATTTGTAAAATGTGTGTGCATTGTGCACCCTTGTTTTGGAAAAACTAACACTGACCTGTGCGAAGGGACAGGCTAGCCTGCTTAACAATGAAAGACACCACAGCTGAATCACTCCTAATGCCTTGGCTGATGGCCTGCTAATTGCCAGAACTATCTGTGAGGTCATCCTAAATCATCCACTTACCAGCTGACACTTCAGCTGACTATGACGCATGACAAAGCCCAGTGGGATTTATCCAAATAAGCCCACAGCAGAGGAATCATCTAGCCAACCCACATAATCATGAACCAAGCAAATTTTAGTTTTCTTAATCTACAAAATTTTGAAGTATTTAGACAGTTAAAAGTTAGTTGATATAATGCACGCATGTTTACATGTGCTGTGGTCATGTCTGACTCTTTGCAACCCCGTGAACTGTAGCCCTCCAGACTCCTGGAGAAGTCCACCAGCCTTTAGAAAACTGGAGTGGGTTGCCATGCCTCCTCCAGGGGATCTTCCCAACCCAGGGTTTGAACCTAGGTCTCCAGCACTGCAGGTGGCTTTTTTACCAGCTAAGTTACCAGGGAAGCCCATGCATACTTATATACGTTATTGATCATGTCCTCCAATGATCCTGTCTTATATTCTTTTAATTACCACATTTCTGATTGCTTAATCTCAGTTTCCTGCAAACTACTCTGTCATCTTAATCCAATTTGTCAGTAATCTTATTGGACTAACATCCAAGGTTTATCCAGAAGCTGAGCACTGCTTACCACATTTACTTACCACATTTACTAAAGTTACCCTTTGGTTCAAGTCACCAACTTTTCTAAAAATGACTACTGAATTGGCCTATAAATTTGTCTCTCTCTTCTACAAAAGAAATATCTTTTAAACAAGAAAGTCAGATTTTCTGCCCAAAACTTAGCAATAGTTCTCAACTTCATTTACAGTGAAAGCCAGAGATTTTACAATAACTTACAATGATCTCCCTACCCTTATTATGTTAAAATCTCATTAATTTCATTTCCTACAATCACTCTCTGTCTCCCCTTTGTCCCAGCCAAATATTTCTAGGCACAATTGTGTAACAGGAAAGAGCTGATTTTGACTATTCCATGCTAGATCTGTTTCTTTGATTTTGCCATTTTTCTTTTCTGCCACTTTTGCTATCACAATCATACATAATGGCCTGCCTTAGAAGCCTCTGCCTGACCCTTAACCTAAAGTGCCTTTGTTAGATGACTGGGAGATAATCTGACCCTGTTAACCCCTGAAGGACTGTAAGAAACATAAAAACTAACACATCCCACTGCCTGAGGCTTGCCATTCTAGGAGATAATTGCAAGAATTAAATGGTTTTTATAATTTGTTTCCTCACCTCCCCCATCTCTGACCCATAAAAGAACATGTCATCCAGACCCCAACAAGTTGGTTATTTTGAGACATTAGTCTGCCATCTTCTTGGTCAGTCAGCAGGCTCTGAATAAATTTGTATTCCTTGCTGAACAACTCCTTCCTCGGATTCACTGGCCTTTGACAGCCATGCAGCTGAGTGAGCTTGGACTTCATAACAATAGGATCCTGCTACTCATTCTCCAGTACCTGGAAAGCTCTGCTTTAGATTAAAACATTGTGCAATCCCGTTACTTTCTCTAACTCTTTTCAAAGCCTGATCTCTTTATTTAACAATGAAAGATTTACTTCCATCCCTTCACTCATTCCTTTGTTCCTCACATTACTAGGTTCTGTTTTGTTTTTGAGTGTATGTGTGTGTGTGTGTGTTAACAACATCAATTATCATCATCTATACCTTAAAATTTATTTCTTACAATTACTTATTGTCAAACTAAAACTTAAGCTCCATAGTTCTTTTTTTTTTGCTTTTTGCTTTTTTCCTATTGACATAATCCAGGTGTATAAAACAGTCTCTGCTGCTGCTGCTGCTAAGTCGCTTCAGTTGTGTCTGACTCTGTGTGACCCCACAGACAGCAGCCCACCAGGCTCCTCCGTCCATGGGATTTTCCAGGCAAGAGTACTGGAGTCGGTTGCCATTGCCTTCTCCGAAAACAGTCTCTAGAAGATAGCAAAGTTCAACAAACATTACTTAATTGAATGTGAAGAAAGAACTATGTATGGGAATAATAGGATGCTGTGTTAGATGATAACAGGGAAAGAAATCCTAGACACTTGACCTGTCAATGTTCATTGCATTACCTGAAATATCCATTTCATTTACTCTTGGCAACACATGGAAAACATTTTGAAAATTTGTTTCTGCACTCCCTGCAAAAATACTACAGAGTGTTTCCAGCAGCATTCCATAGATTTTTGAATTCTACTTTAGAGCTCCAACTGGCATAGCTATTAATTTCTTGGTATTTACCCGTTCATTTATAAATCAAAGTAACAATTTAATTTAAAATATCAGAGAATAACCTCTTCAGACACTTTACAATGCCAATGGAAAATTTCTGCCTCTTTAACATCATCACCACATACAATAGGAAGGAATTAAGGAAACTACTTTCCATTCAATTACCAGTGCACCTATTGCTTGGTTTTTGAAGCAGTGCTATGCATTTTAAAAAGGTTCTAAAAAGCAACATAATTTATTTAAGCAGGCTTTAAAAATACACTTTTATCTATCTTTTCAGAAGATAGAGCATAGCATGTAATAGCAATTATTAACAAATCAACCAATTAAATTCCTACAACTGAAACAAAAACAGCTTGCTTGTAACAGTTCTTCAGAAAATCCATTTACCTAGGCTTCCCTGAAGAGGGAGAATCATTCTACTCAAAGAAAGTGCACTGTCTTATTTCAAGCCTTTAACACATTAATATCTCCAAAAAAAATTGTACAGATGTGTGGTTCAAGTTCCAAACAGATTTTCATAGTAGGTCACAGCTGAGGGCCTCCCTATAGACTTAGGTGTTTTGAGACTGTTATGGGGCAGCACTTCAAGTTTGGAAAGATCACATTGGCCTTTGTAGCACAGTGTGTGTGCAAATAGATTTCTTGTTCAAGCTTCTGGAACAAACTATGGCAAAGCTGCCTGTGAAGTTGCTTCTAATAAGACAGCTTAAATGTGTTGCCACTTGGGTATTTCTGGTCTAGCTTTACAAGTTCTTCAAAAGATGCTGCACAAAGAATCAAGGAATCCGCCAGCAGTGGAGATGCAACCTCAGAAAATGTCAAAGGCAGATTTCAGCCTAATGCTCTGGTGAAACAGGGACATAACCAGATAAGTGAAAGCCATGTGTGTTGTTTCAAGGGATAATCTGATAGCCTGGTTATGTGCTTAAGGGAGAGACAAGTGCCCAGAGTCCTTGGGGTTTTCTGTTTAGTATGAGCATCTGCCTCGTCTGTATTCTCCCAGGGATGATGACGGGTCTGTGAGCAGAACCTGCATCATAAAACTCAACCAGGATTCTTAGCCACAGGAAACCCTCCAACGAAAGCTGAGCAGAGGCAAACACTGACACAGGCTTTCCCTTCTGGCACAACACTAACAATTTTCCAGAAGAAACTAAATTAAATCAACTTTAATCAGAGGAAAAAAGCAACAGAAATGTTGTATCTCGTCCTCTGTTTTACTAATAGTGGAAAAATAGAGACTCAGGGTGGGTGGCCAATGATGAGTCAGCCATCTTCAGAAATTTTTTTCCCCACATCTTCACAAAGGTTATTTGGCCCTTTGACTGGGGGAGATGCAGAAGACACCCCAGTAACTACATTACTAAATTCTAGAGCAGCAGTCCCCAACCTTTTTGGCATATGGAACCAGTTTTTTGATAGACATGTTTTCCATAAACCGGGGGTAAGAGGGATGGT
The DNA here is from genome assembly GCA_006410935.1 of Redunca redunca. Classification (NCBI taxonomy): domain Eukaryota; kingdom Metazoa; phylum Chordata; class Mammalia; order Artiodactyla; family Bovidae; genus Redunca; species Redunca redunca. The sequence goes on along the minus strand of SJYQ01000209.1, from coordinate 1,075,382 downwards.
TTTGGGTTGATTCAAGTGTATCACATATATCATGCACTTTATTTCTATTATTATTGTGTTAGTGAAAGCACAGGGAAACCACCCACCTGGCCAGGCACCACAGTAATCATTTGCATGAGTTGCGTTATGACAGGAGGTCCTGGTAAGGAACACGGAACTAATAAGCCGCCACCAACTGGAAGAGTTCAGGAAAGGTCAAAAGGAGACACCACGTGTCAGACCACCTCCCAGAATCCTCACTGGCGTCCATCTTGGCTGAGCAATGCATGCACCACCAGGAAGCACTCTGAGTCAGACTGATTGATCAGAGACAACCCGGAAGATATTCCCATCACCATAAAACCAGAGACTGTGAGCCACATGGCAGAGCAGTTCTCCTGGGTTCCCTTACCACTACTCTGCCCGGGCGCTCCTTCCCAGTAAAATCTTTTGCTTTGTTAGCACGTGTATGTCTTCGGACAATTCATTTCTGAGTGTTAGACAAGAGCTCCATTTGGGCCCTGGAAAGGGTCCCCCTCGGAGAAGGCAGTGGCACCCCACTCCAGTACTCTTGCCTGGAGAATCCCAGGGATGGAGGAGCCTGATAGGCCGCAGTCCATGGGGTCACACAGAGTGGGACACGACTGAAGTGACTTAGCAGCAGCAGCAGCAACAACAAGGGTCCCCCTTCTTGGAATAATTACATCAGTTCCACCTCAAATCATCAGGCATTAGATCCTGGATGCTGGGGATCTGTATTCTAGAATAACTAGCTAAATTTGATGTGTCTGTCCAAAGAACATCTAAGGGAGCTGGTCATGAATGGCAATTATCTACGCTGATGATGATAAACTTGTGGAGGGGGTCTTGGTGGAACTGTAAGATGTTACTTTCTTNCTGAAGTGACTTAGCAGCAGCAGCAGCAACAACAAGGGTCCCCCTTCTTGGAATAATTACATCAGTTCCACCTCAAATCATCAGGCATTAGATCCTGGATGCTGGGGATCTGTATTCTAGAATAACTAGCTAAATTTGATGTGTCTGTCCAAAGAACGTCTAAGGGAGCTGGTCATGAATGGCCATTATCTACGCTGATGATGATAAACTTGTGGAGGGGGTCTTGGTGGAACTGTAAGATGTTACTTTCTTAAACTTTTAAGTAAGTAAAATGAAGTTGCCCTTAACTGACATCACTGACACACATATTCCTACCTTTGACAAGCAGCAGTTAACTGCAAAGAGGAGACAATTACTTATGAAGAAAGCAATTTTCTAATCAACTTAAAGAAAAACACGTCATCCTTGAAACAATTTCCAAACAATGAATTTTCATTCAAAGTCAAGTCTCGTTTTTACTACTATAATGGTTTATTTCAAAGACTAAAACATCCTCAAGACATGCAAGGTCATGTCTTCTCAGATCTGAAACTTATTCTTTCCTCCAAGCATACCCTGCCATTATCTAGCTTTGGACTCTGCTCTGTATGCTTATAGTTGTAAATAAAATAATATTGTATCTACATACATAAGATTAATATCTAGTTTCATACATTATCTTTTTTTTTTTCTTAAATGTTGACCAGAGTTGTTCAAGGATGTAGAAGGCCTTGGTTTTATCTAGATAAAGGATTTGCCAGTTGGGTTGCTTTAGAAAAGTCATTTAAATTTCCAGAACATCAAACTTTTTGTCTGTATAATAAAGGGTCTGAGAAAGGTGAGATATCTAGGTTTATCCACCTCACTACAACTGACTTAAATTATTTACTTTTCCTGGCTGAGTAATATTTTAGTTATAAATGTATCACAATTTCTTTATCCATTCATCTGTATTTAAGTTACTTTTGTGTCTGGATTTTGTAAATATTGTTGCAATTAGCACTAGGGTACTTATA
>SJYQ01000209.1:1029822-1069828 GCA_006410935.1 Redunca redunca | reverse complement strand
GAATTTAGAAAGATGGTAACGATGACCCTGTATGCGAGACAGCAAAAGAAACACAGATGTATAGAGCAGACTTTTGGACTCTGAGGGAGAGGGAGAGGGTGGGATGAGATGGGAGAATGGCATTGAAATATGTATACTGTCATATAAGAAATGAATCGCCAGTCTATGTCCAATGCAGGATACAGGATGCTTGGGCCAATGAATGGGGATGACCCAGAGAGATGTTATGGGGAGGGAAGTGGGAGGGGGGTTCCTGTCTGGGGACACATGTACACCCGTGGTGGATTCATGTCAATGTATGGCAAAACCAATACAGTATTGTAAAGTAAAATAAATGAATAAATAGTACTCTTTAATTAATGGAAGGGACAGATAAACTATGCAGATTAGAGAAAATTTGATAGAATTTAAATCAGATCATTGACCATCTGGAATGATCAATCTTATTGCAAATATAAAAGAATCAGGAATTTATATTGGAATATATTGAAATTTATATGGAAATTGTAAGTTTATTAAATTTACATTGGGAAAATATCACCAATGTTAATTTTATTTATGTTTTTAATTTTTCTAATTCTAGCATTCTTGCAATACTTTCATAGCACCAAACTTATAAACACTAATTTTGATCTATGCATAGAAAGACCTGTATTGATATAAAATGTTGACCTTTCTTATATGTCTCTTTAGGATGCCATTTTTGAGTTATCATTCACATTGGATTTGGGTTATTATATAAAATAATAGAGCTGTTAAGACATCACAGTCCTCGTACGGACTTGATGTTTAAATACTATATAAGGAAATCTTGTCAGTGCTACATGTCTTTTCAGACTGTGCAGTGTGAGTAGACTAGTGTTAAAAATAAAGGGTGAGGTTAAAAATTTAACTTTATAAGCAAAAGTGTGACTTTTCACTCAAAACCAATTTCATGAGCAATTTTTTTTCCACAAAGCACGTCTCTATCTTTGATTAACTTGATCCACAATATGATTAGAAGCTGGTCATTAATACGGGCATTTGATGATAGCTTTATGATGGACTGCATCATGATTCTGCCAAGTCTCCCCCTGAGCAAAGTCATAGGAATATCATGAATCAAGGACAAGGAAAGAATTCCACTCTGAGGATAGCTTATGAAAGTTTTTAAATTGCTGATTAACTAAAATGACCCTTAATGGTTGGTTTGTTTGCACTAAATCATCCATTCTTTACTTTTTAGGTAATACAAAATTGTCAGAAGATGACTGTGTATTGTGAAAGATCATCAACCTTCCTCATCTTTCATGTTGAAGAGATAATTTACTTTTTAAATACAGAGAATAAGATATGCAGGTGAAAATTTGTATCAGATTTTTAAACCTGTAGAAAAATTTCCTTTTTTGTTCTTAGAGATGTCATCAAGGTGAAGGAAAAAGTAGCAGCTATGTGGACATATTATAATTTAACAAAATTCCTCATATTATTTCCTATTTTCCTTTCTTCTTCAATCAAAATAAATACCAAAATGTTAAATCATCATCATTTTTTAGTATTTGCTAAACTTTGGTTAGAACTGTACTTACCAAACAATTGACTGTAGAATACTTATTCTCTCTGATCCTTAACACCAGTATTAATATTTTCAAAACAGGGTCCCACTATGCCTTTTAGAAAACTGTTTACTAGCAATTACATGGATTTATAAAAGAATACTAAGGATACTATATTCTACTTAATGCTACTCATTCTTTCTATATACAGAGAACGTGCTTTCTCTTAAACTAGACTAATTATGGAGATTATGTCACAATACATATAAATATTGAATTATTGTGATATACAACTGAAACTGATATGATATTGCATGTCAGTTATAACTCAATTAGAAATAGTGTCAAACAAGAAAAAAAAAGAGTTTTGACAAACTAGTCAAAATATTTCCTTTAATGTTGAAAATGGCTGAATTGTGGTTCTGTCAACTTGGTTACTCTAGGCACTTAATTTCATAGAATGTCCTTTTCCTGGGTGGTTCCAAGTTGTTTAGTCTCTAAGTCGTGTCTGACTCTTTGGTGACCCCATGGACTGTAGCCCGCCAAGCTCCTCTGTCCATGGAATTTCCCAGGCAAGAATTCTGGAGTGGGTTGTAAGTTCCTTCTCTGGAGGATCTTCCTGACTCAAGGATTGAACCCTCATCTCCCACTTTGGCAGGCGGATTCTCTACCACTCAGTCACCAGGGAAGCCTATTCCAGATTAGAGTTGGTCAAAATAAAGTTGTACAGGATTTGGAAGACAAGAAGTAGCAGTTGCCATGACACTCTGAAAGGTCATCATTATGTAGGTAAATATCTCCACTGTGAATTTGATGGGTTCCCATTTGGCCTTACCCACCCCAGCTTTAATTCTAGCATTCTTTGTCAACCATTAATTCTGATCATCAATAGAAAACTGGGACTTTAAGGAATCCCCACACTGTTCCCCATAATGCCTGTTCTAGTTTGCATTCCCACCAACAGTGTAAGAGGGTTCCCTTTTCTCCACAGCCTCTCCAGCATTCATTGCTTGTAGACTTTTGGATAGCAACCATTCTGACCGGTGTGAGATGGTACCTCATTGTAGTTTAGATTTGCATTTCTCTGATGATGAGTGATGTTGAGCATCTTCTCATGTGTTTGTTAGCCATCTGTATGTCTTCTTTGGAGAAATATCTGTTTAGTTCCTTGCCCCACTTTTTGATTGGGTCATTTATTTTTCTGGTATTGAGCTGCATGAGCTGCTTGTATGTTTTAGAGATTAATTCTTTGTCAGTTGTTTCATTTGCTATTATTTTCTCCCATTCTGAAGGCTGTCTTTTCACCTTGCTTATAGTTTCCTTTGTTGTTCAAAAGCTTGTAGGTTTAATTAGGTCCCATTTGTTTATATTTGCTTTTATCTCCATTACTCAGGGAGGTAGGTCATAGAGGAACTTGCTGTGATTTATGTCAGAGTGTTTTGCTTACGTTTTCCTCTAGGAGTTTTATAGTTTCTGGTCCCCCAATGTTCATCGCAGCACTGTTTACAATAGCCAGGACATGGAGCAACCTAGATGTTCATCGGCAGACAAATGGATAACAAAGTAGTGGTACATGTACATTATGGAATATTACTCAGCCATTAAAAAGAACACATTTGACTCAGTTCTAATGAGGTGGATGAAACTGGAGACTATTATACAGAGTGAAATAAGTCAGAAAGAAAAGCACCAATATAGTATATTAATGCATATATATGAAATTTAGAAAGATGGTAACAATGACCTTATATGCAAGACAGCAAAAGAGACACAGAGTTAAAGCATAAACTTCTAGACTCTGTGGGAGGAGAGGGTGGGATGATTTGAGAGAATAGCATTGAAACACATATATTACCATATGTGAAATAGATGGCCAGTCCAAGTTCAATGCATGAAACAGAGCACTTGGTTCACTGGGACAACCTTGAGGGATGGGATGGGGAGGGAGGTGGGAGGAGGGTTCAGGATGGGGGACACGTGCATATGTGGCTGATTCATTTCAATGTATGGCAAAAACCACCACAATATTATAAAGTAATTAGCCAGCAATTAAAGTGAATAAGTTTTAAAAAAAGAAGGAAAGAAAACCAGGGCTTTAAATAGCTGTCTGGCATTGGTCATGGACATACGTGAGTGCTCGTCTCCCTCAGCTACAAATGAAGATACTGGAGTCCCATTTTCCTCAAATTTCATTTCCAATAAATAAATAAGGCATATTTCCAAATTGCTAGTGCCACGGTTATAAATGCCTAGAGAATGCATGATTCTATTTACAGGTGATGAAACTGGTTTCTCCAGTTCTGATTTGTCCCTAAGAGAAGAGTGGATGTGAGTGGCCAGCACTAATCTTCACCTTCTATGACTATATACTTATTTTGGAAATTAATTTCTAAGTTATCCAGATGAAAATAAAATCTTCCAAGGGACAGATTCACCTCACCATTTAAATTATGTTGAACTTCATTTGTTTAGCATCCAGTATTCAACACCAACTTTATTTAATTATATTTTTCCTGCTTATAAAAAGACTTCATGGGGTGGCAAAGAGTCAGACATGATAGAGCATGCAAGTTTGTCTTATGTGAATATTAGGTGTTTCTCTAGGGAAACTTTTGCTCTTAACTCACAAAGCTCCTGAAGACTTTAAGAATGAGGAGATGGAGTTAAATATATATATACACACACACACACACACACACACACACATGAATGTCTCCTAACACAGAAGACAATGAATTAAATCTGAAATTCATAAGAAAATTAATCCAGAAATGTTAACGTCTTTATAGACCACAACCATTATACTCAATCTCGCACTTAAAATCATTTTAATAGCATAATGCCATGAACAACAAGGTCTTATTTTAGAAATGGAGCATGAAGGGAAAAAAAAGTAATTAGTTGAATGGGAGAAATGGGGGTAAATTGAAATCAATGAGTGGAGGACAGAGTGGAAATACTTTGACCTTCTTCGCAGAATCCAATGTTCTATCTCCAAGACTAAACATGGTGCCTTGAGTTTGTATGACTTGTTCATAATACTTGAAGTATTTCTATGTGAGTGTAGTGACTCTGATTTAAAAATGAGAGAACATACTTTGAATAGAGAAAAGCTTAACTATTGTCAGCAAAGAGGAGATATCCTGACCCCCAAGATAGACTTTGAGTCTTCCTGCTTCAACCTGAGTTTTTCATCTACTAGTAAGAGGTTTATGATAATATACAAAAAAGATCTGGACCCACCTTAATTTTTAAAAATTATACCTAAATCTATTTGGAAATATGTGACAAGGAAGTAGATGCTCTATCTTGATTGTAACTAGAGCCATCACATGTAATTTTGTTTATCCTTTCTGAAATCCATTTTCAATGGGACTCTTCCCACTTTAATTTTTTATCATGACTGATAAAAGTTATAAAAAGTAATATATATGTGGTGGTGGTGGTGGTTTAGTTGCTAAGTCATCTGACTCTTGCAACCCCATGGGCTGTAGCCCGCCAGGCTCCTCTGTCCATGGACATTTCCAGGCAAGAATACTGGAGTGGGTTGCCATTTCCTCCTCAAAGGCATCTTCCCGACCCAGGAATTGAACCCGTGTCTCCCGCATTGCAGTCAGATTCTTTGCCAATTGAGCTACACGGGAAGCCCCGTGTCATCCTGTACCCCTCTTATAAAAGACCCTTAATCAAACTTACAGCAATTCCCATCAAGCAAAAATTAGCAAGGTCTCATCTGTCTCTGGGAAATACTGATATCAGAAATTTTATAGGCCAATTCATTCTTACCTTCAGACTTTTTTAAGGAGATAATATCATTAGGTATTTAAAATCAAATCATTCTTATATACGATTTCTTTTCCATCCATTTACAAATGTCATTTTAATTCATTTTTAGATTGCACTTAATTGGGAGTAAAACTCAGACCATGACTATCACAAGGGGCACATTAATTTTAAAGTTCACTTAAAGAAGATTTGCTTTTAATCACAGTGAATTTTCTTTTTCATCTCCATTTATATTAGGGCTGGGCAAAAGGGCAGGAGGAAATATTGAGGCCATCTAACCTTATTGATTAAGATGATGTGGACAACTAACTGAATTCATTAATTATCTAAACTGCCTACTCAGTACTAGAAATATGGGCATTGAATCATTGTATTTTATTGTATAAAACATCACAATCACTTATGGTATTTGCATTATTACAAGTGCTTAATAGGATGATATCCTAAAACTATCATGACCCTTGTCATGTATTTGTTGCAGATGCTTTTAAATGCTGAGATGAAGAAAAGCACCGAAATATTTGAATGACTAATGTGGGACGAAAGTCATAAAATTAAATAGTTCAATTAAAAAGAAAGTCCAGACTACCCCAGCGTGTGCAGGAAAATCCATTGCTGGCTTCCAAGTGTTCCTAAAATAAAAACAAGCTCCTTGATGGTCCAATGAAAAATAACAAATAGTTCTCCACTCGCTCCAGCTTACCTGTCTCATTGTACACTGCTTTTCACATCACTTTGAATATTTTAGATATATTTCTTTCAGTTCTGATATGCTCCAAGCTCTTAACCAACGTAAATTTTTCACAAATACTTTTTTCCTTTGACAGAAGTACCTCCCTCTTCTTGAATATTTCCACACAACGTCCGTTTGTCTTGGATAATTGTTATTTCTACTGCGTATCAGTTATCTTGACTCCCAGTCATACTTCCTCAGATCCCACTAGAAGGCTTCCCTTATCTGCTTCTCTATCATCAGCAGATGATCCCGTGACAGCAACATCTTAACAGAGACATGCACCAGGATTTTTCTAAGTTTTTCTTATCAATATTCTGGAAGCCATTTTTACAGTAGATGAATATATATCTTTTTATTTCTGATATAACTAATTACCACAAACTCAGTGCCATTAGATGACACAGGTTCACTGTTTCATAGCTCTGGAAGTCATAAGAGTGAAATGAGTCTTACAAGGCTAAAGTCAAGTAATCACCCAATTCTTTTGAAAAAAATGGGAAGGGAGGGATTGTCTCTTGGTCATTTCTGTCATTTAGCAACTTTCAGAGCGATAAAGAATGAAGCAAACCTTATTTGGCACCCCGTGTCTCCTAGGAAGACAAAGATGAAGATTTATGATGGAAATATTGTTTTATAAATATGAACACCAAATCAAAAGTATATGTATACGTGTTAATAAAGCACCTTTTAGAAACTAGAAACCCTTCACAATGAATAGTCTTTGAGTTGCTTTTCAGTAGGATTTGCTTATATGTTACGACGCACAAGAAGCTAATTTGCCACTAAAGCACAGAGAAGGCCATCTTTGTTTGCAGCCTGCTTCCTCTGCCAAGTTTCAACGAGAGAAAAAAGCACGAGTATCAATCGTGGTTGGTGGCACAAAATAGGGAGTTCTGTTTGGAGGAGAGGAATAAAGAACAAACTCCTTCTCTAACTGAATGAGTCAGCCCATTCCAATTCAGGACCCACTTGTGAATGAACAGAACTATAATATTATACTTTATGCTCAAATATTGAAAAAGTAGAATATAAATAAATAAGCAATAGGCCCAAGATATAAAGAAACTTGGGGGAAAAAGTGTGTTTTGTTTGAATGAACTGATTGTATCCAAATACTTTTTTAAACTTCCGATTAGCCCAGGTGGCACAATGGTAAAGAATCTGCCTGAAGTACGAGAGAGACAGAGTTTGACCCATGGGTCAGGAAGATCCCCTGGAGCAGGAAATGGCAACCCACTGCTGTATTCCTGCTTGGAAAATTCCATGGACAGGGAAGCCTGGCAGGCTACAACCCATGGGGTCACAGAGATGCAGACATGATTGAATGACTAGCACAGCACACAAAACTTCATAGAGGACAAAGATATCTCATTAAAATCTGTTCTCCACACAGTCAGTGGTGATACAGCTTTCAGTAACCTTGCTCTATCTACATAGCATAGCTTGCTTTTGAGATTTAAAATATCTGGGTTTTAAAACTTCTTTATTCCCCTGCACTCAGGTCCTTGTAATTGAAAGGAAGCACAAGCTCAAGGGGTTTTATTTCACTCTCTCTCTTTTGTTGCTTAATTATACACAAATACGCATAAATGAAGTAGTCACATTCAATTGCCTTTTGGCAACAAAATGCAGTCCCTTTAGGAACAGTTCTAGCAATGAGTTACTATAAGTAACTCTTTCTGTCATTTAAAGTACCTAATTTTATAAAACTATGAACATTTAAAAGAGCTCCTATTTGCCTCACTTTCATTTCATTGCAGTTGTTATAAGAGAAACTGAGGTTCACCCTCTATATCATCTCCCTATCATCAAGGACGTGACTGTGAAGCACAAGATTGTAGCTTATATTTGTCAGGATGGGAGTGAGAACTAAATGGCTTAGGCAGGAAAGCTTATTTGCAGGGCTGTGTCTCCAAAGACATTGAGAAAGCAATGAGCTGAAAAAGGAGAAAAACTGAATTGTTTTAAAAAGAATGGATGAAATTTCAGTAAAAATTTCAAATTGTAAAGCATGTGTCTCATTTCCTTACTAAAATACTTATTGATGGGATAGGGACTTGGTCTGATCAATTGTTGTGATGTGTTTAGTAGTGGTATTCTTCTTAATAATGAGTGAATATAACAGCAACAGTGACCCTGAGAAGTTCTGCTACTCTTAAATTCTGTTCTTCAAAATAACAAGCTAATACCTATTGAAATCTGTGCAGTGTGAATATTTTCTAATTTTTGTTAGCTTTTTGTTTTATTCTCGTGTACTTTCAGATGCAGTAAAGTGGTTAGGAGAGGATTAAAATATATTAAAGAAAAATTATGTCAATAAAATTCTTAGACCCTTTACACCTTATAAAAAACAAGGACTGCTTTCCACAAGTAAAAGCAAACTAACAAAAGCTAAAACTAACAGTACCTTCCTGGAGAAGGGAATGACTACCTACTCCAGTATTGTTTCCTGGAAAATCTCATGAACAGAGGAGCCTGAGGGTCTACATTCCATGGGGTCGCAAAAAGTCAGACACAACTGAGTGACTCACGCACAACAGTGTCTTAAATAAGCAAATATTTTATTCCAGCATAAAAGAATTCTAGTGGCAGTGATCCAGGGTTAGTTCAAAGGTTTAAAGATGTTTATTAGGAAAGATATTTTTTCATCTTTGATATCACTATCTTTTGCACATGGCTTCCATCTTCCTCTTTGCAAGATGATTCTTTCACCTCCAAGTATTGTTTCTACATTCTGAGCAGGAAGAAAGGTGAAAAGCCCAAGGGATAGGCCAAGTGAACCCTTTTCATAAAAGGACTATTCTCAGAAAGCCTCCCCATGAGGTTTTGCCCTCCATCTTACCACCCAGAATTCACAACAGGAGCACATCTATGTGCAAAATGGTCTGGGAAGGTGAGTGACTTGCATTTTCAAGCTCTACAGAAGAGAAAGGCAGGAAAGAGTCCATAAGCCAGTGCTTATGTGAAACTAACCCTNCCTACCCTTAGGTTATGTCACAAACATCTTTATATTAATTGCCAAAACAGAACTACGTGGTAGTACTAGAACATTAATTTATAGATAGTAAGACTGAAAGTCCGACAAGTTAAGAAAGTTCTCCAATTCATGAGCTTGAATAGCAGAGCTAAGAATCCAGCCCAAGTTTGTCCTATACCCAAAATGAAAGCTTGTGTCTACTTTTAGACAGTATAGAAGTAGCATTTATTAGAATATAAATAAGGACATGTAAGTTTAATCAAATCTATACTATAAACACCATATTAAATGGATATACTGAAGTTGTTCTTGCATTTCTCATGATCACACATTCAGAGAGAGAGGAAAATCTACATAGATAGCCCTTACTAGTTTTGTAACAAAATAGCAGAAGTTTTTAAATGTACATATTTTAGAATACATATGGTTATGTTGAAAAAAAGAGAGTGAGTTTTATTTTCAATTTCACCAGGTGGTCAGCCTCTCACATTTGCCCTAATTTAAGTCTAGAAGACAGATTATTGCAGAAAAGATAATGGTCTGATTGAAAACTCATGTCTAAGTCTTAAGATAGAAAATTCCTCATTAAATTCTGTCAACTAGACAAAGTGATATTTTAGGCATATTATCTTTCCCTGTAAAGCTTTTCAAACCACTTAGAGTCACTTTGCAAATTGAAAACATCTCCTCTTAAGCTTCAAAAAATGGTGCTGAACTTCAAAACCAAAAACATAACACATCCATTGTGGCCTATAATTGTTCTATAGCATGTATTTGGAGAAAAGCAGATTTTTTTTAAATTATAGAACAGGTTAAAAAATTATGATTGTTTCACTTTCCCATGATCTATTTTACAAAAATAATGTATCAAAAATATTGCATCATACATAAAGCATTTTAAAAAATTCATCTCAAAAGCCTGTGAAGATAGTACCTTCCCTAAAATATTTAATAGATTTATATAAAAACCACTGAATAATAAATGTATTTCTTATAACCATGTCAAATATTTCCTGAGGATGTGGACCAAAACAATAGAATAGGAAGACATTGAACTCACCTCCTGCCACGAACAATGTGAAAATCACAACTGTTACAGAACAACTATCTATGAGAATGACCTGAGGATACGTAGAAAAGATTTTTCACAACTGAGGAAACTAAAGGAGCCACAACAAGATGAGTAGGAGGGGCAGAGACGTGATGAAGTCAGGGCCCACACCAGCCGGGTTGGTCACCCATAAACAGGAGGACTAAAGCCGCCACAGATGTTCTACCAAAGGAGCAAGGAGTCAGAGCCCCACCTCAGAGTGTCCAGTCTGGATGCACTGCCCTGGAAAGACAATTGATTGAAAAACAGTGAGTCTTGTCTTGGAGAGACCAGAGGACTCAACGAATCAGGGACTTTGCTCTCAAAGTGCTAAACCTCATACTCTCTGAGTCTAGGCACAAAAGCAATCATCTCTTGAAAGGAGCCTGAATCACTCACCTGCTGGTCTTGGAAAGCCTCCTAAGGATGGAGACCCCTGGGGACAGGGATGCTGTCATTTGGGGCATCATTTGGGGCGCTTGTTCTACTGAGTCAACATTGGCACTGGCAACCACGTTTTTGGACTCCTAGAACTAGCCCGTTAGTGCCAGGAGTCTGACCCTGCACACCAGCAAGCTGCACCAACCCCGAGCCTCCCAGCCCTGCAGAAAATTGTGCAGGGACCCAATGGACCCACAGCTATCATAAGAGACAGGCCTTGCAGCCAGTGGTTCAGGGGCTACCCTGCCTACTAATGCACCAGAGTAGGTGTCTGCATGTGCAGACCACGTGGAGGAGCCCTTAGAGCATGCAACTCTGGTGATCAGAGGGGAGCTTGCTAATGGGCCTCACTATGACATTCTGAAAATATAAATTTGTCCATATCAATGTTTAAAAATCACTCATAAATGTTAATTTTCTTCAGGGCACAATTCAAATCCTTAACTTAGGATATATGTATTTTCTGATCTTACCTCTTTCACATTCACCTATTCCTAAGTTTTTCTTTTATATGAATTCAAAGATAGATTTTCACATCCAAATTTGTATTTATTTTCATGTCACCCACCAGTTTTACCGTGGTTATTATGATTGATTTTACTGTCATTTCAGAAGTTTATAGAACTCCCTCCTCACATCCATGAGAGCTAAATGCTAGAAGTTCCTAATCACACTGTTTCTTGGCAGTAATTTTCAGTCTGTTTTGAAATCAATCTTTATTTTACTACAATAGCTATAGTAGAATCATATAATAACAGTTAGGAAGTTGGCTTCCCTGGTGGCTCAGACAGTAAAGAATCCACCTGCAATGCAGGAGACCCAGGTTTGATCCCTGGATTGGGAAGATCCCCTGGGGAAGGGCATGGCAACCCACTCCAGTCTTCTTGCCTGGAGAATCCCAGGGATGGGGGAGCCTGGTGGCTGCAGTCCACGGGCCACAAAGAGCCGAACAAGACTGAATGTCTATCACTTGACTTCACTTTACACGCCCACACAAACACATGCACACACGCAGACACGATTCAAAAAGTATAACCATTATCTTTTTCCTCTTCTGTCAAATTTTAATGAAAATTCTTTACCATTAGATAAAATTTACCATTTTTTTAAAACATTTCAACCTTATTTGGTTCATGTTGTCCACATTCTTTAAAGCAGGACACTGTGAGGTCATATGTACTATTTGTAATCCTATTATATTGCCTTCTTTTGAAATGCCATTCACTATTGATTTTTTTTTCTTGGTAATAACACCTCTTTTTCCTTATTAGACATATTTTATGTATATTTTTCTTACCTAGAAAAATTTCTGTTAAAACTTTCTTCCAGGTTATTGATTCTTTTCCCAAATACAAGTAAGTTATTAGCTAACTTACTTGTCTTATAGATATCTTAAACATATTTCCTGTTCCTTATTATTACCTAATTATCTTTTGTTTAATTTCTTTCTACTATAAAATCTAGCTGGATCGAAGGATATGATGAGCATGTGTTCTTTCAAAGTCATTAAATACTTCCATATATACAGTTTTCAGATCTTTTTAGTACTAACCACCTAGTTATTTTTAAAAAGTGAAATAAGCAACTACTGTATAGCTATTAGCCAAACTTTCATAGTGTTCTGAATATACAATTTAAGACGGCAATTCTTTCAGGGAAATAAGTCATGCTTTCAATAAATTCTGTATCTGTATGAAGTAAGTCGCCTGATACCACTATGTACGTTGTTGTTCAATCGCTAAGGCGTGTCCAACTGTTTGTAACACTGTGGACTATAACAAGCTGGGCTCCTCTGTACTCCACCATATCCCAAAGTTTGCACAAATTTACATCCATTGAGTATACCATTACCCACTAAAATATATTGTTTTCTTACTTTTAAAGATTCTGTAAGTGAAAGGCATAATGTTGAATTTGAAAGGCTTTTCATGCTTTAATACGCATATTTTTCACATACTGCTTTCTCAAAATTTTATGTTACAATATGTTGCTGTTGGCAAAGTTCATTCTATTAAAGACTAATAAGGTAATAACTAGAAATCCAGAGGACCCAGTTTCAAAGTTAATATTGAAAACCTGAGGGACATTTACACTGAGTCAAAGGAATGAATAAAGATAATGTTAGCATTTAAAATATCCTTCAAAGAAGTAATAAAGTATTGTTTCTGCCTATAATCTGTGAATTTATTACTTCTAAGAAGTACTCCCAATCCACATCACAGATTCATGGTTATCTGTGGCCCACCAAGTTAACATTCTTCTTAAATTGAATTTGTTATGCCCTTCAGAGGGATCCCTCACACCGGTACAAGCACAGTTAGGAGGAAGACTGACAGAGAGAGAGAGGTGGCTGCGTGGGTGGGTGGGGGGCTGGAGTTGTCCACCTCTTTAAAACTACTAAAGAAAGGAGAAAATGCTTTATATCACGTATAAACATCATGTCAATTGTGTCCATTTTTGCTACCAAGATACAAGTAAACTCTTTGTTAACATCACCAATTTTTCAACATTTATATTTTTATTTTTCTTGAAGTATTTATCATCCAGTGACCTGGAAATAAAAACATCAGATAACCCTAGAATTTAAAAGTAATTCATCCATGTTTGCATTAATCTACATAATACAAATTATCAAATATGTCATGTACCACAGACACTGAAACCAGCAAGGTAGACACAAGGCAGGATCCAACTGTATATACACTATAACACAGAATACTCTTTTCTTTTCTGTACTCTGTTTAATGGATTTCTATTCACTGTGAGGGAACATTTTTTCTATTTATTGCTTGGCCATTAAGGAATTCATCATTGGCTTGGAAATATTTCTTTATTTCCTGATTGATTTCTTTGTGAGTTTGCTTAATGCAAAAGTAATAACTCAAGTTATTTAAGAGGAGATTTATAGTACATCATCAATTCAGAGACACAAATTTCCCTACATCTTAACATCTCTGTAATTGGTATATGTCTTGCAATTGATGGCATTGACATAACTTCATTTCATCATAATTTAAGATTTTGCTCATTTTTTTTCCTTCTTTTATTTTTAGTGATACACAGAACAATGGTGTACCCTGTGACAGATAGTATCTAAGATTTTATGAAACATGGTATTTCCTCCAAATAACATAATGTTGGGATAAGTTTATCTTATGTGTTAGTAGAAGAAAATCATACATGGGCTGACAGAATGGTCAAGGTCTTCCTGACCCCACTCTTTCTACCTTTGATGTCAAAAATACCAGGCCCAGCCTCTCACCTCCAACACAGCCAAACATAGGAAGATACTGCCAGATAGGTGATTTAAAGAAGTGTTCACCGCCATGCAGAAATGGCTCTCCTCAAGGTTAACTGTGACGAACACTGTGCCAATTGTCTGCATTTGATTTATTCAACTGCATAGCAAACTTTCAGTTGACCTCACAATTCTTCAGGTATTTTCTACATATAGCTTATACAATGCTGCAGAGTCCTGGTTTGCATTGCATGTTACTAGACTCTCTTTCTTAGTCGACTCTGAAAAATAAAGCTGAGTTTTGCAGTTATTTCTATTTTACCTGTGAGAAAAATGGATGAATGACTTGAAGTATTTGGTTGGTAAATTAGCAGCAATCAATTCCAATGTATGTGCTCACAACCTGAGATGAAAATTCCCTATCAATTTTGCTGCTACCCACTTCTAGTGAAGATCCTTGGATATAGTAAGCCACCCATTCTCACACTTATAATTCTTCCTTTAGCCAATGATTTAAAGATAAAATCCAAAATCAGAGACTAGAGTTGCTGTGTCTAAATAACTAATAGGGCAGCAATGTCACAAAACCTGTGCCCTATGCGCTTGATGTCATATAGTCCATAAGTCAATAAATATTGCAGTAATTATTGTCCTCCAAGAGATATCTTGTAGTCTTTTTCTGCCATATCAATTTATAAATTGCCCTTTTTATTTTAATTTAGAAGATAAAACTATGAATAATGATAATATTTTAGATAATATAGAAACAAATATTTCTCATTTGACACAGGGCTTCCCAGGTGGCACAATGGTAAAAAACCTGCCTGCCAATTCAGGAGACTAGGTTCCGTCCTTGGGTTGGGAAGATTCCGTGGAGGAGGGCATGGCAGTTCACTCCATTCTTGATTGGAGACTCCCATGGACAGAGGAGCCTGGAGGGCTAAGGTCAATAGGGTGGCAAATAATTGGACACATGCCCAGGAGCCCTTTAAGGGAAAAATTGACAGCTAGTTAGTGACAATTTATCTTTTTGAAAATCCTTGTAATGAAATAAAAAGCCAGATAAATTTGAAAGCTGATAGATTAGCATGATTTAAAGAGAAGGGCGATAAGCTTTAAATAATGTCTTTAATTATAAATAAAATAACAACAATTAATAATACATCCATCAAATTTTTTCTTTAAAGTAACGGCCTTTTAAATTGTCTTAAGATTCAATATAATTAAATAAATCCTGTGAACATACTAACTAGTTATAATAAGTACCCTCATTAATAAAAGGCATTTTTTAAAGGGTAGATTTGGATAGGAAAAGATGAAAATGATAGATCCAGGCAAACAAAATCTCACTCTTCCCTCTCTCCATGCATTCATTGGTGGTGAGCACAAAATGAGAATGCAGAAAACTGATTGCTTTAAATTTCGTTTAGAGAAAGGGGAGAAAAACATACTCTTCTCTTTCTAATTTGAAGGCAGAATGAACACCAAGCATCCAGAGTAAAGAATGCGATCGTAGAAAGTGCAAAAGTTAATTCTGTGAGTACTTCTTTCTGGATTATTAGTAACCTCCGTGCTCTGTTTTCTTTCTCCATTGTCTCCTGATTTACTGCTTCTATTTACTCTCCCTGACATTCTTTCGCACAAGTGGAGGCTGATTAGTTTTTGTTATGATTATGTGACTTGATCTCTGTGGAGAATCTGGGGGGAGCTGGGAGAGATGCGTCATGAAAAGATGTGTTGCTAACTTCTACTGAGATTACAGAATTAAACGCAGTGCAAGCTCTACATTATAAGAGTCTCAATCATTCCAACGAGTTGAAGGAAAGATGATAAATAATGGCTCTGTGAATGGTTATAAAGTTAATCTAAATTAAGATATATACCAAAATTAATTGTGTCTTCTTGGATAGCAGAATTCTCCTTGCGTAGCCTTAGAGAGTTCAATGATGCCCTCACTTTCAAATTCATTTGTCATCAACCTAAACAATCTCACAAGGAAATCTGTTAGGCAAAGGAGTGTTCCCAAATTGTCGTGGCTGCCTCCGGAGGCAAATGCATTGGTAACTTTTAGAGGATTCACTATTTATGGGTATTAAAGTGCAGGTTAGATAAGAATTATAAAGTGCATTGAATCTTCATTCCCATAAGTAGAAACTGATTTGATTAACTGAAGCTAGAGGAAATTTAGGCCAAATGGAGCATTAACAAGCAAGCTATGAAAATTAGTACTGACAATATTTGTTAGCTCTAATATTGTACTGTTTTACATAACAGATTCAAAAATTCCACTCAAATCTTGGTCCTTTTTAGAAGCCTTCCTTAGCCAAGGCAATCTAGAAGATACCTTATTTCATTTTAATCTTTATAATAATGTCATTGAACCCAATTTGAAATGTTACAATCCTCTGTAGAGAATGTAGCTAGTTCTGCATGATAATTTGGATAAAGAAATTTTTGGCTAGTTGGCTTTCTTGGGTTATATTATATGCTTATAGCTTTTCTGCAACTTACATTTTGTGATTCTTCAAGTGATAGTTGTAGAAGTTTGAAAAACTACAAAAAATTAAATATTTGCCAATATGTTTGTTATCACTGTTTCTATCTATACTTAATAATTATATCAGCAGTAGCTATTTCATGGGAAATACCTTGTATAGCAGTCCTCTTAGGAGAGTTTGGAATGCCTTGCCAAAAGACATACTAAATAACCTATTCCTATAATTATCACAGATCAATGTCTTGATAGGAAATAGAAAACAACAACACAAATAAGATTGTATTTTCAAATTCATTTCTGGCATCCCTGCTGTCTTTTAAAATCACCTCTCGTTTTCTTCTTAGTCCTTCATTTGCATCCCTTGTCCAGTCTCAAAGAGGGAACACTCATCCAGATGCAAAAAACAAAAACTAACATGGCAGTGATTGACAAAACACTCATTATCATAAAGAATGACAGCCAGATCAAACACTTCAAAAGCTTGTTGATTTACATCAGAGCACAGAGCAATGAGAGGCTGACTAAATGGAAACAGTATGAATACAATTATTGACATGATTCTGATTATGTTTCAGAGCAAAGAATACTTCTTTTTTAAATCATGGAATAATGGTCTCCCATATTCTAATTCTCTAATTTAAATTAATATACTGTTTGCCTATCACTGTTTCCATTGTTTCCCCATCTATTTGCCATGAAGTGATGAGACCTGATGCCATGATCTTTTTTTTCTGAATGTTGAGTTTTAAGCCAACTTTTTCACTCCCCTCTTTCGCCTTCATGAAGAAGGTCTTTAGTTCCTCTTAGCTTTCTGCCATAAGGATGGTACCATCTGCATATCTGAGGTTACTAATATTTCTCCAAGAGGGCTCCAAAGTTACTGCAGATGGTGACTGCAGTCATGAAATTAAAAGGTACTCACTCCTTGGAAGAAAACCTATGACAAACTTAGCATATTAAAAAGCAGAGATATCACTTTGCTGATGAAGGTCCATATATTCAACCCATGCTTTTTCTAGTAGTCATGTATGAATGTGGGAGTTGGGCCATAAAGAAGGCTGACTGGCACAGAATTAATGCTTTCGAACTCTGGTGTTGGAGAAGACTCTTGACTGTCATTCAGATGGCAAGATCAAACCAGGGAATCCCAAAGGAAATCAACTCTGAATATTCACTGGAAGGACTGATGATGAAGCTGAAGCTCCAATACTTTGGCCACCTGATGAGAAGTGCCAACTCATTAGAAAAGACCCTGATTTGGGGAAAGACTGAGGGCAGGAGGAGAAGGGGATGACAGAGGTGGAAATGGTTGGATGGCGTCACCAACTTGATGGGCATGAGTTTGAGCAAGACGGTGAAGGACAGGGAAGCCTGGCGTGCTGCAGTCCATGAGGTCACAAAGAGTTGGACACGACTGAGGAATTGAACTGAACTGAAAGTTTCTAAATGACATAAATATATGAAATAGAATTTTTCATTAATCAAAATCTTAGAATCCCATTACACTTTATTCCTCTCTTCACCACTGACAAGAGCTCTGCTGAAAATACTACCATTACACTTCCATAAAATTAAATGTAAAAGCATCAGTAACTTTTAAAATTATTGAGTTATACAAAGTAATATAGAGTTATATACAAGTATATGTTTTAATTTGCAAACATATAGTAACTTTCTAATTATAGTCTTTATTATTAGCTACTTTATTAATNATTTTCTTTAGTTTTTTCCTTTATGTATTTTCACTTCACTTAATAATGTTTTCTTCTCCTGCAGTAATTTGTTGATTTTTACAGATAAATGCCTACTTCTGAGGGTCCCACTTAATATATTTCTCTTTTATAATGATATGGAAGTGACACAGATTCAATAAAATCCTTACTTCACATTTTGAATTTTGATCATTTCCAGGCCATGATACGCAGCCCGTGAGGCTGGGCAGGGACAGTGAGCCACCATGCAGTCAGCAAAGCCAGCTCACAAGCGCAAACAGCTGACACACCACCGTTTTATATCCACACAGCCATTCCGCTTGTCACCCTCAGTACAGTGTTCAACAAATTCCATGAGATGTTCAACATCTTATTGTAAAACAGGGTCTATGTGAGATGATTCTGCCCAACTGTAGACTAGCATAATTGTTCTGAGAACATTTAAGGTAGCCTAAGGCTAAGCTATGGTGTGCAGCGGCTTTGCTGTATTAAGTGCATTTTTGACCTATAATATTTTAAACCCATGATGAGTTTATTGGGACATAACTTTGTCATAAATTGAAGGAAATCTGCATTTTACTCTCTGGAATCACTTACTCTTAAAATTGCAAGATGAACTCTGGCCTTGTTAAGTCTAACCTGACTTAGAACATTAAATAAAAGATTGTAGAACATTTTCAATGCACTTGATTCCTCATGATGTATTTTGCTACAGAGTTTGTGCTTATATATTTCCCACTGAGATTTGCCAGGATACCTCTTTCAATATGGCAAGCATTGGGCTCCATTTATTTATTTTTTTTAGCTCTAACCACTCCCACCCTAACCTGCTCAAATTTTCAAAAATTCCATTCAGTTATTCAGTCTTCCAACTACATCTTCATGTATCATCAGATACCTCTAGAGAAAGCAACATCCAACGCTAAGCTCTCCCCTTAGAGCTACCAGCTGCCTTAGAATTTGCCCTGCAGTTCCTCCATGCCTTGTCAGCTCTCTGTTACTTTCCCCTCCATCAGGATCTCTCTTCTAATGTCCTTCCATGCATAGAAATTCCATAGATCGGTGAACTTTAGAGACTGGCTCAACTGTGTATAAAAGGAAGGCTTTACAATCTTTATCTTAAATGCTTAGACTCTTCGTGAAAAATTGTCTTTATCAGAAACAGATGAGAAAGTCTACTATTTTTGATTTGACTTTACTGCCAAATATATTTTCATGACATAGGGCAGGTACAGTGATTTTTGAGCTGCAAGAGTCTTGACAATGGAGAAATGACATTTACAGAGCTTAAGAAGGGACTCCTCTTTCAGCCAGGACACTGCACCTCACAGAGGCAGGATGTCCTTTTGTTCTTCTTTTTCTTTTTTTAAAATAGAAAAGCTGTGTTGAGGTAGATTGATGTTTTTCTTAGGCTTGGCCTAAAGGACTAAGCCTGGCTAAGATATATTTTCTTCTTTATTAAAAACGCCCACCAGACCTAAGTCCACTGTTGGTGATTGAGCAAAGTAGACTTTATATTAGTCACTGTTTAGTCATTTGTGTTAGAAGATATTTGCATTTTGATTTCTGTGCACCAAGATGTGTTTGAAAAGTGGTCATGCATAAATAAAATAAAAAGGGAAATCCTTATGAAATAAGAGTCATAGAAAATATATTTCTCCTTTCTGGCTATGAAAAGCATGGATTGAAATATTCTCAGCACAATAACAAAAGAAAATCACAAAGAATATTCCTTACTAAGTAATAAGGCATATAAACAGTTGAAACAGTTAATATAATAAACGTATACTACTGAAAATCTTAGGCTCTTTTCACCTGGTAAAATATACTGACTCTGTTAATATAAAGCACATCTCAGGGAAAGAGATTATCTAGAGAACTCATCAACATACACTGGGGAGGAAAAAAAAAAGGCAAAGAAGAAGCAATTTTTACATGCCAGGCTCTGTTCTTCTAGGCACAACCCACAGGTTTCAGAATTTAAGATTCTACTTGTCAACTGTCTCCCAAAGAGAGCTAAGAAAGCACGGCATTATACAGTCAGAACTTTGTCCCTACTGTTACATTCTATGCCCCTGGAATGAGATCTATATCTCCATCCCAGTAACAATACATAGAATATGTGGCATACTCCCCTCACCAAAGTAAATATTCCACATGTGCTCTTTTGTGTATAATAAATATCCATCTCCTTTCAGGCATTACAGTTGTACTCCGTCAGTGCCTGCTGATATCCAGGTGTCTCTCAGAATATTTAATACTATTAAAGAAGCAGTTGATCCAGGTTGCATCACTTTTTGTTCAAAGGGTAGATTTTAAGAGCTGAGGATTTTTTTTTTTTGATAGCCAGAGGACTTTACCTGAAATTTCTTCAGTTCAGTCACTCAGTTGTGTCCAACTCTTTGCATTTCTTCACTTAGATAAGTATAATTGTCAACGGCTACTGAAAGGAAGAGTAATTCAGGACCTGTAAACAAAGGCTGAGGTAGAAAAGCCTGAGTCCTACGATCATATTTCAGTAGTATTGGCAACAATACAAAATGCAAATTAAATTTGATTTTTCTTGTTCTCTTATCCTCCATTTGAAAAAAATAAGCATCTTGAGCATGTGTGTGTGTTTCCCTGTGCAACCCTATGGACCGTAGCCCTCCAGGCTCCTCTGTCCATGGGATTCTCCAGGCAAGAACACTGGAATGAGTTGCCATGACTTTCTCCAGGGGATCTTCGCAACGCAAGGATCAAAGCCGCATCTCTTATATCTCCTGCATTGGCAGGCATGTCCTTTACCACTAATGCCACCTGGCAAGCCCATCCTGAGGTGATGAGTATGGAATTTGTTAAAGAAGAAAAAGTAGGAAGAAGAAGAAAATGATGTACATGAAGAGGTAGATGAGGAAAAATAATGACAAGAAAATCATATTTATTTAACAATTTATGCAAGGTTTTGCACTAAGTTCTATGTACTAAGATATTCATTATCATCTTCAAAATTCATAGCTTCATTCATATATCCTTAGAGTTATTGTAAGGATTATTTCAGATTATTCTGAGGACTAATATTATCACCATTTCCAGATGAGAAGCCTGTGGTTCAGACAGGATATGTGAGTTGTCTACTGTTGTATTTATAAGAAGATTCAAAACCAGATCTGACTGCTGAGTGTGTAGGAATAACGGCTATTACAGACTTCCTCTCCTTTTAGCAATGCTAAACCAAGAGGCTGATCTAATTTGGGTTCCAATGAAAATCTACACTTATTTTATAAAATTCATTTTGTATTAGGTAATAAGAAATTCAATTCTAATCCCTTCAGGTCAGAAATCAGGATGGACAGGGGAGTGGAGAATAAATGTATTCAAAAAACAAGCTCCTTATTTTCCCCTCCTGAAGCCTTCTTAGGCTCTGCCCTGTATCTCTGGTCCACAGAGTGAACAGGTGCCAAGGAGGAGGCAGATTAACTGGGTTTGTATTCACACTGATCAACTCACTTTAACAAGTAACGTCAAACTGCATGCTGCAATAAAAAGGAAGAATAAAGAAAACAGTATATATACATATATGGCACAATCATCAGTTCTACACGAAAAGAAACCTCAAAATCAATGAAACAAGCTCCTTTCTTTCTTCACAAAGAGCCCCATCCAAGGAGGAGAGTAGCATCACCCCTGAAGACTGTTATGGTCCACAAAATATAATTAGAAAAAGGAAATTCTATGTTTGAAAAAAAAAAAGTCTAAAGCCAGTCCAGCAGGGGTTTTTGCATAATGGCTTTCTCTCCACTCTGCTGTCCTAACACCTGGACTTGGGAATCTGTTAACACTTTAAGTAAATGGAAGATTAGAAGACCTATCTTTTCCCAAAGAATAAATAATTCCTTGCTGCCACATAAGAATAAAGTTCCTTTAACCAGAAAAGAGAGACTAATGCCACAAACCTCACGATGACATTTCTTTCTCTCTTTCCCTTTAGGAATGATATTCTTTCCACCTATGCTCTATCCTGCTTCTGCCAGACCCTATCTTTCCCAAGAGTCTCATTTGTCTGGATTTTTCTCTCTCCAAGTACCCTTTATCAGCTCCAGCTGTCCACGGTAAGCTCTTTCTTTTTCTTTTCTTCACAAAGAATTTTCAGAATAGAGCAACTTTAATTACAACCCTTTAGAGAGTCAACTGAGTTATTTAGAATTGTTGCCTGAATCCTCTCATTTTATCCAACCTTGCCTCTAGGGCTGGTGAACTTTAGTGGAAAAAGCAGGTACTTTTAAACAAATCAAATTTTTGTAGAAATCCCTCCCGTACCATTAAAAAGCTGGGGGTCATGGGCAAATCCTATCACCTACTATCATTTAAAAAAAGAACATGAATTCCTGTGACATAGGAGATAATACATGGGATGCATCCAGTGTGATATAGACACATATTGGGAGAAATTTTTGGAATTTTTGGAAAGAAAGTAACTTTGAAACTTTAGGAGTTTAGAGGAGTTTTAGGAGTGGTGGAGAATCAGAGAGGTGAGAGTCCAGAAGACAGATTTTGCAGGGACAAAATGTGGCAAGCGTGGTGACAGTGAGATTAGCTCAGGTTTCAGAGTATGTGAGTGACTGGCGGAAGAATTGGTGGGTCCTCTCCCCTCCCACATAAATGCCCCTGTTATCAAATATCACAAACTATCCCTCAGCCTTTGCTGTCTCTCTCGTTACTTCAGTTCAGTTCCGTCGCTCAGTTGTGTCCGACTCTTTGTGACCCTGTGGACTGCAGCACGCCACGCCTCCCTGTCCATCATCAACTCCTGGAGTTCACTCATGCCCACTGAGTCAGTGATGCCATCTAACTGTCTCATCCTCTGTCATCCCCTTCTCCCTCTGCCCTCAATCTTTCCCAGCATCAGTGCCTTTTCAAGTGAGTAAGCTCTTCGCATCAGGTAGGCAAAGTATTGGAATTTCAGCTTCAGCATCAGTCCTTCCAATGAACATCCAGGACTGATCTCCTTTAGGATGGACTTGGATCTCCTGGCAGTCCAAGGGGCTCTCAAGAGTCTTCTCCAACACCACAGTTCAAAAGTATCCATTCTTTTGCACTCAGCTTTCTTTATAGTTCAACTCTCACATTCATACCTGATCACTGGAAAAACCACAACCTTGACTTCAGCCCCTCAGAAAAATTCTGAGATAAAGGATAAAGATGACGTCTTTAGGAACAGGCAAAGCATCGCCTTCACTCCAGTAGGACTCTGCTTTTCCTCCAGTGCCTCAAGCAAGGCACATCGTATTTCCCTTTTCTAGAACTCATGACTTTATACCCAGTGAAGGAAGACACCTTAGCATTTGTTTCCTGAGGTGTTTTGGAAATGAAATCTGAAGTTAGGAGGACTAGGCATCCCAATATCACTCAAGGATACGGTGATAGATATTTGGGTCAGTATCAGTATCAGGTTTGCAACCTCTGATAGGTGGCCTGTCAGTCCAGTTCAGTTCAGTTGCTCAGTTGTGTCCAACTGTTTGCAACCCCATGGACTGCAGCACTCCAGGCTTCCCTGTCCATCATCAACTCCCGGAATTTACTCAAATTCATGCCCATTGAGTCGGTGATGCCATCCAACTATCTCATCCTCTGTTGTCCCTTTCTCCTCCCACCTTCAATTCTTCCCAGCATCAGGGTCTTTTCCAAGGAGTCAGTTATTTGCATCAGATGGTCAAATATTGGAGTTTCAGCTTCAGCATCAGTCCTTCCAATGAATATTCAAGATTGATTTCCTTTAAGATGGACTTGTTGGATCTCCTTGCAGTCCAAGGGACTCTCAAGAGTCTCCTCCAACACACCACAATTCAAAAGCATCAATTCTTTGGTGCTCAGCTTTCTTTGTAGACCAACTCTCACATCCGTCATGACTAATGGAAAAACCATAGCTTTGACTAAACTGACCTGTATCCCTTTGCTAAATACACCCTTTGTGAAAGAGAGATACATTGCTCCCTTACTTTTTATTCATATTTTTGAGAGAAGTGTGCACCCAAGACACAACATACAAATTCCTGTTAGTAAAAGTGATGGTAGCAACAAAGATAATAATTCTAATAATAACAAAGCAAATAGTCATTGTTAAGGAAACATTGTTAAGGAAACATTCCTGGGATAATTATGTTAAAAGCATTATTTTATATATTTTTATTAAAAGTATGTAAGTTTTACTATCCTTATTTTACATATGAGATGACCAAGGCTTATATCAATTAAGTGCTATGCCCAGAACCACACAACTACTTAAACTACTTAGTCACATTCCTGAGATTTTGTAAAAAGGGGAAATTGGCTCTGTGTGTCCCAAGAGGTTGGACTGAGGCAAGATTTAAGAAATTAACACCCTAAACATTGCAACAATGCAAAGGATTGTAGACTGTGTTCTCAAAGGATTTAGGTATTTTCTTTGCTGTGTGAGTAGTTATGTGCATGTATTTCCTACAATTTGGAAAACATACAGCCACAATAATCCTAAAATGTAGATATTGATTCCAAGTTTACTGACAAACTATCTGAAGCTTAAAGAAATTACATAATTTAAGATCACTTCCATTATAAGCATAAAAGATGACATTCAAATTAAATTGAAGTCTCCTGGGGTTTCTCCATATTTCATTTCTTCTATGGTTGATGTCTATGTTTATTCTGCAAAAGATAAATTTTATTTAAATACACTATATTTTATATTATCTGAGAAAATGTATATCAATTACTCCTTTTGGTATATTTCATTTCATTGAGTCATTAGTTGGTAATAGCCAAGCAAACTTGTGAATGTGAAAATAGTTTTGTGTTTACAGATGAACAAAATATTCTGACAGTTTTCATCGACACATTGGTGAAAATGTGAGGGGCTTCTGCAATTTACCCTTTGAAAGTAGTAGTGTGGTGTTGTGATGATTAATGCTTAGCCCAATGGGTCACTGGAAATGGGGAAGCTCTGATAATACGGGGTATGCCAATTTTCATGGCATAAATGTCTCACTGTGACCAACTACAAGCTGTAAACATAATGCCACTCAAAACGGAATCAGGAAGAAATGTACACAGTGCTCTCAGAAACGGTTGCAAGTCAACCCAACAGACTACTGAATGTCAAGCGACTGAAGGGAAAGAGGCTCAGTCGTGGCGCACCCTTTGTGATTCCGCGGGATTCTCCAGGCCAGAACACTGGAGTGGGCAGCATTTCCTTTCTCCAGGGGATCTTCCCAACCCAGGAATCAAAGCAGGGTCTCCTGCAGGCGGATTCTTTAGCAGCTGAGCTATCAGGGAAGCCTTCACACCACTAAGTCAAAGTGAAAGTCGCTCAGTCGTGTCCGACTCTTTGCAACCCCATGAATTTAGTCCATGGAATTCTCCAGGCCAGAATACTAGAGTGGATAGCCTTTCCCTTCTCCAGGGAATCTTCCCAACCCAAGGATCAAACCCAGGTCTCCCGTATTGCAGGCAGATTCTTTACCAGCTGAGCCACAAGGGAAGCCCTAAAGCCACTGTTTAATATGAACATAGAAGACACAAAGAAGTGACATGTTGCTACCTGGGAGTCAATACCAAGCCAATAAGGCTACAAAAAGAAAAAACGTCGAATTTTATCCTGTGGATATCTTGGATATCAAACAGCATTGTGCGTGTGTGTGTGTGTGTGTGTTTCTTTTTCTTTTTCGGCTGCTCTGTGTGGCATGCAAGATCTCAGTTCCCTGACCCAGGGATTGAACCCCTGCTGCCTGCATTGGAAGCAGAGTCCTAACCACTAACACCAGTAAGAAATTTCCTGGACAGGACTGACTTTATGTTGCATTCGATGTAGTTCAGATTTTGGAACTTCCCACCTCAGTGTGTTCCTTCCACAGACACGTTTCTAAGACATTTTACAATTTTCTTCTCTGTAAATTCCAGAAAAGGTACCAGTGCTAAACTGGACTTCTTGCGCAAAGGTGAACCACATTCATCAAAAATGATGGGCAATATTGAGCAGGCAAACTTATTCCTTTCTCTCATTGTCCCAATGACTCATTCATTTATGGAAAATGACTTTAAGGACATCCTAATAATTCCACTTCCAGAATTCCACTGGTATCAAATCCTCAACAAAGAAGGTGTTAAGAGGAAATTTTGGTAAAAAAATATCTTCAGAAGCAAAGAATGGTTTTAAACTAACCACAAGAAAACTTGAATGGGGATGGGTATCACTCTGCTTCAGACAAATTGCTCAGAGTCTATGAAGAAAACTAATAATTCTGGACTGTTGACCCATAATGGGAGAAAAATTGAGCTGAGCTGGAAAATGGTTTCAATGACATCATTTTGAGACTTTGCTTAATATAATATTCATGTATTAGCTTCAGTCTTATGAAAGGTTTGTAGGTGATATAAGAGGAATAAAAAGAAAATCATAGTTATGTTAATTTGACACATTATACAAATATACTTATTAGAAATTACTTCCTTGAGTGTCACTACTAGTACATATATATTCTAAGAGTTAGCAAGGTATGCAGAAATGTCAGGATTTTGTGACCTGATGTAATTTGAGGAAGATTCATAAAGATGCCAAGACGCAAGTCTGAAATGAAATTATACAAGACTCAGAGATGAAAAATCATGTCCAAGAAATATGGATAATTTGATGAGCCACTGTAATTAAAATAGGCTCTTAGTTTTTTATTATTATTATTATTTTAATGAAAGTGAAAGAGGAGAGTGAAAAAGTTGGCTTAAAGCTCAACATTCAGAAAACTAGGATCATGGCATCCAGCCCCATCACTTCATAGCAAATAGATGGGGAAACAGTGGCTGACTTTATTTTTTGGGCTCCAAAATCACTGCAGATGGTGATTGCAGCCATGAAGTTAAAAGACGCTTACTCCTTGGAAGGAAAGTTATGACCAGCCTAGATAGCATATTCAAAAGCAGAGACATTACTTTGCCAACAAAGGTCCATCTAGTCAAGGCTATGGTTTTTCCAATGGTCACGTATGGATGTGAAAGTTGGACTGTGAAGAAAGCTGAGCACCGAAGAATTGATGCTTTTGAACTGTGGTGTTGGAGAAGACTCTTGAGAGTCCCTTGGACTGCAAGGAAATCCAACCAGTCCATTCTAAAGGATATCAGTTCTTGGTGTTCATTGGAAGGACTGATGCTGAAGCTGAAACTCCAATACTTTGGCCACTTGATGCAAAGAACTGACTCCTTTGAAAAGACTCTGATGCTGGGAAAGATTGAGGGCAGGTGGAGAAAGGGATGACAGAGGATGTGATGGTTGGATGGCATCATCAACTCAATGGACATGAGTTTGGGTTGACTCTGGGAGTTGGCGATGGACAGGGAGGCCTGGCGTGCTGCAGTCCATGGGGTTGCACAGAGCTGGACATGGCTGAATGACTAAACTGAATTAAACTAATAACATGAGACAGATTTGATGACTGCATCAGGAGAATAAATTTGAACTTTTCCAGGACCCAGCCCGTCACTAATGAAAACTCCTTAGAAAACAAAACAAAACAAAACAAAACTAAGAATTTAGGACAGAGGTCTCATGCTTACATATCTTCACAGTGAGAATTATACAAATTAACAAAATGTGCCCAGTATAAGGGGAAGAAAAGAGACTTGAATTCTGCAACAGTCTGATGAGTTTTTTCCATTCAAACTCTGTTGAACTTTTAGTTCTTTTTTTCAGCTCAAAAATGTAACATCTACATCTCTTTCTGAATAACTCTCATGGATCATATAATCCTTGGTTTTATAGTGTTTTCTTAAGTTATTCATTCTCACAATGAACTCCCACAAAGAAATATGTCTCCTTTTCCCAGACAACCATGCATTTCATGTTCTGTTTTTTGTCTTTCCAGCTTTTATAGATGCTAAGGTACAGAGTAATATGAAAAATATTTAAATATGAGAATAAAATACCTGGGACTTGTGGATTTTATTGAGACTGCTCAAATTGCCAACTTTTATTAGTGTTCTTAAATAAATATGCCATGTCAAATAAGCGTAGAATGGATAAATGGATAAACATAATCTAAAGTTTAAAAAGAATTTAAATTTTGAATGTATAAAGAGATAAAGAATTGATGCTCTTGAACTGTGGTGTTGGAGAAGACTCTTGAGAGTCCCTTGGACTGTAAGGAGATCCAACCAGTCCATTCTGAAGGAGATCAACCCTGGGATTTCTTTGGAAGGAATGATGCTGAAGCTGAAACTCCAGTACTTTGGCCACCTAATGCAAAGAGTTGACTCATTGGAAAAGACTCTGATGCTGGGAGGGAATTGGGGCAGGAGAAGAAGGGGATGACCCAAGATGAGATGGCTGGATGGCATCACTGACTCGATGGGCATGAGTCTGAGTGAACTCCGGGAATTGGTGATGGACAGGGAGGCCTGGCATGCTGCGATTCATGGGATCGCAAAGAGTCGAACACAACTGAGCGACTGAACTGAACTGAACTGAACTGAACTGAAAGAGATAAGTGATAAATATAGAACAAAACAGAAATTGCTTGTTATAGAATGAGATTTCTGGACTCAGGTTTTAAAAATCAAAAAGAACTACTTTCATAATTAAACATTGTAAAGTTGTAAAGTATACTTGAATTCTTTTATGGATTATCCATTTACCACTTATGACTTGAACATGATATATTATGAAGACTCTATGGAGGATGATAGCCAAAGAAAGCTATCTACTCACATGGATCAACAATGATTAAGAAACTGCATTATATTCTAACCAACATAGAGTATTTCCACTCTTCGTAGTTTTAATTTGAAATTCCTGGATGATTAATGAGGTTGAGTACATTTCCAAGTGTTTATTTCTATTTGAATATACTTATTTATATAATTTCTGTTTAAGTCTTTTGGTTATTTTTTATTGGGTTTTCTTTCTTTTTTTATTACTTTATAGGAATTACTTTTTATATATCCTGGAAACAAATCTTTAATCTTTTGTCAATAGTATGTATTGCAAAATTCTCTTTCTAGGGTTAGCCTTGTCATTTCCCTTCAAGGTATCATGTATATTGATAATATATCAATTTAATTGATTTTTTAAATTTCCATATTGCCATATGTTGTTGCCATATTGCTGTTGTTGCTGTGTTCATAGCTTAGTCATATCCAACTCTGCAATCCCATGGACTGTAGCCTGCCAGGATTCTCCAGGCAAGAATACTGGAGTGGGTAGCCATTCTCTTCTCCAGAGCATCTTCCCAACCCAGGGATCAAACTCACATCTCCTGCATTGCAAGCAGATTATTTACTGTATGAGCCACTAGGGAAACCCTAACGTCTGTATAATATTTGTTAATTTTTTTAATAATTAGGGGATTTCACCCTGTTTAATCTATGTAGTCTTTATATACTCTATAGCAATGAAGATATTCTCTATATTATCCTTTGAAATATTTATTTTACATTAAAATCTAAAGTCCATCTGAAGTTAATTTGCTTGTACAATGAGTGTATGAAGATATGTTTTTCCTCTTCTTTTCTTTTTTGTCCGCATTGTGTGCCACATGGGATTTTAGTTTCCCAACCAGGGCACGAACCCATATCCCCTACAGTGGAAGCAGAGTCTTAACTCTCCCTGGCCAGGCACCATAGTAACCACTTGCATGAGTTGTTTTACAACAGGAGGTCCTGATAAGGAACACAGCACTAATAAGCCACCACCAACCGGAAGAGTTCAGCAAAGGTCAAAAGGAGACACCTCATGTCCGACCACCTCCCAGAATCCTCCTTCCTGGTATCCATCTTGGCTGAACAAGGCATGCACCACCAGGAAGGACTCTGAGTCAGAATGAACCAAAAACAGCCCAGAAACTAATCCCATCACATAAAACCTGAGACTGCGAGCCATGTGAGTCCTGGGTGTTCACTGGAAGGAATGATGCTGAAGCTGAAACTCCAGTACTTTGGCCACCTCATGTGAAGTGTTGTCTCATTGGAAAAGACCCTGATGCTGGGAGGGATTGGGGGCAGGAGGAGAAGGGGACGACGGAGGGTGAGATGGCTGGATGGCATCACCAACTCAAGGACATGAGTCTGAGTGAACTTCGGGAGTTGGTGATGGACAGGGAGGCCAGCGTGCTGCGATTCACGGGGTCGCAAGAGTCGGACACGACTGAGCGACTGAACTGAACTGAACTGCGAGCCACGTGAGAGAGCTGTTCTCCTGGGTTCCCTTACCCTGCTGCTCTCCTCCTGGGTGCTCGTTCCTAATGAAATCTCTTGCTTTGACAACACATGTGTCTCCTTGGACAGTTCATTTCCGAGTGTTAGACAAGAGCCCAGTTTTGGGCCCTGGAGAGGGTCTACCTTTCTGCAACATTACCACTGGATGGCTAGAGAATTCTCCAAATCTATTCTTGATATCCAATTGATACTAATTTATTTAAATAACTGTTATTTCCTAACACTTCTGTTGTGCCGCATTTACCATTAATCAAATATGCGTTTACGTCTGTGCCTGTTTCTAAACTCTCTGTTCTTTTCTTGTGAGTGCTTTTATGCACCAACCACATTCTATTTTAATTATGTGCATGCATGCGTGCTGTAACTTCAGTTGTATCTGACTCTTTGCAACTCTAAGGGCTGTAACCCACCAGGTTCCTCTGTCCATGGGATTCTCCAGGCAATACTAGATTGGGTTGCCATGCCCTCCTCCAGAAGATCTGCTTGACCCAAAGATCAAACCCACGGCTCTCATGTCTCCTGTATTAGCAGGCAGGTTCTTTACCTCTAGCGCCACCTAGGAAGCCCATTTTAATTACAGTGGCTTTCAAGTAAGTTTTGATATATGGTAGTCTTAGATTTCTTATTTCACTCTCTTTATGCAAGATTGCATTGGCTATCTTTGGCCCTTTGAATTTTGATATGAATTTTAATTCATATTAACTTCATATTCATAAAGCTTGTAATTTTCAAGACAAAATTCTGTTGGAATTTTTCTTGGGATTTGAGTAAATATACAGATGAATTGAGTAATTTACAGAGGAATTTGAAGATAATTGCCCTCTTTCCATATTAAATCTTCCATTTCATGAATATTTGCTTTCATTTAAGTTGTACTCATTCTCAATAATGCTTTTTAATTACTTTGTATAGGCTTATCTCTTCTTTTGTTACAGTTTTTCTGAGGTATTTGGTTGATTCAAATGACATGACCAGTTCAGATGTAATATACAGTACTTTAATAATAAAGGCACTTAAAATTTTGAGGGGCATTTAGGAGAATGTTTTTATGATTTATAATCTAGCATAATTTTTTTATACATGAAAAACTTACAAACTGTAAATTAAAAATAGAAAACATTAAAAGAAATTCCATTTATAAATGCCACCAGAAATTAAATGAAAAATTGAACCACAAACAATGAGAAAATATTGGCAAAATACATAACTGACAAATGTAAATAATCTGTATGTTAATTTAAAAGGAACAAGTATCTCAATTTAAAAATATGCTAAAATGCAAATTAAAGTCAAATCAGAGATAATTATGCATCACTTGATTATCAAAACATAAAACGTCTAACAAAACCAAGTGGTGGTGAAGATATATACCAAGAGATTATTCATACACTGATGTGAAAATAATGATAAGTTACCTTATAAAATAGTTCACATTCAATTTTAAGGCTGAATGTAATCCAGCAATCACACTCTCAGGCCTATGACTTAATATATTGACTTTTACCTTTTATATTTCTGTGTGTTTTTTTTTTTAAGTGAGAGTTGCTGCATATTAAGTTGTACAATTGTTTCAGATTTTTGAAAATGAAATGTAGAAGAAAAAAATCAACATTCCCTTAACAGGTGAAGTCTAAGAGCTTCAGTCATACATATATTTGTCGTGAGAGGCAATCCACTATCGGCTCTTGAGAATTCCTGCTGGGTGTGCCAAGAACTTAAAGCTCTGACAGCTCTTTGCCCTGGTCAGTACTCACAGTTGTATTTGTATTGAAGAGCTTTGACGGATGAGGTAATGTCTCCCCCAAGACAAAGTGCAGGCTTACTGTGTAACCGCAAGCTTGCCTGAGCCGCGTGTTTCTCTCCTGGAACACAGATCACTGCATCTTCAGGCATCCATCACCAACCCTTCTTGTCACACCTGTGCAACTTGAGGGCATGGGAATCTGATGCCAGCAAATGTGGAGCTCTGGGTAATTCTATTGCCAGAGCAATGAGGTCTTGTGTCTCTGACCTGAGACTTTCATGTCTTCTGCCAGCATCCATGTGGTAATAACAGACAGGTTCACTAGGTTGCAAGTGGGGTAATATCCCCACTCTGCACGGTTCTTCATAATATTTGCCTAGCC
Source organism: Redunca redunca (assembly GCA_006410935.1). Lineage (NCBI taxonomy): Eukaryota > Metazoa > Chordata > Mammalia > Artiodactyla > Bovidae > Redunca > Redunca redunca. The sequence continues at coordinate 1,037,474 of SJYQ01000209.1, read as the reverse complement.
ATATTGTGAAATTTTTCTAGTGGTGGATCACCATCAGTAAAGTTAGGAGGCTATTTCACCAACCAAGAGACGTGTAAAGTAGAATATATAGTAGGACAACATATAGTACCAAGATAAAACAAAAGCTGAAAACAACACAAATTTAATCATCACAACATCAGATATCAATTACAGTATATCCACCCAAAGCAATATATACAGCAGTGAAAATAAACAATCTATAACAACATTCAACAAAAATGGATGATTCATACAAATACCATTAGGCAAAATCAAGCCAGTTAGAGACCACCACCTACAAGATGGTGACCTATAAGACCACCACCTATTCTAATCGAAAGTCCCTTGGACTGCAAGGAGATCAAACCAGTCCATCCTAAAGGAAGTCAGTCCTGAATGCTCATTGAAAGGACTGATGCTGAAGCTGAAACCCCAATACTTCGGCCACCTGCTGCAAAGAACTGACTGACTAGAAAAGACCCTGATGCTGGACAAAATTGAAGGCAGGAGGAGAAGGGGATGACAGAGGATGGGATGGTTGGGTGGCACCACCAACTCAATGGACATGAGTTTGAGCAAGCTCTGGGAGTTGGTGATGGACAGGGAAGCCTGGTGTGCTGCAGCCCATGGGCGACTAAACTGAACTGAACCTACAAAGTGACAACACTTGTATAAACCTTGAAAATAAAAGTAATTAGGTGATATATTGTTTAAGACTACATTCGAGGGGGGTAAAATTATAATTTATAAAATAGAAAGAAATTATAAATTTCATATTCAGGAAAGTGGTTGGTCCTGGAAAAGAGCCCAGAGTAATGTGATTAGGGTAAGCACATGGACAATTTAAAAGGAGAGTGTATACACAGGAGTTCATTAATGGCTCCATAATATTAAAAATACAAAATATATATGAATTTCATGTGCAAAATATTATTTTATATTTTTTAAAAATATGACCCAAATCCTGAAATAGTATTATTCAGATTTGGGAAAGGAGAATGGGTAACCATGCACAACTAACAATACAAAAAATTTGTTTCTATCATTAATATAATTGCTACCAATGGAGAGTAAAATCATTTAATTTCAAACCGCATTAGTTTTTACTGCTTGGAGCACAAACTATGGAGTTTTAAAAAGTATTCTTTAAGTAATCAGTTTTATATTAAATCACTTCTTATTTTGTATAAATGGAAAACTAAACATATCAGCAAACTGAGATTTATAGCTGATATTCCATTCATAATTTGGGGGTTAACATGGGACACCCTACAACCATTACTTTTCTGCATTGAAAAATGCTCAAGTAGTATTATGCTTAAGCCTCTACCCGTAGTTCAAGAAATCCAAACACAAAAACATGGAGAAAATATTTGAGAAGCTGAAAGTTAAGTGAATCACTCTATATATGCACCCTGCTGAGTGAAACATAAAATTAAGTTAAATTCACAGAGAAAAATTTCAGCTTTCAAATGTTGCTAGCTCTCCTCAGTTCCAATGCTAGAAACAGAGATACAAACAATTACACTGGGTTATAAAAGCATGAATTTTCTTGATGACAAAGCAAAATTTCTAAGTCTACTGGATAGGTGAAATGTTTAAAAGAGGGAACTAATTAAATGTTAAAAATGATCTCTCAAGCATTATGCTTATTTTATAACATGCATTTTTTTGTAAGTGTCAACATAATTACATAGCCTACCATTTATTCTTCCTTCTTTAAAAATAAACAAATATATATACATATATACATGTGTATCTATCTATCTATCTATCTATATATATATGGTAAGTGCTCTTGTGTTAGTTTGCCCAAGCTATCATACAGGATTTATTTCTAATTCTGTTTGTATGTGTGGTGCAAATGGAGTCTTATTAAATCTATGGTTTTGAGTCTCATGATTACTTCTTCACAATTTATTCCATATGCCATAAGGCATTTGTAACTCTTACTCCATTAAGAGTCTTTATTTTTCTGGCTTCTCAATGACCCCATTACTTTCCAAGGAACTCGAGCCCATTTGGTTTGCAGAAATGCCATCTCAGCGGAAAACCTCTCTGTATGATTTGCTTGGTCCAGAACTGAATGACCATGGCTGGGTTCCTGCATCTTTGGGGTCAGGTACAACCCATCTGCCTGCTGCCCAAAGCCTCTGCTGGCTCTCCACATGCTACATTTGGCCAGTCTCTTTTGCTGTGGGGAGAGAAACAAGTCATGATTACTTTACAACCAGTAATTAGACTCAAGCTTTCAGGAATTTACTTTCCTCTTCAAAAGAAGGAGCAAAGCAATGGTACCCTCAGAAAGGTATGGAGAAATTGTTTTAAAAGAAAAAGAGCATGGAGCCAGTGTGAATGTGTTACAGTCCTAAACTGGTGCTGGGTTTGGCTTCAGCATGCTGAGGGAATTTAAGCTTTTCTAAGCCTGGACATAGTGTAGCAGAAATGAAACAGAAGCCAGGAGTAGGATTCCAGATGGTAGCATTAAAATAGGTCTGAATAGAAAAGCCCACCCTCTCTGAGCTTGCGTGGTTCCTCTTACTAACATGAGCACCTTTCAAATGATTATCTATGTGATTTCTTGAGAAGGAATCTGTGCATGGCAATAAGTATCAACACAATAGACAGACACCATTTCCTATGTGTCCTGTGTTAATCAAATTTATACCACAAAATGCTTTCAGTCATGGGAAGGCTCTGGAGATGAGATAGTAACGCTGAATGCAGACTGTGTTCCTCCAAAGGTGCCTCACACTCCTGCCTGTGCTGTGTAGCACCTGGGTTTCTCTGCTTAAATCCTCTCATCATTTTAATTCCTTCCAGGATGTAGCATCCAAAGTAAATCACATTAAACACTGTCCTAAGTCAATGATGTTCTTTGTGACCGGTCACACCTTGCTATCATCTGAGTGTGTCCCTGTAGAAGATGCCACCCCAAAATGCATTGCTCTGATGTATGGATTATTTTGAATTGTAAGCACTTGAAAAACAGCTAATTTCTAAGGGGACGTTTTCTCTGAACTCCTGTTATCAACATAAAGACAGATCCTCCAAGGAACTCAGTCATTATAAATCCCCTCCCTGGGAGTCTCATCAACCAGGAAAGATTGATTCATCATCACAGGAGAGGAGACTAGAATTTGACACCTCACCCAGACAAACTTAATCACCAGCTACCATTTCTCCCATCTGTCCTAAGGGCATCTAAGGCCATCTGTTCACCTTTTTTTCAAAAAATCATTTTCTCTCCCCTAAGAGGTCTACATCCCCTTCTTACTTTCCTAATGAAGATGGCATTTAATCCTGAAATTTAAACCACCTCTGGGTGCTACTCATATGGACAGGGAAGCCTGGTGTGCTGCAGTCCATGGGGTCTCGAAGAGTTGGACAGGACTCAGCAACTGAACTGAACTGGCAGATCTCCCCTGTATACGTGACACATATTTGTTAATAAGCCTCTGTTTGTTTTTCTCTTGTGAAGATGGTTTTCATTACAGGAGTCTCATATGAGAACTCAATAGAGTAAAGGGAAGTAAAGGGAAGTTCCTTTTCTTCCCCTACGTCCCTATCAACGCTTTCCCAAACCAGACCTCCTGTCAGCATCTGGGACATCACATCTTCTACACCAGTCCTCAATGTTGATTTTTTTCCTGTAGCTTCTTCACTGAAACAGTAGAGGCTGAGAAAGATGGTTCTGCATATCTATGTTCTCTGCTCTTAGGATATTTGGTCCATTGTGACTATCAAGAATGGGAGCTTCCAGTCTCCATTCAGCTTGAATTATCTGTCCCAAAGTGGGGAGAGAGAATAGAACTGATTCATTCTTGACCAGGATTTGCTTGATCATCTGCAACTTCAGTCAGGGATAATGTGGTATATGGTTCTATTAATACAAGGTCTTCTTTCTGTTAGACATGAAATATACACAGTACAGAGTATGCCTTTTACATACATAGAGAGAAAAAAAGTTACAGTTTGGTTTGACTAGAGGAAAATATTTCTAAAGAGGAATATTGAGGTAAGGATACATGAGTTAATCAACATGAGATAATATGATCAATAAACCTAAAAATCTCAATAGCTTTACTAAATAGAGATGTACTTCTGATTCATGTAAAATTTAATTGATGTGTTGGATTGAAGGGAGCTTGTCTGTTCTACCCTTCAACCAATAGTAGACCGGTGCTCTATTATTTTTAATATAAAATTTCCAAGATTGTCCTGCTTTTTTGACATCCAGCCAATAGATGGAGAAGGTTGTAGAGACTCATGCATTCAAGTTTCTCATGGACCCTTCCTGGAAGTAAGGCACACCACCATGGCTTAATCTGTTTATGAGTACTCAATTGTATCTACACACTCAATTTTAAGGACAGCTGGACAAAAACATTATAGATTCCAAGAAAAAAAAATATTTAAGGCTTTGATTATCTGCCTAAAAAATTAGACTTTATTCTTTTGTTAATGTGAAATTATTGAAAAATTTTGAGTTAGTAAGGTAAACATGAGCAATAGTTCAAGTGATGTAATTTGACTTATCTGTATCAAATAGATTAAAAATAGAAGACCAATGATTTAAATTTATAAAAATCAGGGCAAACTATATCGATGCAATGTTTGTATTGAAATAATTTCAACAAATCTAGGAAAATCATCAGACATGAAGACCAGTATCTTTGTCTTCATTAAATAATTATTTATTGAATATTTTCTCTGTGCCAGAGACTGGAGTGCAATGGTTTATTCTTCATGTAGCTACAAATAGCCATAATCTAATGGGGTTGGGACAAGGTAGGGATTAAATTTAAATTACATTTTTTATGCAGTACCTAATTCTACAGTGAATAATATTGTGAAAGGATAGAAATTTGTGAATGAGTATAACAGACTAGCCTCGGTCTCTCCGAGTTAAATGAAATTTAAGTTGTGTGTGCAATTGTGTATGTGTGGGTGTATGTTTACATGACTCACAAGACCCTTATGACTTTACAGATGGGGAATTCGGGGTTCACGGGAAGGAAAATAGTTTCGCCAAAAAGACCATGTCTGGTGGATATGACGATGAGTTCAGATACGGAGCTGCCAATTTGCGGAACACTAACATATCCAAGGGCATCTCTGTTGCCATTGTTTAGTCACTCTATTGAGCCCAGCTCTTTTGCAACCCCAAGGACTACAGCCCACCAGGCTCCTCTGTCCATGGAATTTCCCAGGCAAGAATACTTGAGTGGGCTGCCATTTCCTTCTCGGGGGATCACCTCTACCCAGGGATCGAACCCACGTCTCCTGCATTACATTGTATGTAGCTTCTTTACTGCTGATTAGTTAGCTAATAAATGAGGACAGGAAATAATGGTAGGGATTCAAAAAGAATCTGATTGACACACATTACTCTGAGTAATATCAACCATTTTGGTGCCATTTTTAATAAGATCCAGGACTCACTTACCTTCTGAAAAAGGACATTTCTTATAAAAAAAAATATTATAGCACAAAAATTATAATACATATCTGTCTTTTCTTTCAAAAATGTTTATTTATCTTAATACAGGTATGATGCTGCATTTTGATTAAATGTTTATATGGTAAAAGTTCCCTCTGGATTGATTAGTTCCTTGAGACAGCACGTACTTATTCATCCTTTTCCCCTAAGGCTTTTCATGGAAGCAGAAACAGAGCAGGTGGTCAATAAATATTTGATGAATGGGAGGGAATAAAGAAATGAATGATGAATGGGACTGTGTATGTGGAGATGCACAAGTTCCTTGGAGCATAAAAGGAGAAGATGCAAAATCCTGGAGGCGTGAGAAAGCCTCCATGAGGTGGCAAGAGCAAAGTGTGAGTGTGCAAAGGTGGCGAGAGACAGACCAGGACAGATGAATTCAGGTCGCGGGAGGCAAAGTCCTTAACGCCTAAGTAAGCAATTTAAACTCACCATGGGGGAGTTGAGGAGTCATCACAAAGTTTCAAAGACATGACTAGCTGAAGGAAAAGATGGAATGCAAGCACAGAGAACAACCAGGAAAGGGGGAACAAAAAGCTACTTCCTCTTTTTATATGAAGAATCATGATTATGAAACAAAGCATGCTCTGTGTCTCTGTAGGAACCCAAACTTGCAGGTCCTAGAAGGTTTTTTAAGCAATAAGACTCTACTAAATCTGAGACTCCAGAAGGTAAAATTACTCATCTTTTGCCTGTGAATAGTATGTTGGTTTTTCTTTGAATACCTGTAAAACATTCCAGATAAATTAAAAATTATGTATGAGATGCAGAAAAAGCATTATGAAGTTCAGAAAGGAGACCCACGAGCAGAGTACCCCATCACACGTGGTGCTACAGACTACTGGGTCCCCAAAGTGGAAAAGGAATCTAGTGGCAATAAATCACCAGTAGGAAAATAACCAAAGCCTGTACAGGAGAGAATGGGTGAGGCCACATTCCAATAAAGCTTTATTTTCAAAACCAGCTGGTCAGTCAAATTTGGTTTCCTGGTCAAAGTTTGCCAAGCCCCATTCTGGTACCTTATTATTGTAAGAAACAGCATGTGAACGATATAGGTGGGCACCAGGAAAATTTTATTAAATCTCAACCAAAACTGTCTCAGAATTCTATTGCATAACATACAATGCTATTACCAAAAGACTGTTATCTGAAAGTGAGGAAAATAATGTCAGTGTAGAACATTTTTCTTTTCAAACGAGGCTGATATTGAAAATTACTATTTGATGTTTACAAGGTCAGTAGTCTTAGGAAGCGGATGCTAGGAATCTTAGATACCTGATATTATACTAATCTGAAATATCTGCTTGAAAGATCTTTACTTCTTTTATTAGAGTAGCAAGCTGTTTTTATTAGCTCATTTTGCTGTAACAAGATACCATAGACTGGATGTTTTAAATAGCAAGCATTTATTTCTCACAGTTTGGGATACTGAGTAGTCCAGGCCAAGGTAGTGATTTGGTTTCTGATGAGGGCGCTCTTCCTGGTCTGCACATGGTCATCATCTTGTGTCTTTACATGATAAGTAGAGAGGAAGCTTGCTCTCTTGTTTTTTCTTACAAGGGAATTGATCTTGTCAAAGTGGTCCCATCCTCACGATTTAATTGCTTCCCCCAAACACCATCTCAACATACCATTCTGTTGAGTATTAAGGTTTCAATATATTAATATAAATTTTAAACCAACAGGTCTTTGAAACTATTACTTTAGGTTTAGTTTGACCGTAGGTCAAAGCAAACTTGGCAACTGACAATAGTACCACGTTTTCATAGTTAACCTCCTCCATCACCACATCCTGTAATAGCCCCCCTGGACCAGTCTGGAACCTAGGGTAGAATACTGACCACTTAATTCTTTAATGACTGAAGAAAGGTTTTTAGACTCTACCTCCTTGACTCCATTCTATTTTCTCTGCTACCATTTCTCATGTGCTTCCTTCTACCTGGATTCCACCATTCTACCAAGATCCTTGACCCTGAAAATTCCAAGGACATTTAAGTTTCAATCCATGATACAACTCTTTCAATCTTTTCCTTTGTAGCCTCTCATTTGAAGATCTGTTCTTGCTCATTGTAAAGCCCAATCCAAGGACCCTGAATTTCAGCTTGAACCAGACACAATTGTCCTCAATGGGAGTTCATATATATATATA
>SJYQ01000209.1:994621-1029770 GCA_006410935.1 Redunca redunca | reverse complement strand
ATATATATATAATTATATAATATTATATTATATATGTATATATAGAGAGAATTCACTCAAAGAACAGCTTATAATAATTATAAGTTTTACAATAACATTACAGAGAGTCTTAACGATGGCTCTGCAGTAAAAGAATCTGCTTGCAATGGAGAAGACACAGGAGCTGTGGGTTCAATCCCTAGGTTGAGAAGATCCCCTGGAGAATGAAGCTGCAACCCACTCCAGTGTTTTTGCCTGGGAAATCCCATAGACAGGAGAGCCAGCTGGGCTACAGTTCATGGGGTTGCAAAGAATCAGACACGACTGAGAACACATATTATAATCTAATTATAAGTATAAATAAATACTTTGCATTTAATATGTGTGCAGGAACCTTTTCATTCTTTTAGAAATAGTCTTCTAGTTTGTTTTTCTTATTCTGTTCCTTTCATTATATATTTACACATATGCACACAAACACATTTGTATATATCTATTTATATATATCTATATATATACATATATCCTTACATAATCTGTATTTAAGAAAAACGCTTACCATATTACTAAATATAGTTTTCAAGAGACCTCTCTTAAAGTAGTCACTACAACATTTTGACTTCTTTCTTATGAATTCTGGAGCTTTCTAAGAGTTCAGTCTAGGTCACATAAAGCTTAATTTTTAATCAATTATTTAGACTCAAGGTTGATAGATTTCAAAATCAGGGCCTAGCACTTTGTCTGGAAGCTGCACCTGCGTTTTCTGCATCTCGTCTCCATTACTCTCTTTTATTATCCTGAAGAGAAGGTATTATTTTTGATGTTATGACAGCTCTGCCGCCTCTATCAAAGAACAATCTTTGTCATTCCTCACTGCTTCTCTTCTTCCTAGCTGATCTCTTGCTCCCTCTGAACCAGAAACATCCCTTAGATTTATGGACACTTCTTGTACAATGTTCTTTTCATTTTGTTGCTTAGATCTTTGCTCATTTTGGTTCTAGTTTCTTTCACTTCATTTTGGATGTTTTCCAATCTCCCAACCTTTGAAGTTACAGTCTGTCTATTATTCTTATTTCTGTGTGTGCTCTTTATTCACACATAGAGTAGTCTAACCCATTTATTTCTCTTCCTGAGCAGAAAGAATTGTACTTCTGAATAAATAATCTTTTTCGGTGTATTTCCCCCATATAGTCCTCCACTACTGAGTGATTAATGTCTCATTTACTAAGGGGCTACTTATGTGTCAGAAAGCATATATCAACAAGGTTAATTAATCCTCAATACAACTGTGAAGTGGATATGATTCTACAAATGAGTGAGGAAAAGCTCAGATAGATTAAGAGGTCAAAGTTTACATGATGAGTCTCAGATTCATTCTCTGAATATTTACCAAGCTGTTTTCAAACTCACCCTCTGGATCAGACATTGGGAATATAGCAGAGGATATGATTATTGATATCCATACCTTCAAGAAATATTCTGTTGGACCAGGTGGGTATATAAGTAAGTGTGTAAGCATATTAAAATGATATACATTTTAAGCATATTGTTTAGTCACTAAGTCCTGTTCAACTCTCTGTGACTGCATGGACTGTAGTTTGCCAGGCTTCTCTGTCCACGGGATTTCCCCAGCAAGAATACTGGAGTGGGTTGCCGTTTTTTTTCCAGAGGATCTTCCCAACCCAGGGATTGAACAAGTCTCCCGCACCGTTGGTGAACTCTTTACCACTGAGACACCTGGGAAAGCTTTTTAAACATATAAATAAATATATAAGATGTGATACATTCAACAAAGACAACAAATGCATATTGTGATAAAACATAACTGGGTGTGAGGCTGTTGGAATAGCCCTCACTGAAGAAATGACATCTTAGCAGAGATCTAAGCTGAAAGCTGCTAAGTCGCTTCAGTCGTGTCCAACTCTGTGCGACCATAGACTCCAGCCCACCAGGCTCCGCCATCCCTGGGATTCTCCAAGCAAGCACACTGGAGTGGGTTGCCATGTCCTTCTCCAATGCATGAAAGTGAAAAGTGAAAGGGAAGTCGCTCAGTCACGTCTGACTCCTAGCGACCCCATGAACTCCAGCCCACCAGGCTCCTCTGTCCATGGGATTTTCCAGGCAAGATTACTGGAGTGGGGTGCCATTGCTTTCTCCGAAAGGACAGAGGAGTTAGTTATTAGAAGTGAGATGAGCGTTCCAAGCTGAGAGATGTGAATAAGGCAAGAATATATGATAGGAAAACTTGCATGTTCCAAAAGCCAAATATATCCACTATCACTAGAGTGTAAACAGCCTGAGATAAGATGGAAAAGCAGAAGTGTCATGTTCCAAAGTGCATAATCTTACACGTCTCTCTCAGAAGGCACTGCCATTCTCTTGACACAATCATAAAACAGTGCTTAACTCTCCAGAGCACTTACTGACACTTGTTACTATATCAACATGGAAGTGTCTTGGGTCTCAGTCCTGGTTACTCTTATCTGACTATACTCACTCCCTTGGTGAACTCATTCTGTCTCAGAGCTTTAAATACCACGTATCCCCTTGTGTGTACTTCTGCTCAGTCACTCAGTCACGTCTGACACTTATGAACCCATGAACCATAGCCTGCCAGGCTCCTCTGTCCATGGGATTTTCCAGGCAAGAATACTGGAGTGGGTTGCCAGGCTCTCTTCTCTGAATTTAAGATCTATGTAGCGCAATTCCAAAATGGATGTTCAATCAAACATTTCAAACACAACATGCCCCAAAGTGAACTCCATCTGAAAACTTCCTATGGGGTCTGGGATTGGATCTTATCCCATTTATAAGCTATTAAATTAACCTGCATTATTTTGTGGATGCTGTCAGAAGACACAGAACGCTTGGATCAGAAGAAGGACTAAAGGGATTTGTCACTAACGGCACCACAAACAGTATGAGCATCAACATATTTGTGTTATCTCACTTGTCCCCAAGTCCTGCATGGGGAGGGGACAAGAGAGACGCTACACGTTCAGTGAATTTTCACTCCTGCCAGGATATTCTGACTTAGCGTAATCCACTAGAACGAGCCACAGGCAAATCGGCTTTCTGTCCCTGAAGCAACATTATTGCATCTTTCAAGACTACAGTCTACAAACACAACCCTGGAAAGTGGCCAAGCTGAAGAGCACTGAAGGCCTGGCATTCTTGGCATATCTGGAGAGACATGTAGGAATTCAAGGAACTCATAGAGGATTGTCTCACCACATACTTCCATAATGTGGGTATGAGGTGGCTGACATAATGGGTCTGTGAAAAGGGGCATACATCTACAGGCTGCCACCACAGCTCTTGACAATACAAGTAGTTTTGTGGCACGTGAAAGTGAAAGTCGCTCAGTCTTGTCCACCTCTTTGTGACTCTACAGTCCACGGAATCCTCCTGGCCAGAGTACTGGAGTGGGTAGCCTTTCTCTTCTCCAGAGGATCTTCCCAACCCCAGGGATCCATCCCAGGTTTCCCACATTGCAGGTGGATTCTTCCCCAGCTGAGCCACAAGGGAAGCCCAAGAATACTGGAGTGGGTAACCTATACTTTCTCAAGCGGATCTTCCCGACCCTGGAATCAAACCGGGGTCTCCTGCATTGCAGGCAGATTGTTTACCAACTGAGCTATGAGGGACTTGAGCTTGTATCAAAAAGGGCAGCCATAAATTTGGCCTGTCTCCTCATATTTCATCCTGGTGGACTGATGGTGTCCTAAGATGGAATGGTTTAGGTACCTGGATCAAGGGGGCTCCCAGCTTCCCCCCACTCCATGCCTATCCCTTAGTTGTTGGGTTCTCGATAATGCAGCTGTGTTTGAAGTCCATTTCCTCCCCTAAGAGAGAAGAGGCACCATCACCTGAGTCACCACCCCAAGAATGCAGACTCCCCACCATCTCTTGCTTGGTCTTCGTGTGGTTGAGAGAGTCATTTCCTAGGCAGATTGATAAGAAGTCTAGGGGTCCCCAAGGAGAGAGGGGTCTGGAATTCTCAAGGAGGAAGAAAGGACAAACTTTTTTTTCCTCTACTTTCCTTAGGATTATATAACAATAATGTATTCTGCCTGAGGACAGTCTCTGGATTAAACCTTCTGGCTAATCCTGTTATCTTAAAATGTAAATTATGGGAGTAGGTCTGGTGAGGTCTTTACAACCTCCAGACATTCTTTGGATTCATTGGAAAGTATATAACTCTATTTTTGACTCTAGCAAGGGGGTACTCTTTCTACCCTCTCCTGATGTCTATGTCAGAAGATTTCTCTATCTCCTTTACACTTTAATAAAACTTTATTACACAAAAGCTCTGAGTGATCAAGCCTCATCTCTGGCCCTGGATTGAATTCTTCTCCTCTGGAGGCCAAGGATCCCGGCGTTTTTGTGTGGTTCAAGGACAACCTTTCATGGTCATGGGTGGACACACGTCTCAGGGAGACAGGAGCAGCCTCTCACGGCTGCCCCAACCCTACAGTTGTAATCTCAGCGTTTGCAACCTCTCTTCTTCTGAGAAATAAAACTGTACCAGGCTCCTGGTCTTTCATCTTTCAAAATCACATTGTAAACCAGGCATCCTTTGTGCCAGCACTCTGGGGACTCTGGGCTCATTTCCCCATCAAATCATGGAACAGTGCCCAAGATTGGAGTCCCAGCATGGGCTCGTCCCCTCTGGCTGGGGGCTGAGTTGTGGAGATCCCTAGCTGGGCTTTTACATAAGGGCCCCCAGACGTACTCTGGTCCAGTTCCTGCTTTCTGTAGGTCCTACACTCAGAGACTTCACCACCACCACTGTCCTTGAACACAGCTTAGGAAATGGGCCCGCTTGTTTCCTCCTGCTCCAGCCTCCCTACCTGTAATGTGTTGGCATTTCCTGGTGGCTCGGTAATAAAGAATGTGTATGCAACGGAGGAGACACAGAAGGAGCCGTGGGTTCCATCCCCGAGTCAGGAAGTTCCCCTGGAGAAGTAAAATGGAAATTCACTCCAGTATTTTTGCCTGGGAATTCCATGGACAGGGGAACCTGGTGGGTTGCAATCTACAGGGTCACAAAAGAGCCAGACGTGACTCAGTGACTGAACAAGTTATCTAATTTTTTAATAATACTACATCTCTTCCATTAGAATATAAGCTCTCTGAAGGAAAATAATTTTGTATTTTATTTTCATTCATATCTCTAGCACCTAAAATAGTGCCACAAATATTTCAAACAATGTATTAAATTCACTAGTGTAATAAAATTAATTGCATTCACTTCAGTGTAATTTATGATGCAGAATGAATGGGTATATCACTGTTAATTTGTTCACTGACTGCCTTTAACACTAGAGTATATTCTCTGTTAGATTAAGAAACTGAATAATCTTTTTCACTGCTGTATTCCCTATACCTAAGACAGTGGCAAACCATAGATTTTTCCATCAAGGTACACTTATGAAATTGATTGAGTGGTCAAATGAATTAAGTTTCAAGTAAAGTTTTTCTTTACATAACGAAATATAATGGTAAATGTTCATTACACCTTTTATGGGCCACTTAAAAATTAAGTTTATTTTGTAAAATATGACTCATATATTGATTCAGCAAGGATTTACTGAGAACTTACTATCTACACGCCTTATATTGAGGTCGTCCCTCAAAATAGAACATATTAAGAAACATTAACAGCAGGGTATGTTATAACACTAAGCTAAAGATGCCCACTGAATATGAGCAAAGACTGTTGACTATTTGCCAAAACCTATATCCCTTCCCCTTACGCTCACACATGCCATTGGACAGCTTTCCAACAACAGCTGTGTCCCACCAGAAGTATGTTCTGATCAGTAGAATGAAGGCAGAAGAGAAACGTTCTATTTACAATCTTGACCTATAAGATTTTCCATATGCAACCGAATTCTCTTTTTTCCCTTTGGCTATCAAAAAGGGAATAGCATCCAGGACAATTTTGGGAGCTGTGCATAGATTACAGAGCCTCATTCAGATTTGGGTCCTGAATAATTACATGGAGGAGAGCTGCTTGGCCAAACGCTGCCCCTCTCTGAATGAATTTTTTATTCAAGCCACTGGATATGTTGGGAGTCATTTAGTGTACATGACCTCATTGAAGGAATATATATATGTCTATTTGCTTTAAAGTGCACTTAAGGATTTATTTTTTCTTTTTAAATAAAAGAGTGTCAATTCAATGTTTGATATCTCTTCTTATCCAAGACCACTAAAGGTGAATGTATAAAGAAACTTTTTCTATTGGAGTTTCCCCCACAAGGAACTTAAAAGATTCTCACAGAAACTCTTCTGTGCAGTTTCACCTAATTGTTTCTGGGGAGCCCTAGACACTGTGCCTGCTCCGTGTAGGAAGTTCCATTGCCTCCTCTCTTCCTCTGACAGCCTTAGGTAGTATTTCTTGGAAATGTCTCCACAGTGCCCAGTCTTGCAAAGTATCCTACATGGTGGTCTCTGGCACTTGCCCTGAAGACATGCCCCCAGCATAGGTCACGGAACTCTACAGATAAAGATATCAACACTCACTGTGTGCTCTGAGCCTCAGAAGAACAACACAGTGGTTGGAAGGTGTAGAGAGATGACTCCCTTCCTTTTCTGCTATCTCCCACGTCAGAGTGAAAACAACGTATTAATATTTTTCCTAAAGTTGCTTTCTTCCCTTAATCTTTGCTGATCTGATCCCAAATGTGAAAACTAAACTGAATGTTCTATTCCAAATCCCTCTTTGCACAAACAATTGAGACTTGTCTAAGCTTCTCTGTTTGCTCCTCTTTGTCCTTCAGAGAACTCTTTCTTGAAGTAATCACACAAATAAATTCTTGGCCACCAGACACACAAGTGCACCAGGATAAACTTGGAAAGTTTGATTTTCCAAGCTGAACAGAGGTCAAAACTCAGACTTAATTCTGAATAGCAATTAGGTTATGGTCAGTGTGTTGCTTGTCACTAGAACACTCACCAAAAACCACATGGAGAGAACTTTATAAAGAAATGAAGAACAAAGGTGTTTTGTATCTACTTTTGTTTAGTTGTCACAGACAAGCTGTCTGTATGTGTGTGTATATGACAGTGTGTCTGTGTATGTGTGTGTATGAGTGTTACTCAACTTTACTGAAAATAATATTATCTACTTCTATCTACTTTACAGAATTAAAAGCATATATTATTCATTTAACCCTGACTATGCAGACATCTATTGTTTATGTTTTCATTTTAATAAAGAACACATGGCAAACTGAAATTTCTACTAATCCCTTTTAGATATGAATTCAAGATGATACACAAAAAAGAATACAGATTTTTAAATCAGCCTTGTGTCCTCAGGTGAAGTGAGTAGTGATGATTATAAGAACCATAAATATGCTCATTTAAGGGACGTTACATGAGGGATGTTGCATCTCCAAATTTAGTTTTTGAATGCTTAAATAAAGGATGTTAGTCATTTTTACAGTAGCATCATGGGGCTTACACATAATGTTTGCAAAGTGACAATCTTTTTAGGTACTCAATGAATAAAAGCTACTTTTAGTACATAGAGAACAGAATCTGGAATTTGTGTTTAGGCAAATAATTTAACCCTCTAATTTCTAACTGATGTCTCTCTAAAGTGGGGAAAGCAATGCTACCTATCTTATAAATTTGAGGTAAGATGTACACCCGACTTCACTGGTCTTATGTTAAGTAATTACATTATAAAATCATTATGCTAGTTTAAAGTATACAACATAGTGATTTGAAAAATACGTTGTGAAATGGTCACCAGTTTAAGTCTTTCATCCATCACTGTTAGAGTATTACTGACTATATTCCTTATGCTGTGTATTAACTTCACATGACACAACGTATTTATTTTATATTTGGAAGTTAGTACCTCTTCATCTCCTTCACTTGCCTGTCCCTCTATTCCTCAGCTCTCTGGCAACCAGCAGTTTGCTCTCTGTATCTATAAGTCTGCTTCTATTTTTGTTTGTTTGTTTTGCTTTTAAGATTCTACATATAAGTGAGATCATATAGTATTTAACATTCTGTTTGACTTATTTTACTTCCCATCATACCTTCTGGATTCTTCCAAGTTTTGGCAAATGGCAAGGTTGCATTCTTTCTTATGGTGAGTAATATTCCATTGTAAATATCTACCACTTCTTCTTTATTCATTCATATATTGATGGATATTTAGGTTGCTTCCACATCTTGGCTATAGTAAATAATGCAGCAATGAACATGGGGTGCATGTATATTTTCAAGTTAATTTTTTTTTTTTTTTCCTTTGAGTAAGTACCTAGAAGTGGAATTGGTGGATTGTATGGTAGTTCTATTTTTAACTTTGTAGGAACCTCCATATTGTTTTCCCGGGGCTTCCCTAGTGGCTCAACAGTAAAGAATCTGCCTGCAATGCAAGAGACACAGGAGATGCTGCTTTCATCCCTAGGTCAGGAAGTTGCCCTGCTAGAGGAAATGACAACCCACTCCAGTATTCTTGCCAGGAAGATGTCGTGGACAGGAGCTTGGCGGGCTGCAGTCCATAGGGTCGCAGAGAGTCGGAAATGACTGAGTGACTGATAGTGGCTTCAACCGCATATGTCCCCACCAGCAGGCTGTGAGCCTTCCCTTTCTGCAGCATCCCCTCCAGCACCGGTTACCTCTTGTCTTTTCACTCACAGGGGATGTTCACAGGTGTGATGTGATGGCTCATTGTAGTCTCGATTTGCATTTCTCTCATGATTAGTCATGAGGAACATATTTTCATACCTGTTGGCCATTTGTAAGTCTTCTTTGGAGAAATGGCACTCAGGTCCTCTATTTTCTAATTGAATTGGTTTTGGGTTGCTTTTTTTTGTGAGTTATATAATTTCTTTATATGCTTTGGATATTAACTCCTTATTGAAAATATAATTTGCAAATATCTTCTCCCATCAGTAGTTTGCCTTTGTTAATGGTTCCTTTTGCACATTTTAGTTTAATCTGTTCCCATTTATTTTTATTTTTTTTTCCTTTTTTTTTTTTATAATTTTTATTTTTACTTTAGTTTACTTTACATTACTGTATTGGTTTTGCCAAACATTGACATTAATTCACCACGAGTGTATATGCGTTCCCAAACACGAATCCCCTCCCATCTCCCACCCCATACCATCCCTCTATTCTTACCTTTTCATCTTGCCTGAGGAGACAGATCCAAAAAATATTGCTAAGATCAATGTCAGAGAGTGTATTGCCTATGTTTTCTTCTAGGAAGTTTATAATTTTAGGTCTTACATTTAAGTCTTTAATCTGTTTTGAGTTTATTTTTATTATAGTATGAAGAAGTAGTCCAACTTGATTTTTCTTACATGTTCTTTTTCCATTTGCCCAACATCATTTATTGAAAAGGGTGTCTTTCCCCTGCTGTACGCCTCCAGCATTTTATATTTATTAATGCTGCTTAAATGGAAAACTTTGTGCATATGTATTTTCATACTGTGATAGTGTAACTTTTAGAAATATAAGAATATAATTAAAAACCAACACATTTCATCTAATACCATCACATTGGGTATTAGAATTTCAACAGATGGATTTGGCAGTATGACAGACATTCCGATCATGTAACTGATTTTCTGTCACACCAGAGTTATGCCTGTCGTTAGTTAAGGAAGAGAGCACAATTATGTCCCAGTGAGCAAAGAGAACCACCATATGATGCAAATTGCTTTATGCCATCATTTGCTTCTCCATTCCCCATGCTCCAGTAGAACAGCATATTTCTTAGGTCTGCAGAAGTAAATAGACTTGCATGCTTTTGATGAGCAGTTTATCTTCCCAAAGATAAATCTAAAATAAATGTATGACTACCGTTACTATTGCTTCTACTATTCATAGTAATCCCTACTGAATAATGAAGCATACCATGAGTTATACTACATATATTAATTTAACAACCCAGTGAAAGGGGGGTAGTGTTATCATCCCTATTATGTTAAAAAAAAAAGTAAACAATGGTGCAGAGAGTTTAACCCAATGCCAAAGTCATACACGTAATAACAAGGAGTTGAATTTGAACTCTGACAGTCTGTGTTCTGAATCCACAGTCTATTAATACATTGAGTGAAAATCAAGAATACTGATGGATTTTAAATAATAGGGGTAAGCTTTTTTGTGTGCCTCTGTGTTAATATTTCCTTAGAGCTTACTACATACCAGCTACTGGGCCAAAATCATACCAGTCCTCACCTATAGCTCTCACATCTCTACGAGAATGGCACGTGATTGCCACCACTGCCCCAGATTACCAAGCTCATAGGGCAAGTCAGGAGTAACCGTAAGAACAGCTTATTCCACAAACTCTTCTCTTGATCTCTAGCCTACCATGGTGACTTCTAGTCATTATACATTGATC
Source organism: Redunca redunca (assembly GCA_006410935.1). Lineage (NCBI taxonomy): Eukaryota > Metazoa > Chordata > Mammalia > Artiodactyla > Bovidae > Redunca > Redunca redunca. The sequence goes on along the minus strand of SJYQ01000209.1, from coordinate 1,019,410 downwards.
AAAATCTGTAATCACCCTTCTTTACACTTTTTTAGCTTTTGTAAGTAGACACAGGAGTTTATGTGTCTGAGAGAAAGGCTGTCCAGTCCAGGTAAGCGTATCTGTTTTTGCTCATGAGAACAGTGGATACATGGAAGGTACAGAGAGACCCTCAGGGTCACAGGACCGTCAGTGGTGATCCTCCGACTGAAACTCTGGGTGGAGAGTTCCCAACATTCTCAAATTGGGGGTTCAAATATCAATATTTAGATTCATTGCATTGGATGTATCTAAGGAGACTTACATTATCTTTTTAATAAGCATATTCCTATGTGGGCTTTTATTAGTTGAAATAAAGACACCTGCAGAATACTGGCTGCTATTTAAACATCCCAAGTAGGAATCGAGAGATCCATTTCTAGTCCTGGTTTCACTAATTACCTGCTATGTGACATTTGGAAATCCATTTACACTTTAGTACCTGTTAATTGGAGGCTTGTCTGGCACACACACTTTTTTAGAGACATCCAGTGAACTCAGAGGCCCATAAATAGCAGATGTGCAGGCTGCAGTCAATCGCCTTTCAGGAAACTCCCAAGGAGGGGTAATCCATATAAGGATTAACCTTCTCATCCGAAAGACATCCGAAGATATGGACCTAAGAAGCACATTGATTTACATATTTTCTCATAACATTTGGCTTCATCTTCGGCTGATTCTGAATTTCTGTTGGGAGGGAAAAAAAAAGTGCTAAAATTAGGCTCTTAATTTATTCTGCTAGTCACATATGCTCTCTTTCATCTCGCTAACTTGCAATAAGAGGATGTCCTAATCTCATCATTCATATCCTTTTCCTGTTGGCAGGGTTAAAAAAGAGGGAGAGAGAGAATAAAAGCAGAAAGAGCAATTTGTAGAGAAGAATATAATAAAGTCCTCTGGTCCCCCCAGAAGGAACTTTTTCTGTTAACACGACCTTACATTGTCCCACTGAATAATGCAAAATTTGTTTGGTTGTACCCTGCAGGGCTCTGGGGCCCGGAAGCCAGGGGCAGCAACAGTACCGAGTTGGCACAGAGTAGCAGAAATGTCATTTTTTAATTATGTGGTTCTGAGGGGAATCTATTATCCACTGCTGAGATGCTGAAATCAGACAATTTATCTCCAAGGCAGCTCTGTCTGCAATCTAGAATATATATCTCTTGTCATTGCAGGAAATAGAACAAAAGGATGTTTTTATTTCTGGCGCCTTGTGTTTATAAATTTATTCTTTTAAGATTTGCCAGTGAAAGAGAATAACACCCTAACAGATCGCTTGGGTCCACTCTGCCCCTTTTGTGAAGCATGTTCACATCACTAGGCTCTTCTTTCCCCCAAATGGTACCAAAACTTCTAGGCCTCACGTTGAAGAAGTCTTTACACAGCCTCCATCTCAAGTTCCAAATGCACATTGCCAAGGTAAATGGAAACAAATCTTTAAGGAGGACCAAGCAAACCAGAGGCATCCACCTAAGTGAATATAAACACAGATTGCTCTTTTGCATTTCAAATGAGGTGCTGGAAACTATTTGAAACACATCCTTTCTCCTCTTGTGTGCTATTTTCATTTAAATGTAAACCAATACTTATACCTACCAGCTTGTTCGTAACGGTTCTTCATTATTTCTGATTCTTTTCCCCGTAAGGTATTAAGGCAAATGAAGAAATTTGGTTCATATTTGTCTACCTCCCCCAATTTTCTTTTAAAAACTGCCAAATTCATTATGTTCACTAACTCTCTAGGCATCAGGGCTCCAAACAGTTCACATCTATTAACCATCAGGTACACGCTAAGTGCTTTTAAAATAAATGTGTGCAGTTTATTTTAAATTAATGTATGCTTTCTACGATATTCTGTAATAGCATCAGGAAGTGAGTCGAGCCTGGCAGGCCAGAATGATAATAGTTGCACTGCCCTCTCGTGGAGTAAGGTGGGCATAGCATGATAGGTATAGCAAGTGACAAGCAGAGCATTTTGTGAGGGCCTATGTGTCGATTTTCAGATGCAAAAGAAAGTGAATTGTCACTTTCCAGAATACTGAAGGGGGCTTATCGTGAAATAAAGGGTCTTCAAAGGGTGTCGGTTGGATTTCTAACGCCAAAAGCATATATCACTAAGGTATTTTTCAGCTCTCCTATCCAATGTGAGCCAGGGAGGTGATGACCTGCCCAATAGACTTCATGGCTGTAAATATTAGGATGAAAACGTTTATTCCAACCACAATCTTTGTCTCCCCCTGGTATTCATTTTTCAAGAAAAATATATTCTTCAACTGTATCGTTTATATTTCTGTGTTTACAAAATAAGTCAAACAGAAAGGAAATCATTTTTAGAAAGATCTGGCTATCGGTAACACACAGCTCCTTACCATTTACAAATAGCTATTTTACTACTCGCAATGCTAGATTCCCTTAGGGATTTTATTCTGAGTCTGTCAAATCAACCCTCTTTAAAAACTCTTCTAGACTATGAAAAGGAATACTTGGGAATTTTGATATATTGATGCAAAACAGATGAAAAAAATAAAGATAGGAAAATAAACTTGTTGTTAAGCTGGAATTTATTTTCCAGCTTCCGTGTGACTTGAATTAGCATATAAATCTATAAACAGCACAGAATTGCACCCCAGACATGCCTTTAATTTGTGTGACTCATCCAAACTTTGTAACTTCTTACGCATGCTACGGTAATCAGCTGGGTATGTGATACATCGTTCTCATCTGTTCCCATTTCCCAGACACTGACGCAGGCAATTTTACCACTCAATATTTTTCTTTTCCTAACTAACTGGGAAGCAGGAAGAGTCAGCTGCAGAATCAGACATCACATGTTCATACCCTGTATCCAGCCCGAGCTCTGCCACTTCTGGTAAGTTACAAAACATTCTGAGCTTCAGTTTCCCATCTCTGAAACGCAGGAAATAAAATCACCCAGCTCATAGAGTCGTCTAAAACCTAAATGAGCTGGTCACACAGAGCTCTCAGCTTGATATCCATCATCTATGGATACACCCCCTCGAAGGAGCTACTAACCGTATAAACACTCTGAACATCAAAGCCTACAGCAATATGACCAGTTCACACTGTCCATTAGGACAAAGCCCCCAGCGCCGCAGCAAGGGCGAGAGGCAGAGCGCGGAAGGGCTGGAGAAATTGACGTTGCCTGTGTGGCTAGAAGCAGCGCTAGCATCCCCTGAAACGCTCTCCATCTTCCATAATGAAGAGAGAAAACTGGGAGGGCTGCTCAATGCCTCCTTTGAAGTCCTCGAGAGGCTGGAGGTCCTCTGGGAAAACACGCTGTATTATATTAATGTCCAGGGAAAGAAACCCACCCATAAAGCAATCGCTTGAATTCTCACAATGGCTCTTTCCTTGGACTCTTAGACCAGGCATATGGAGGGCAAAAGAACTTCTCTGCTCTTCTCTAATTCATTCAAAGGGAAGCAAACTCTCCACCTTATTAGCGTGTTAATGTTAAAAGAACTTTCCATAGCCTGGAAAAACGAGAGAGAAGCTACGGCTCACATAACTAGTTCCCTACTAAATCTTATGAAAAGGACTCTGTTTTCAGGCTACTGTGGTCCTGATCTAAAAAAAAAAAAAAAAAAAGGATTTCAATCTCTTTCTGTTACAGTTTCACATATGATTCTATTACTTAGCTGTGTCTTGACTGATTCAATAAAACCTAATTCAGAAACCTGGTTCCATTGGCTAATCCACATTTATATACATGCCTCTCTCTGTATAGGGATGCACGCCTGCTAAGTCACTTCATTTGTGTCCGATTCTTTGAGACCCTACAGACTGTAGCCCACCAGGTTCTTCTGTCTGTGGAATTCTCCAGGCAAGAATACTGGAATGGGTGCCCATGCCCTCCTCCAAGGGATCTTCCTGACCCAGGGATGGAACCCGTGTCTCCTCCATTGGTAGGTGGATTTTTTACCACTCATGACACCTGAGAAGCCCCTATATAAGTATACTTGTATATTTATTTATGCATATAAGCACACATACATGTATATAAGCTAATATTATATATATATACACACAATTATCTACTGTTTAATATATATGTACATAAACGTATATATGTCACAACCTTCAGGGAAACATTTAAGTAACTTAGTCCAAAAATATACTGAGTACATGATATAAGAATATTCAAAGAACTATAAATTTAAAAAAAGATCAAAACAATAAAATTATGAGAATTAGTTTTGACAACTGAATTGCTATCCTGAAATGAAGTTGTATATAAGTTATTCTGACAAATTCAGTAACAAATAATAACAAAACTATTTTCCCTTACGAAAATTCATACCTAGACAAGTTTTTTAGCACTCAAAATACAAAAGATAGGCAGAATATCATCAATTTAAGTATTTTAGAATTAGTTACCAACTGAGTACCTTTGCAACTGCATTTTTTTTCAAATTCGAAGCAAAATTTCACAATGTGTTTCATAGCAGAACACGTATACAGACACTTATACATGTACACACAGCTGGATGGTTGTCAAGACTTGGTTTTTGGCTAAAAGAAATAATGCATTGTATTAAATCTTGCCAAGTATTTTGTTCTATTCTTACTCTGTTTGATTCATATCTGGCAGGTATTTTTACCATCTTTAGAATACAGACAGACTTTGGAGATGATGAAGTTTCAGTTCCAGACCACCACAACAAAACCAATATCACAATAAAGTAAGTCACACAAAGTTTTTGCTTCCCTTATGCGTACAAAAGTTATGTTCACAATTCTGTAGTCTATTAAGCGTGCAACAGTAGTGTATCTTAAAAAGCAATGTATATATCTTAATTAAATAATTCTTGACTGATAAAAAGCGCTGACTAGCATCTGTCTGTGCTTCGTGTTGTCAGCCGCTCAGTCGTGTCCTGTTCTCTGTGGCTCCGTGGACTGCAGCCCACCAGGCTCCTCTGTCTACGGCGTCACCAGGCAAGAATACTGGAATGGGTTGCCATTTCCTTCTCCAGGGGATCTTCCCAATCTAGGGATTGAACCCGAACCCGGGTCTCTCGCATTGCAGGTGGATTCGTTACCATCTGAGCCACCAGGCAAGCCCAACCAGCATCTGAGCCTTCAGCAAATGGTAATCATTTTGCTGGCAGAGGTTCTTGCCTTGATGTTGATGCCTGCTGACAGATCAGAGTGGTAGCTGCTGAAGGTTGGCGTTGCTGTGGCAATTTCTTAAAATAAGACAACAGTGAAATGTCGAATCATCTTTTCCTTTCATGAATGATTTCTCTGTTGTTTGCAACTCTGTTTGATAGCATTCTGCCCACAGTCTTCTTTCTAAATTGGAGTCAGCCCTCTTAAATGCAGCTGTTGTTTAATCAATTAAGTTTATGTTCTGAATCCTTCATTGTCATGTCAACAATCTTCACCAGGAGTGGATTCCATCTCCAGAAACCCTTCTCTTTGCTCACCCATAAGAAGCAACTCCTCATCTGTTAAAATTTTATTATGAAATTGCAGCAATTCAGTCACATCTAATTCTAGTTTCTTGCTATTTCTACTGCAGCTGAAGTTCCTTCCTCTGCTGAAGTGTTGACTCCTTCAAAGTCACCCGCGAGAGTAGGAATCAACTTCCAAGCTTCTGTTCATGTTGCCATTTTGACCAACCCATGAATCAGAAATGTTCCTAAAGGCACCCAGAATGTTGAATTCTTTCCAGAATGTTTTTCACTTTGCCCTGATCCATCAAAGGAGCTAGTGTCTATGAACTTTATAACCTTAACAAATATATTTCTTAAGTAATAAGGCAGAAAATTCAAAATTACTCATTTGATCAGTGGGCTGCCACATGGATGTTTTGTTAGCAGGCATGAAATCAACATCAATCTTGTACATCTTTATCAGAGCTTTTATGTGGCTAAGTGCTTTGTCAATGAGCTGTAATATTTTGAAAGGATTCTCTTTTCTTTTTTTTTTTTAACTGAGAAGTAGGTCTCAACAGTGGAACTTACAATATAAAGCCAACCATGTTGTAAACATGCAGGCTGTCATCCAGACTTTGTTGTTCCATTTACAGAGCACAGGCAAAGACTTAGCACAATTCTTAGAGACCTTGGGATTTTCCAAACTGTAAATAAACATCTGCTTCAGTTTAAACTCACCAGTTGCATTAATCCCTCCTAAAGATCAATCTGTCCTTTGTGAAGCCACACCCTGACCTCTCCTTCCTAGCCATGAAAGTTCTAGATCACATCTTCTAATATTAGTAGGCTGTTTCATCTGCACTGAAAATCTGCTGTCCAGTGTAGCCACCTTTGTAAAGTATCTTAGTTAAATCTTCTGGATAACTTGCTGCGGCTTCTATGTCATCACTTGCTGGTTTATTTTGCACTTTTATGTTATGGAGGTTACTTCTTTCCTTAAACCTCAATAATCAACCTCTGCGAACTTCCGGTGTTCCTTCTCCTCACCTCTCTCGGCCTTCACAGAAGTGAAGGGAGTTAGGGACTGCCTCTAAATTAGTCTTTGTCTGAAGGGAGTGTTGTAACTGATTTGGGGCTTCCCAGGTGGTACAGTGGGAATCTGTCTGCAAGTGCAGGAAATGCAAAAAGCATGGGTTCAGTCCCTGGGTTGGGAAGATCCCCTGGAGGAGGGCATGGCAACCTACTTCAGTATTCTTGCCTAGAAAATCCTACGGACAGCGGAGCCTAGGGGGCTACAATCTATGGGGTCGCAAAGAATCAGATGCACTGAACATGCAAGCATGTATGTACCTGGTTTGATCTCTCCAGACCACTAAAACCTTCCCCACATGAGCAGTATGACTCTTGATTTCTTGCCATTTCTGTGTTCACTAGAGTAGCACCTTCAATTTTCCTTCAAGGATTTTCCTTTATGTTCAGAACTTTGCTAACGAACTTGCTTTCAGCCTTTTTTGACTTTTGACTTGCCTTCCTCATTAAATTTGCTCATTTCTTGCTCTAAATTTAAAATGCGAAGCAGGAGTCTCTCTTTCTCTTGAACACTTAGAGACCACGGAAGGATTGCTGGGTACTCACGTGCTCACTCAGTCGTGTCCGATTCTTCAGGACCCCATGGACCATAGCCCACCAGGCTCCTCCATCTGTGGGATTTCCTAGGCAAGAATACTGGAGTGGGTTGTCATTTTCTCCTCCAGGGGATCTTCCCCCTGCATCTCCTGTGTCTCCTACATTGCAGGCAGATTCTTTACCTGCTGAGTCCCTGGGGACTGTTAACTGACCAGAGTTCAATATTGCTGTGTCTCCAGGAATAGGAAGGCTAGAATCAGAACACACACATTTATTAAGTTTGTAATCTCACATGGGCATGATTGATGTCATTCTGAAACAATTCCAATGATAACATCGGAGATCTCTGTTCAAAGTTCACCATAAAAAAATATAATCACCATAATATAAAGAAATTGAAACTTTGTGAGAATTATCAAAACTTGATACAAAGACACAAACTGAGCAAACAGTGTTAGAAAAATGGCACCAGTCGACTTGTTCAAAAAAGGGTTGGAACAAATCTCCAATTTGTAAAAAAACATGATTATCTGTGAAATGCAATAACGCGAAACTCAATAAAACAAAATGTTCCTTAATCCTGTTGTGAGCCTAGTTTCCATCTTCGGTTTCATTAAAATATACTTTAACAAATGCTCACAGAAAATGTAGCCTTTCTTAGGTATTTTGTAATTTTTTTTTAGCCCTTAAGGCAGAATTGTGACTTTCTAAAAATCTGTTTCTAGTATAATTTGTTTGTATTGGGTTGAAAAATAAAAAGAACCTTTTAAATAACTCTTTACTGTTAAGTGACAGGGACCTCTCCCCACTTAACAAAAATTGCATTCTATTTTTTTTTCTTTTTGAGGCTATGATGAAACTATCCGAAAGATTTCCCCACCTCTTGTTATAATTTCTATAACTCTTTTCAGCATAATTTATTTATTCTACTTACTTTTATTTTTTTTAATGCAAAGACATCTTTTTTTCAGTACAGTGATGTCACCACATAACAGAAACAAAATGTTGCCTAAAATATGCCAAATTTTCACAGCCTGAACAGATACATCCAAATTTAGGATGAGATCAGCTAAGCATCAGGTAGATTTTGGCTGAAGAAAATGAAACTATGAACTCAAATTAAATATGTCCAGTAAGGAAATATACACCCAGAAAAAGAATATATGATGAACAATTGTTTAAATGTAATTTATAAACAAAACACTAGCAATGAAGATGCAGCAGCATTTTATAGTTATGTCTCCTAGTGTAGATGTTTATTAAAATATAGACAGACCTTCAACATATTTTGTGAACATGAAAACCTGGGAACCTGTANACATTATGAAAAAACAATAATTATTTGAATTAAAATCTTAATTTGATATAATTTAAATGGTTATAATCAACTAATTGAAAAGCAAAAATAAAAACAACCTTAATTAAATACATATATCAAACCACTGTTTATATCTTTATTTAGAAATACAACTGTTTAGTCACAAGCTCTAATTCTTTGAATTATGATTTCTAACCTGAATTGTACTTTGCCTTTTTACTTTTTGAATGGTAATTTCATGTATTTTCCCCATTAAAATCTATTCACCTCATTCTATCCACAGTATATATGCATGAAGACCAATAAGAAATCAGAAAAAGTTAACAAGCAGTCTGTTGCAGGAACCTAAGCATTTTCTTTTAAAGAAACATTGCTCTGGCTTCTTCAGCACAATTCTTTTGAGGGTGAGTGGTTTGTTAAGTTGAATGTGAAAAGAAGGGAAAGAAAAGTCGTGGGCCATTACAGTGTATAGGCAACTGAGAGCAGCAAAACAACACTGTGAGCTGAAGGTGGGTAGACTCCCCTAGCCTAGCTCCTACCCTGTTGCACTTGCACACATTCAGTAGCGACTGGAAATGCAAGGAGAAAAGGAAGTCTAGCCTGAAGGTTTTTACTGCAATGATGCAATCTAGCTTTTCAAACCAAAATCCAAACAGTTTGCTAAGAGATTGACGCCAAGCGAGTATTCCCTGTTTATCCTTCTGAATAAACACCAATTTTGGAATTCACTGGAGATTTTTGAAATATTCAGCTCAAGTCATGTAGAAAATACATGTTGCATAAGATCCTATCTGAAAAAACTAATGTTCAGCTAGAACTGAACTTCTAGTTCAGAAGAGGCTAGAATTTGAAATACAGGATATGGTATTTTGAATTGCTAAAACCATATAAGGACTTGGAGAAAACTGCTCCCTCTCTCTTTTCTATTAACAAACTATTCATTCTCCAAGTTAAAAAAAAAAAAGAGAGAGAGAAGAAAGACAGACATTCCTCCTGAATGCATTATAAATTCATAATGAATTGCTTAAGAGAAATTAGAGTAAATTAGAAGATGAACCTATATGTGTAGTCGATAAATATGATTAAAAAGCAGACAAGCTTTCACATCAGTGACAACACTGAAGATGGATGAAGATGGACAACAGCCATGACCCAGCAAGAAACAGTTCAGTTCATGCAGTTGCTCAGTCCTGTCTGACTCTTTGCGACCCCATGGACTGTAGCACTCCAGGCCTCCCTGTCCATCACCAACTCCCAGAGCTTACTCAAACTCATGTCCATCGAGTCGGTGATGCCATCCAACCATCTCATCCTCTGTCGTCCCCTTATCCTCCCACCTTCAATCTTTCCCAGCATGAGGGTCTTTTCTAACAAGTCAGTTCTTCACATCAGGTGGCCAAAGTATTGGAGATTCAGCTTCAACATCAGTCCTTCCAATGATTATTTGGGACTGATCTCCTTAGGATGGACTGGTTGGATCTCCTTGCAGTCCAAGGGACTCTCAGGAGTCTTCTCCAACACCATAGTTCAAAAGCATTGATTCTTCAGTGCTCAGCTTTCTTTATAGTCCAACTCTCACATCCATACATGACTACTGGAAAACCATAGCTTTGAATAGATGGACCTTTATTGGCAAAGTAATGTCTCTGCTTTTTAATACACTGTCTAGGTTAGTCATAGGTTTTCTTCCAAGGAGCAAATGTCTTGTAATTTCATCATTGCAGTCACCATCTGCAATGATTTTCAAACCTTAAAAAGTAAAGTCTCTCACTGTTTCCATTGTTTTCCCGTCTATTTGCCATGAAGTGGTGGGACCAGATGCTGTGACCTTAGTTTTCTGAATATTGAGCTTTAAGCCAACTTTTTCACTCTCCTCTTTCACTTTCATCAAGAGGCTCTTTAGTTCTTCTTCACTTTCTGCCATAAGGGTGGTGTCATCTGCATATCTGAGGTTATTAATATTTCTCCCGGCAATCTTGATTCTAGCTTGTGCTTCTTCAAGCCCAGCGTTTCTCATGATGTACTCTGCATAGAAGTTAAATAAGCAGGGTGACAATATTCAGCCTTGACGTACTCCTTTCCTAGTTTGGAACCAGTCTGTTGTTCCATGTCTGGTTCTAACTGCTGCTTCCTAACCTGCACACAGGTTTCTCAGGAGGCAGCAAGGCACACTGTGTATCTACCTCCTGGCTCTCTGAATAAGGGAATCTACCACATTCACCCAAGTCTTTTATTCAACACCAAAAAATTCACTGAACATCAGCTGTGTATAAGCACTTTTATAGGCACAGCAAATACATCAATTAAAAAAAGACAAAGTGTTTCCCTTCACGAATTTTACATTCTAGTGGAAAAGTTAGAAAATATGCAGTTAGTTCCAGTTCCAACTACACAGAAACAAAACACAACAATATAATAGTGGTTGGTTGGTACATGTATAGAAGACTACTTTAATTCGACTAGAAAAAATTTTCCTAAAGGGGTAATATTTGAACTGAGATCTATTTGGTTAAAAGAATCCATTCATTCCAATATCCAAAGGAAAGGGCCTCTTGGACACAGAAGAACCAGAAAGTTCAGAAGCAATTGGTTTGTACACATCTGTCATGTTTAAGGGACAGGAAAAATATAAAGAGAGAAAGGTCTAGAGTGTTAGCAGACAGGAAGATATGCATGGATTGGATGGGATTTAGTCAGAGACATAAAGACAGGCCATATCATAAAAGGCCATTGCAGAGATGTGGTGTTTTGTTAAAAATATAATTACAAGTCATTAGAGAATCTTAAGCAAGGGAGTGGATACTACTTGATTTGCCTTGATAAAAAATATCACTTGCCCATTATTTGGAGAAAGAGTAGACTATGCATGGTGGAAGAGGTAGGTGGGAGTGAAGCAAAGATATAATTTGGGAGGTTGGGAAATCGCTTAGTCAAGAGACGTGTTGGTGTGGCCTTGGGTTTTATCACCAAATACGATAAGAAACTAGTAGCTCTCTGATTTGGGATTTATATTAAAGGTAGAAATGACCTGGCTTTCTTGAAGCTTGGATATGAGCTGTAATGGAAAAGGAAAAATAATCCATTCTCCCTAGTGGTCTGATTTGAGAAAATAGATGAGGTGTTATTTACTGAAATAGGGAAAACAAATGAAGAAAAAATTAAAGAAAAAAAGTGTTTTGCTTTAGATACAGTACTCTTGACATCCGTATTCCCTATTAAAGCATAATGTTGAACAGGCAGTTGGATAAAGGAGTCTGTGTGGAGGTAAGGGGACTTTCCTGGTGACTCAGATGGTAAAGAATCCGCCTGCAATGCGGGAGACCTGGGTTTGATCCCTGGGTAGGGAAGATCCGCTATAGAAGGGAATGGGTACCCACTCCAGTATTCTTGTCTGGAGAATCCCATGGACAGAGGAGCCTGGCGGGCTACAGTCCATGGGGTTGGAGAGTTTGGGTGAGAGATGAATGTATAGGAACACTGTATGGAGAGTACTTTTAAAGCATTTTGACTGGATTAGATCAGAAAAGATGAAACTTTGAGAAAAGACTCAGGATATAGACTTCTCTGCTTTACAGATTTGGGCCAAAGACAGAGGGTTAATTAAAAAGAGGCTGGGAAAGATAAGTTCACGAGGAAGGAGGAACACAGTAAGAACATGATATTGATGAATCTAGAGAATGAAGTATCTCAAAGAGACTGATGCTCTTTCAAATTCTCTGAGAAGTAAGATGGGGAAAGAAAGGCAACCACTGAATCTGACAAGATAAACCTCATTTGAATTCTGTCAGTGGAGTTCATTTGTTAAAAATTCCAAATTGGAGAAAGTCAGGAAAGGACCAAGGTCAGAATAGTTACAAGAAATAGTGACACTATTTTGGAAGACTTTTGCTATGAAGGAGAATGGAGAAATGAGACAACATCTAGAGGGAGCAGTGCTCTAGAAACTTGTTTATATATATATTACTTTTATTTGTTATATTTTCAAAAAACTGTAGAGTCTATGGTATAGACCATATGTAACCTCACTGTTATAGAACACTTTGTATTTATCTAATTATATTTGTATAAGTATGCTCACCTATATAAATATATGTAATACATTATTGCCTCATTGCTTCAGTATTTGTGACATTGTGTTATGATCATGTCCCTGCCCTGTTTTAATTCCCTTTATGATTCAGTTTGTCAAGGTAAAAGAGAAACTGCTCCAGTGTCCAGGTCATTGGTGACATGAAATAGGCTGTAAGTCCTTGTTGAATAAGTAAGTAAATAAAATATTAGTTCAGTTCAGTTCAGTCACTCAGTCATGTCCGACTTTTTGAGACCCCATGAACCGCAGCACACCAGGCCTCCCTGTCCATCACCAACTCCTGGAGTTTACCCAAACTTGTGTCCATTGAGTCAGTGATGCCCTCCAACCATCTCGTCCTCCGTCGTTCCCTTCTCCCCCTGCCTTCAATCTTTCCCAGCATCAGGGTCTTTTCAAACGAGTCGGTTCTTGGCATGTGGATTATTTTAGCACTGAGCCACATGGGAAGCCCAAAATATTAGCACAGCCCCAGAATAATGCACCCACTAATGTTCAGAAACACTTTGTTATGGGTAGGTAGCACGGTTTCCCAGGTGGCTCAGTGGTAAAGAATCTGCCAATTCAGGAGGCGCTGAAGACAGAGGTCCAAGCCCTGGGCTGGAAAGTCCCCTGGAGGAGGAAGTGGCAACTTACTTCAGTATTCTTGCTGGCAAAACCCAAAGACAGAGGAGCCTGGTGAGCGACAGTCCGTGCGGTCTCACAGAGTCAGACACAAGTGTGCGTCTGAGCGCAGCATGTTGTTGTGACTAAGTAGCATGGTACCTGTGATGCTATGGCAACAACAATTGATATTCGTGAAGACTCCTCAAATGGAAAAAAAACACTCTCCGCTAAGGACCAACAGTGAGTTCACTTTACAAGGTAGGGTTAGGAAGGACCAAGAAAACAGCTTTATCCAAAGAACAGTGCTGGGCCATCACCAGTGTTGCTTGTAATACCTCTTCTGTCTGATGGTATCGTTTGATTGGAGCTATTAGCACAAGTATAAGGCTTCCCTGGTGGCTCAGGTGGTAAAGACTCCACATGCAGTGCAGGAGACCTAGGTTCAGTCTTTGAGTGGGGAAGATCCTCTGGAGAAGGAAATGGCACCCCACTCCAGAATCCTTGCCTGGAGAATCCCATGGACAGAGGAGCCTCGTGGGCTACAGTTATACCACAAGTATAACACATATGACAATGCCTCTTGAAGGAAGACCTTTAGTTCATTGTTTCTCTGATTCTGCATTTCCCAAATCCCAAATTTTCTACACTGACTTCACCAAGATAAACCAACGCCGGTGCTCTAGCCAGCAAGTTGAACAGTTCTCTTCTCAACTTTCTCTGGGCACCCAGGCACACATACCTTCTCTCTCTATTTTTGTTGTTGTTCTAGTTTCTAGCTCAGTTCAGTTCAGAAGCTCAGTCACGTCCGACTCTTTGTGGCCCCATGGACTGCAGCACACCAGGCCTCCCTGTCCATCACCAACTCCCTGGAGCTTACTCAAACTCATGTCCCTTGAGTCGGTGATGCCATCCAACAATCTCATCTTCTGTCATCCGCCTTCTCCTCCAGCCCTCAATCTTTCCCAACATCAGGGTCTTTTCAAATGAGTCAGTTCTTCACATCAAGTGGCCAGTGTATTGGAATTTCAGCTTCAACATCAGTCCTTCCAATGAATATTCAGGACTGTTTTCTTTTAAAATGGACCAGTTGGATCTCCTTAATTAAGTTAAATATGACTTAGTTGCAAAGTCATATTTAATTCTTTGCGACCCCATGAACTGCAGTCCACCAGGCTCCTCTGTCTGTGGGATTTCCCAGGCAAGAACACAGGAAAGGATTACCATTTTCTTCTCCAGGAGATGTTTCTGACCCGGAGATCAAACCTGTATCTCCAGCGTCTCCTGCTTTGGCAGATGAGTTCTTTTACCGCTGAGCCACCAGGGAAGCCCTTTCTGTCTGTATGCAAAATATATAAATATATATAGCATTGCCAACTTAATAGACATGAATTTGAGCAAACTCTGGGAGATAGTGGAGGTCAGAGAAGACTGGAGCGCTGCACTTCACAGCGTTGCAAAGAGTCGGAAACCACTAAGTGATTTAGCAATAAATATATGTGTGTATGTGTTTATCTTCCAAAGAAATGATATACTCCTTAAAGAAACATTCCATTATTTACTTCCTAATTTGATGACTCAAATCGAGGTCTAATTCACAGTCTGTCTGTTCAAATGAATGAAATACTGTCTGAGATCTAAAGCTGAAATTTTATTTCTTTAGCATATAATGCAAGTACTTCCAAGAGGAAGCACCACCTTGACAACTTTTATGTAAGGACAGAAATGTATTTAAATGCATACGTCTAGGCTGAATAAAATCTAATTTACTTTTTAAAAGGTCCTGAATTGTGTTATGGAAATTAATATCCCATGAAAATTAAAACTTCCAAGCGTCTGAATGTTCTTCGCTTGTTTGTATTAATCTCTATTTTAATGGGAGGACTGGCTTGTGGTTTTACTTCCTCTTGTCAGCATCAATACCCATTTTTCATGTACTGTGTAATGTGAGACATTAAAACCTGCCAGTGAGATTCATATTGAATCTAGGATCACAACAAGGATCATAGCTTTTTTCTTATAATGTCCAGTCATCACTGATATTCTGTCATGTCTCATCTTTTCTCAAGTATAGTGAATTATAGTCCAGATTTTTATCTCATCAGGAAATTGCTGCAAGGCACAGAACATGCACTTGAAGTAGTTATTTTGAAACCTGATGTTTAATAAAACAAAAGACACTATGTAAATCTAAGTTTATTTTCTGCTTTATTTTGCCAACAACAGCCTCACCTACCTCAACCATCAATAGTAAAAGGCAGATGCTTTCTACTGAAATTGTATTGAAAGAATTAACTTGTATAAAATATAATTTCTATGACTTAATCGTAAAGCTGTTTGAACTCCCTGTAAAATTTCAATCAAAATTTCAGGTTCTATATTTCCAGTCTTTTCTCCTTGTATATTACTCTTAGTTTATATTTTGAGGTAATCGTGCAAGAGTATGGTTCTAGACTAAAAAAATAAATAAAATAAATTTGGGGAATTCACTAAGGATTTGGTGGGGGATGGAAATCACTAGAACGTTCCTAAATTTCACCTTTATTCCTTCTATAGGATGGACAGCTTTTTTAAAAACTACCATGATTGCTTAAATGAAATTGGATTAATTTTTATTTGGAGAAGTAAGAACATAAAGTGACAACTAAATGTAAAGACAACACATCTTTGCTTATATGAAAAATGCTTTGTATTAGTTTTAATCTAGGGAATATCTCATTGGGACTTTAAAGACAAGGAGATGATGGCGGAATGTATGCAAACACCTCAAAGATAAAGGAGTATTTTAAATATTTTCACTTGGACATCAGTGGGATAGCTTCTGATTTTTCAGAAGGTATAACTTCATTACATATGGCAATATATTATACATGGTGGACACCCCCAAATAAACCTGAGCCATTTCATTGAAACCATTCATTCATCTTTGTCAACTGAATATGCTTGCCATGGCTTATCAGTTTCAAGCCAAGACTTAGCAATGAAAGTACTTTTACAAAGAATAATTTTCAAGAATGCTTTCCTTCTGAGTGTCTTAAGCACTAGGGTCCTAATGTCATTTGAAATCTGGATTTCAAAGATTTCTTCTTTGAAATCTTGCCTCATAGCTTCTTAGCATTCATTCCTTGTCCAAGGTTGTCTACACCTTCATCATGATGTCCACCCATGGCGAATTCTCTCTCTCCCTGTCTCACTCTCAGCTTTTCCCATAAAACACACACATGCAGAGGCTTCTGCTAAATAAGAAATTTCTTCATCACAAATTTCTTGGATCTATCAGTGATAACATTATATATACATATATATGTATACACAAATGACATTATCAGTGGTACAATAAGTAAATTTAGAAAGACTAAGAATAATTTTCAACTTGGAACTGATCATTTTGAGGAGTGAAACAAAATACACCCTGTTACTTTGATTTCTAGTGTTTTCATTCCTTCTCAACTTCCTTTTGCAAAGGCTGCATCTTAATCTGGACCTCCCAGATGACCCAGTGGTTAAGAATCTACCTGCCAATGAAGAAGATGCAGGAGACATAAAGTTTGATCCCTGGATGGGGAAGATCCCCTGGGGGAGGAAATGGCAACCCACTCTAGGATACTTGCCCGGAAAATCCCGTAGACAGAAGAACCCCTGCGGACAGTCCATGGGGTCTCAAAAGAGTCAGATGTGATTGAGCAAGCATGCACCGAAACTTAAACCATGCAAAATACAGTTCTGTAGTTCTATTTATGATGAAATTGATCAACAGGAGTTTCTGGTCTTTTCATGTTAAATATTTAAACTATTAAAAGGCTAATAATATTTGTCAAGACTAATAATAATAAAATCAATTTACATGCTAATATGTGAGGCTAACACCAAAATGATGGGTTCCATTTGAAACATTCCCTGCTTCCCTTTCCTTTTTCATCATCTTCATAATCATCGTCATTATCATCACCAACATCTTCTTTTAGAAATGGCCAGACACGTGCATTTTGTAGCACTTTTTGGTAGTAAATTAATTAGTTTCTCTACAAATGTAGGGATAGCATCTCTTCTAGTCCCTCATCTTTATTCTTATAAAACTAGTCACTACATCTTTCATGACTTAGCACGTAAAGTCTAACTCTCTGAAATTATTAAAGAACTCACTCAATTGACTAAATTGTCATTATCATCTGTTACTGCAGTAACTGGTGGCCCCTTTTGAATTAGAGAAAATAGTTTATAATAGCAATTAATGCTTAAAACTAGCTATTCCTAGAAATAATAACCCTTAGCTATTGTAACCTGGTGGGTCCTGGGAGTGTTAATTAGTAGCTAGTCATTAACTGCCCTGCAGTTCCCCAGCAAAGAATTTCATATTTCTTTTCCTGAATTGTTTTGCATATAAACATCACTTGTCTTAAGAAACCCTGCTTGAAAACATCATTGTGTGTATGGTGGTGGGGGGCGATATTTTTTTTAAGAAAATCTGAGGTGAGACCTTATACATTTAAACCACAGGTGTAAATAGAAGTAAACAGATTTGCAGAATCAAGATAAAAGATGGCCTTGACGTGATTCGGTTGTTTTGCTATGCACAGCCTGACGCTGCTGCTTCGCTGACCTTTCCTACTCTGATCTATAGTTGTTTTATGAAAAGGTCAAATCTTGCCCCAATATAGACCAATTATACACTGCTGAAAGTGTAAGATAAGGATTAACAACTGTGTTGGTTACTTTTATATGTCAATTTAACTGGGTTAAGGGGTGTCCCGTTAGCTGGGAAAACATTAATCCTGGGGGTGTCGGGGAGGGCGTTTCTCAAAGAGGTGAGCCTGGATTCAGTAGGGTGAGTAAAGTGATTCACCCTCAGGAAGTCAGATGGGCATCACCCAGTCCACTGGGGGCCTGAAGAATGAATTCCTCCTCTTTTTTGAACTGAGACCTCCAACGTTTTTGCCCATAAACCTTAGAGCCCTTGCTTCTCATTCCTTAGGACCCTGACAGCAGCAGCTGCTTGGTTCTCAGGACTTGGACCCCGGGCTGAGACTTAGGCCAGAGGCTGCCTGGGCTCTCCAGCCTTCGGTCTTGGGGTGAAACTTTATCAGAGGCTTTTTTCTGCTTCTCCAGCTTGCAGGCAGCAGATCATGAGACTTTGGGGCCCCCACAGCCTTAAGAGCCAATTCCTACCATAAATCTCCTTGTGCACACACACACACATGCATATCTTATTGGTTCTGTTTCTCTGGCACATCCTGACCAAAAGGAAAATCTGAGCAAAACAGATCCATCTCCATGTGGTACAGATCAAAGAGAGTCCTCAGTACTTAATACAGTTGGAACCTTCTTCCTTTTGGATAGTGTCTCTACTGGGAAAATGTAACATCGATTGGCAGACTTGGAGGGAGTGTAATTTGAACACAGTACACAAAAGATTGAGAAATGAACACTCCTGGGCCTCTACGGAAGGCCAAGATGTGTGTTTATTGATGTCTCACATACAGTTTTGTGTTGACTCCAACACTTTAGCCACCTTATACAAAGAGCCAACCCATTAGAAAAGACCCAGATGCTAGACTGAGGGCAGGAGAAGGGGACAACATAGGGTAAGATGGTTGGATGGCATCATGGACTCAATGGACATGAGTCTGAGCAAATTCTGGGAGATAGGGAAGGGCAGGGAAGCCTGGCATGCTACAGTCCATGGGGTTGCAAAGAGTTGTACATGATTTAGCTACTGAACAAAAATCTCTTTTTTAAAAGGCTGTTTTTAGATTGACTTAGAGAATAGCCTTATGGACATGGGGAGAGGAGAGGGTGAGATGCATGAAAAGAGTAACATGGAAACATATATTACCATGTGTAAAATAGACAGCAACATGCATTTGCTGTATGGCTCAGGAAACTCAAAGAGGGGCTCTGTGTCAACCTAGAGGGGTGGGATGGAGAGCAAAGTGGGAGGGAGCTTCAAAAGGAAGGGGACATATGTATACCTATGACTGATTCGTGTTGAGGTTTGACAGAAAACAGCAAAATTCTGTAAAGCAATTATCCTTCAGTAAAGCTAGTGGAGGTGATAGAATTCCAGTTGAGCTATTTCAAATCCTGAAAGATGATGCTGTGAAAGTGCTGGACTCAATATGCCAGCAGATTTGGAAAACTCAGCAGTGGCCACAGGACTGGAAAAGGTCAGTTTTCATTCCAATCTCAAAGAAAAGCAATGACAAAGGATGCTCAAACTACCTCAAAGTTGCACTCATCTCACACACTAGTAAAATAATGCTCAAAATTCTCCAAGCCAGGCTTTAGCAATACGTGAACCGTGAACTCCCTGATGTTCAAGCTGGTTTTAGAAAAGGCAGAGGAAACAGAGATCAAATTGCCAACATCTTCTGGATCATTCAAAGAGCAAGAGAGTTCCAGAAAAACATCTATTTCTGCTTTATTGACTATGCTAAAGCCTTGGACTGTGTGGATCACAATAAACTATGGAAAATTCTGAAAGAGATGGGAATACCAGACCACCTAACCTGCCTCTTGAGATATCTGTATGCAGGTCAGGAAGCAACAGTTAGAACTGGACATGGAACAACAGACTGGTTCCAAATAGGAAAAAGAGTACGTCAAGGCTGTATATTGTCACCCTGCTTATGTAATTTATATGCAGAGTACATCATGAGAAACACTGGACTGGAAGAAACACAAGCTGGAATCAAGATTGCCAGGAGAAATAAAAATAACCTCAGATATGCAGATGACACCACCCTTATGGCAGAAAGTGAAGAGGAGCTAAAAAGCCTCTTGATGAAAGTGAAAGAGGAGAGTGAAAAAGTTGGTTTAAAGCTCAATATTCAGAAAACAAAGATCATGGCATCCGGTCCCATCACTTCATGGGAAATAGACGGGGAAACAGTGGAAACAGTGGCTGACTTTATTTTTCTGGGCTCCAAAATCACTGCAGATGGTGACTGGAGCCATGAAATTAAAAGACACTTACTCCTTGGAAGGAAAGTTATGAGCAACCTAGACAGCATATTAAAAAGCAGAGACATTACTTTGTCAACAAAGGTCTGTCTAGTAAGGCTATGGTTTTTCCAGTGGTCATATATGGATGTGAGAGTTGGACTATAAAGAAAGCTGAATGCCGAAGAATTGATGCATTTGAACTGTGGTGTTGGAGAAGACACTTGAGAGTCCCTTGGACTGCAAGGAAATCCAACCAGTCCATCCTAAAGAAAGTCAGTCCTGGGTGTTCATTGAAAGGAATAATGGTAAAGCTGAAACTCCAATACTTTGGCTACCTCATGAGAAGAGTTGACTCATTTGGAAAGACCCTGATGGTGGCAAAGATTGAGGGCAGGAGGAGAAGGGGACAACAGAGGATGAGAAGGTTGGATGACATCACCAACTCAATGGACATGGGTTTGGGTAGACTCCAGGAGTTGGTGATGGACAGGGAGGCCTGACATGCTGCAATTCATGGGGTCACAAAGAGTCGAACACGACTGAGCGACTGAACTGAACTGAATAAAAGATCTGTTTTTAGGTTGAATTCCAAGCAAAGAGTTGCTCTGAAAAGCACCCCATTTTCACTTACCAGAAATGAACAAAAGGGAAAGAAAGCAAGAAATGTTGGGGGAAGTGTTAAAGCTTTTTATTTAGCTGCACTCAGGAGAGAATACAGACAACACCCATGAAATTATAACAACATTTGTCAGTACTGACTATATACATATATATATATATATATATATATATATATATATAAATCATCAGGGGGAAGCATTTTATTTGAAATGTGCATTCCTTGCCACCAATTTTGAAGTTTCTGTTTTAGGGGTCTAAGGTGAGGTCCTGAAACACTATTTCTTTTACAGTTTTCTGAATGATTCTTAAGTCCATCCATTCATAACTAACAGATTAGAAAGTGAAGGACAGAGAATCGAAGCCCTGTATATTGCATAATTGTAATGAGTATTGACATAGATGATATGAGTTTTTAACAAGTGCAGAAGAAAGTGACGATATATTTCCTAATAAAAAAGAGACACAAATCCAAAAGCTTGGCATTGAATGCTAGAACATCAAAACAGGTAATACAGGCAGGAAGAGAACAACAGAGATAGAGGAAGACCAAAAGTTGTCTATACCTGTGAGAGCTTTATGGCTCATCTCGGATATAGTTCCCAGTCTATCAATCAAACTCTAATGTAGGTGTTGCTGTGAAGGTTATTTTGTAGATGTAATTAATGTTCCTAATCCGTTGACTTTAAGTGAAGGAAATTTAGCCTAATAATCTGGGTGGACATGATTCAATCAATTGAACGTCTTTAAGAGCAGAAATGAGGTTTCCCAGAAGAAATTCTGTCTGCAAACTGCAGCTTCAACCTGCCCTTCCATTAAGCCTGTCCTGCTGATTTTGAGCTTGTCAGGTCAGACACCATTTTGTATAAATACCTTGCCTAAATTTCTCAGTACACAAGCTCCTATTGGTTCTTTGGATGAACCCAGACTGTGGAACTGTAAGACTATTTGCTTACAAAGGACTCATTATAAAGAAATCCATTTCTGTCAGGGCCCCACCCAATAGAAGGGCCCCAGAGAGCCTCATTCACACTGTAGTTGAGGTCATTCTCCAAGGGGTGATTTTCTCATAGAATACCATGTGATGAATGAAGACACCAGGGTTGTGCAAATCTATGCTTATTGCTCAGCCCTCCTTAGAGCTGTTTTGTGTAATAATCTACGGACAGAGTGGAATACTCCACACCTGGAAGGAGGAATATAGTCACTCTCAACTGATCACCTCCTTTTCTTAGTGATGTTTCAAATAAAAGATTCATTTTAAGTAAAATAATAAATGGAAATAAGATATTTTATTACCAAATCAATCAGGCACTGATTCTTAGAAAAGACTAACTCTGAGAGTGCAGTATTTTATCAAGGGTAACTTTCCTCCGGGAGTTGGTGATGGACAGAGAGGCCTGGCGTGCTGGGGTCGCAAAGAGTCAGACAGGACTGAGCGACTGGCCTGCACTGAATGGAACTTTGCTTTGCTTTGTACCACAAGTTACTGGAAGTTGCTAAAAGTTCAGTGTAACCCTCACTTGCTCTGTGGAGCGTTCTCTATGTGTCAGAGGTCAGCACAAAAATTCTTTTTACTCTTCTCTTAAGGCTTTCCATGGCCTTCCCACGTGGTAAAGAACCCACCTGCCAATGCTAGAGGCACAAGAGACATGGGTTCGGTCCCTGGGTCGGGAAGATTCCTTGGAGGATGGAGGCTACGGTCCATAGAGCCACAAAGAGCTGGACACCATGAAGCGACTTAGCACACAGGCACACAGGTCTTTCCATATTCCAAACATCCTTTGGGTATTCCATTTTGTGTTCCATCTTTGGCACTTAGGAGATGATTTGTGCATTATTGCTTTTTTTGTGATTTTCATATGCTTTTTCTAATATTTCTCATGTATTGTATCATGTACTATATTCTGTCACATACCAGTTTTCTAGCCCACAATCAACTTACTGGTTTTTAAATAACTATTTTTTTCATGAAATTATAATTACACTAGAAGACTTAATGACATCAACAAATGTATCATACAGAATGTGTAAAATAATCTGTTTAAATTTATCACAGAATATCTAAGCATACAGAGGGTTTAAAAATTATCGGAGCACCGTCAAAATCCTATGATAGTAACTCAAACTTTTATAATTCCTTTTTCGTTCCATTTCTAGCAATAGAGATTTGGGCAGATCTTTTTCTTCCTGGCTTATTTTTATTAAATGTTTTCCTTCAGGATATTTTTTCTTAGACACAAAACAATCCTCTAATATGAAGCCAGACAGAGACTCTAATCAGATGTTTCCCTAAATTCATGGTGAACCTCTTTCTATAGACGTCTCATCACCCAAAGAGCTGTGTTTGAAGACTGCAGTCGTCTGTATTATTCATGCACTAGCTTACCTTGTCATCAGTAAGTTTCCCTCTTATAAGTAACACAAACCTGATAATGAGTTTCACTTCTATTAATGAGTGTACAAAGCTAAATCTATTTTAACACCTGCCAAAGAAATTCGCTATTAATGATAAAGCTGTGAAGGAAACTCAGCTTACCAAATCTGATCCCTTCTGTTTATTACATAGGCTAAAAGCAGTGGTGCACTGGAGCTGGTTTGCACCAGCCAAGATAGAAGCAATAGCTCACATTTTTTTCCATTTTGGTATTTGCATTCTAGAATTGGCACGCTGAGAACATTCATATGATGGAAATCATCAAATGCTCAAAATTTAGGTTTTTCTTCTTCCTTTTCTACCAAACTGGCTGTTTAAACACTTACCCGCACAGCACTACTAGCAACAACAGATTTCTACAATGAGGAAAAATACATGAAGGCTGCGCTTGTTCTTGGCTTCTTTTTTTAATATAATTTTATTCATGCATTTATCTTTGGTTGTGCCGGACCTCTGGCTGTGCTAAGTCTTTGCTGCTGCACATGGGCTTTCTCTAGGTGGGACGTGTGAGCGCTACTCACGCTCGCAGCGCGCAGATTCTCAGGGCGGCGACTCCTCTCGCTGCGGAACACAGGCTCTGGGCACACGGGCTTCGGGAGTTGCCGCTCCTGGGCTCTCGGGTGCAGGCCCCGCAGCTGCGCACACAGGCTTAGCTGTTCTGCGGCCTATGGGATCTGCCCAGGTCAGGGATCGAACCTGTGTCCCCTGAATCAGTAGGCGGATTCTTATCCACTGGACCACCAGGGAAGTCCAGTTCTTTGCTTTCTAAAATTCATCTACCTGTGCTACTCCAGACTGTTTATTAATAAAAATAAATAAGGGCTTTTCAAGCCATTTCCATTAAAACTTTCACAAAATATTAGGGTGAGCAGCAGGCAGCAGAGAGAGGTGAGAGGTCACCAAGAGGGCACTGTTTAAGGTCTGAGTGGCCTAGACACTTCCTATCTATCCTAGGCATCCTATAACAAGTGCTGCTGAAGAGTTTTCTTGTCTTCGAAGTGAGTCGAGTGCCTATGTTGGCGTGCCCCTGCGGAAATCGAGTAGACTGGCGAATTTCTGATCCCACTGCAGGCATTCACCGCTTCACAGTGCCAGTCTTCCATTCTCTTACAGACCTTCCGCCCAATAACTCATATTTCACTTACAGTGACTTGACTCTAGAATAAGTTAACCAGCCTCCTCATGACAGTTTTTTTTTCTTTTTATTTGCCTAGTTTTCCATTTATTTTTGAAACAAAATGTATTGACGTGTCAGTGATGTTTAATACACTGCAGGAGGTAACATCTAGCATTCAGTGCATTTGATAGACGTACACAACCACAGACTCCAGCCACAGCCACCGTACAGAACACTTTTATCACTCCCCAAAGTTTCCTTGAGCACATTGCACTTAATTCTTCTCTCTCCTTCAGTCTCCAGGCAATCACTGGTTGGCTTTCCATCACTATAAAAAGTTTCCAGTTTTAAAAATGTCATTTAAAGGGAATTGTGTGGCCTGGACTCCTGTGTGTGACTTCTTTCACATGGTGTAATATTTTTAATATGCATCAGTGTACGAGATTTTCAGTTGTTCCATTTTCTAACACTTGACATTATAAATATGTTTCATTTTAGCCACTCTAATGGGTGTATAGTAATGTTTCTTTACAGTTTAAAGGCTCTTTTTCCTATAACTAATGATGTTGAACATTTTTGTATGATTTTTTTTATCTCTATAGAATAGTATTTTATTTTTTCTCTGCT
>SJYQ01000209.1:973957-994453 GCA_006410935.1 Redunca redunca | reverse complement strand
TAGAATAGTATTTTATTTTTTCTCTGCTTTATTTTATTTTTATAATCTTTATATTTATCCTTCCACTTAATTCTAAATTTTCTCTTTGTTTTTCTAGTTTCCTTTAAAGATAGCTTTAATAATTGAATTCAGAACTATCTTTTCTAACATATTTTCTATATGTTATATTCTGTACTTTGGATACATAGTCTTTTGTAGATGTCAGTGACTTAAAAGATGGTTAGTAGTGTCATTTAGATCTTTTATATCTTCATTATCGATATTGTTTTGACTAGTTTTTACCTTTTTTATGGAAAGACTGAGAAAGGTATACTTTTTCCCTGATTGAAATATGACTCTTCTAATTCTGTTGGCTTACTGCCTATGTAGCATTTTTTTTTTTTAATGATGTTTCTATCTCTTTGGGTCTTATATTTAAAGCTTGTCTCTTTTAGACTACATAGGTTTGGCTCTTGCTTTCATAAATAACCTAAAAATCACTGCATTTTGAGTGTTGTCAAGAGTTTAGCTGAGCTTGAGTTATTCCACGGTGGCTGCTGTTCAGTTGCTGAGTCACATCCGACTCTTTGTGACCCCATGGGCTGAAGCTCTCCAGGCTTCCCTGTCCCTCACCATCTCCTGGAGTTTGCTCAGATTCACGTCCATTGAGTTTATGGTGTTATCCAACCATCTCATCCTCTCTCTCCCCCTTCTCCTCCTGCCCTCAATCTTTCCCAGCATCAGGATCTTTTCCAATGAATCGGCTCTTGACATCAGGTGGTCTAAGTATTAGAACTTCAGCTTCAGCATCAGGTCGTCCAACAAATATTCAGGGTTGACTTCCTTTAGGATGGACTGGTTTCAACTCCTTGTAGTCCAAGGGACTCTCAAGGCTCTTTTCCAGCGCCACAATTTGAAGGCGTCAGTTCTTTGGAGCTCGGTCTTCTTTACCGTCCAGCTCTCACATCTGTACATGACTACCGTGTGGCATTTTAAACTGATATCAGCCCCTATGCGAGTGTATGCAATGGATAACAGCCATGGGGGCCACAAGCAAATGTGAGTTCCTGATGGGACTGCCCCAGCAGCCCTCGTGATGAGCAGTCTCTCCTGCCTTCCTGCTCCTGCAAGCCTACGTGCCCCTTACATAAGACCCTTGGTGAGCTGGTCAAAGCCCCCGCTCTTTTGGATGACATTGACCAATCCAGTTCTGGCCTGGGAACCTGAAACCAGCCCACCCACGGGCCCTAATAAAAGTATGTGCTCAGTCCTGCCTCTTTCTCTTGGGTACTTGAGACACATAGTCTTGTGCTTCCTCCAGAAGCTCTGAGTGAAAAAACGTCTTTATTTCAGTTTCCCTTGTGTTCTCTTCTGGCACCATGAGATCCACTTAACAAATATTAATTTAACAAGTCAAAACATGCATGTAGTCTATATATGTAATAAAAACTATTGTTTGATATACCATTTGACTTTCTTCCACTTTCTTTTTTTGTTGCTGTTTGTTGCTGTGTTTCTGTTAATCAGATATTTCTTTCGTATTCTGCTTTATTTCCTCTTTCTGCAGCCTAGCTATATTTCTTTGCATTATTTTTAAAAATTTGCCTGTAAGTATATACTTTTAGGATCCAGAAGTTAAAATATGTATCTGAACTTATCCCAATCTACTTAGAGTTAATTCTGACTTATTCTTAGTAAAACCGAGAAACCTTCCAGGTGCATGTTTCCATTTTCTACTGTGTTTTGTGTCACTGTGGTCATACGTATGCTCCTCATTTCTCAATAGCACCTTACAATTTTGCTTTCAACAGATAATGTTCTCTAAAGGAAACTAAGAAAAGAAATGGTAAATATTTGACTAACAAAATGCTATGTTTATCTACAGTCTTACCATTTCCAGTGCTCATCACTGCCTCCTGAAATTCAAGCTGCCTTCTGTGTCACACTCCACTTTTAGTATTTGCTTGTAAATCCTATCTGCTGCCTCCAGATATTCTCAGTTTTTGTTTACAGGAAACTTTCCATATATAGGATTCTCAGTTCCTTTTTCATGATTTGAATATATTTGTAATATTCTGACCTTCATAGCTTTCCTCCTGTTTTAACATATCTCTGGCTTCTGTCACCTTTTAGATACATTCTCATTCTAAACTGTTCATTTTCAAATTTAATCCAGTTCTTATCATTTGTGGGAAATTTTGAACAATCACTTTACTCTGTCATTGTCACCAAACATCAGATGGCTTAATCTCAAATAATTCCGTATTTTGTGCTAAGAACAGATGACACCTCAAATGGAAGAATGTATAAAATCTGAGGAAATTCAGTACTGTGAACTTGGTTCGAATCTTAAATTCAAACAGATAACACCTTGAGAAAATGCAGTACTATGAACTTGATTCGAAAAATAGTCTGCTTCACAATACCTACTTTTAAGCCTATCCAAAGCCTTAAGACCATGATAGCATGCTCTGCTTCTTTTAATTTCTTTTTGAAGCCAAAGATATTGTATATGTGCTTTTCAAAGGAAGCATATATTTTACTGAAGAGGGCAGGGAAGTAAGGGCAGTGAATGATGCTTTAGACAGAGAGAAAAGTCTATATTGAACAATATTTTCTGAAGATATTTTAAACCGCTCTTTCCTATAGAACTAGAATGTTCTTGTTATGTTTAAACTTCAAAGGTCAGCACTGAATTGATAGGTAAACCTCACATTTACCTCGTTAGAAAATTGAAGTGCATGTCTATTAACACAATGGCATTTTAGGAGTTCAGTGAGGGGATGAGTAAAATGAAGTCTGAATGAAGGTGGCAGTTCAGATGAGCAAAGGTGATTTGCTCCATGAAAGCTTCAGAATGGCCAGATAACAGGCCTCACACGAGGTGCCTCTGAACAAAACCTGCGAGCCTACAGAGCTGCTACCTTGAAGCCACTGCAGTTTTGAGGGATGAGGGGTGGGTAGATGATGGTGTTACCTCAGAGAAACAAGCGCTGGGGGAAAACAAAGCCTAAAGGTGAACAGTTTAAACAACAACAAAAACATTTTGCTGCCTCAAAATGAGTCAGGTTACACAGTTCTGTTCTTGACTTCTCCCTTGTTGTTAAACATCTCTCTGAACTTGTGAGATTCAAACTATGTGTTAACTAAACATCTGCAGCAAGCTACATGCAGAAGCTCAGATTCTCCACTGCCTCTCCCCTCCCATCCCTCTCTCCACCTTTCCCCCTCTCCCCTCCTTCTCTCCCCCTCTCCCCTCCCTCTCTCNTTCCTCCTCCTCTTCTTCCTTCCTTGTGAACTAAGACATTAAGGAACATCTTAAAAATATAACCTGTCATTTAAAATCTTTTCCTCTCCAAATTTTATGTTTTGAAAAAAAAAGCAAAACACTATGTTATAATTTATATAATCTGAACTGTGAACCAAAGCATTTCTGTTTTGATACTTACACTACGGTATCTGATTCATATTTAACACAGGGTTCAATAAATGAATTCATAGGCCCTTCCTCCAGCTGAGAGCCTTGCTGGAACTCTATCAGTGTGGCTTTTCTTTCTTTCTTTCTTTCTTTTTTACTATTTTTAAATTTTTTTGTATTTTTAATTTTACAATATTGTGTTGGTTTCTGCCACACATCAAGGCAAATCAGCCATAATTATACATACATGCCCTCCCTCCAGAATCTCCCTCCCCTCCCCCATCCCATCCCTCCAGGCCATCACAGAGCACCAGACCGGGCACCTGGGGCTACATTCTCACCAGCTGTCCTCTGACACCTGAGAGTGTGTATATGCTGATGCTGCTTTGTCCACCCGTCCCGCTCTCTCCCTCTCCCACTGTGTCCATAAGTCCATTCTCTACTGTGTGTCCATTCCTTCCCTGAAAATGTTTATTGATACCAGTTTTCTAGATTCCATATATATATACATGCTGCTAAGTCACTTCAGTCGTGTCCAACTCTGTGCGACCCCATAGACTGCAGCCCACCAGGCTCCCCTGTCCCTGGGATTCTCCAGGCAAGAACACTGGAGTGGGTTGCCATTGCCTTCTCCAATGCCTGAGAATGAAAAATGCAAGTAAAGTCACTCAGTCATGTCCGACTCTTCATGACCCCATGGACTGTGGCCGCCTCTGTCCATGGGATTTTCCAGGCAAGAGTACTTGGAGTGGGTTGCCATTTCCTTTTTAATATATATATATATATATTCCATATATATGTGTTAGGATATGATATTTATCTTTATCTTTCTGACTTACTTCACTCTGTATAACAGGCTCTAGGTTCATCCCAGTGTGGCTATTCTATTGTAACATCAGAAGGCCAGAGTGAATTCAGAAGACTCAGCCAGCTGTTCAGTGGCCTCAGAGCCAAGAAAACAATTGCATGGACAGGACGTGTGGGTATAGATCCTGCAAAGCAGCCCACATTGTCAGGAGATATTTATAAGAGGATTTGAAAAAACAAGTGAGCATACTAGAAACACTAAGTGGCAGATTCCTCATTGTTAGAGAAAGGATGTGGAAATACATGAAGAAAGAAACTTCATAGCGCCAGACTGGGTCAACAGATATCGATAAGCTCAGCTTTTAATAGATTATAGAGAAACAGTTAGATGTGTATGCACGTATTTGTGGAAACACCTGTTCATATGTGTGATAGGTCACTGGGTGAAGAGTCCACCTGCAATGCAAGAGACACAGGAGACGTGGGTTCGATTCTTGGGTCGGGAAGATCCCCTGGAGGAGGACATGGCAACCCACTCCAGTATTCTCGCCTGGAGAATCCCATGGACAGAAGAGCCTGGTAGGCTACAATCCAAAGGGTCACAAAGAGTCAGACACGACTGAGCAGCTTGGCAAGCACACACACACACATGTGCGTGTGTGTGCGTGCGTGCGTGTGTGCATGTGTGTGTGTGTGCGTGCGCGCGCGTGTGTCTCTCTGTGTGTGTGTGTGTGTGTGTGTGTGCATGCATGCGTGCGCACACATGTGTGTGCGTGTGTGTGCGTGTGCGTGTGTCCGTGCTCTGCCTACACATATCTCTTAGCTTTGGCCATTGTGAGAGGTTTAGGGGCTCAGTCATGTCTGACTCTTTGAGACCCCATGGACTGTAGCCCACTAGGCTCCCCTGTCCATGGGATTTTCCCAGCAAGAATACTGGAGCGGATTGCCATTTCCTTCTCCAGGCCATTGTGAGAATGTAGATTAAGAAAAAAAAAAAACAAACAAACTAGATCTTAGTTTTTAAATACTATTTTCTACTAAAAGGAATCAGAGCTCCAAAGACTGATTTCAGGGCTAGAATAGGAAAAGTTTAAGGTGAACTTAAAACAACTTTTGATAAGAGAATACTCAAAGAATTATGAGATCTCAAAATACAGATGATATCTTAAAGGAACCCCCTCAGCCCAATCTGGGACAACTAGATCATCAAAATAAATACTGAAACTAATAAATTACTGATATAGTCCATTCTTACATAACTGAACTAATAATATATGGAGAAGAAAGGAATTCTGGCTTAAGGAGAATGCTAACTAATACAAGGCATGAAGACATTAGAATATCATTATTTCACAACCGTTACACTAACAATTTATTCAAGTAAGCATCATCAGTGAATACTAAATCCAGTGGAAGAAATATCAAAGGAGAATGGGTTATCTCCATAATCTCAAATGTCTCTGCACAAAAGCTGAGAGCTCATTGAAGTGATGAAGTTTCTGGGTGTCTGATTGTCTAGGGTATGTTGCAAGTTGACATGTTTCCTTCAAGGTGAAAACCAAGTTCCTTCATCTTGAACAGAATACCAGTAAAACAGACTTTCATTCCTGGCAATTTGCAGGGGGGGGTTGCATTTGGAGGCAACATATCCCACTCATTTTTAAGATACAGAAAATGTTTTCAATCGTTATTATTAATAACTTGCTTCCTTTTTATTTGTTTGGTTTTAGGCAATGCCTATTAAGTGAGTGTTTGGTTCTATTGTTAAGTATTAGGCCATCAGAGAATGTCCTGCTTCAGTGAGGTATCTTCACCCTTGTGTATTGCTTCCCACTTTCGGGTCCCTCTAGGCTATTCTATCAGAGAGCAAACCTCCAGTCTTATGTTTAAGTTGAGTAGGAAAGAGACACTCACCCACACCAACAGGAATTCTGTAGAGTGAACTGCTTGCTGTGTTTATCTTAAAAGAATGATTGAAAATTGTTAATCTATAGTAGATGTTGCTGTTGTTCAG
Organism: Redunca redunca; assembly: GCA_006410935.1. Taxonomy (NCBI): domain Eukaryota; kingdom Metazoa; phylum Chordata; class Mammalia; order Artiodactyla; family Bovidae; genus Redunca; species Redunca redunca. The sequence continues at coordinate 988,235 of SJYQ01000209.1, read as the reverse complement.
TCACTAAGTCGTCTCCAACTCTTTGCAACCCCATGGACTCCAGCATGCCAGGCTTCCCTGTCCTTGACAGGAATTTGCTCAGATTCATGTCCATTGAGTTGGTGATGCTATCTAACCATCTCATCTTCTGCTGCCCCCTTCTTTTGCCTTCAAACTTTCCCAGCATCAGGGTCTTTTAGTAGACTATAGTAGAGTCAATAGCAGTTAGGCTAACATAATAGCCCCCAAACACATAATTTCAGTGATTACTGAATCATGATCAATCTTATTTCAATAGTTTGGTGCATTTCCATTCCTCCATCACATAATGCAGAAGCAAATCTCAGACATTATTGACTTTTCAAAGATATTTTGATACGAAGTTGAAAAGATAAACAGCCTGTGTTAACATGATCAAAATAACACTGTCATCACTGTGCAGGGAAGAGTTAACTCATCAAGCCAGCTGAGAACCACTGGTATGAAGTGGCCATAACCCGAGACATAAGGAATTCACTGCCACTGTGTTGGTTATTATTTCTAGGTCATTACAGTGTACAGAGTTGTTGTTCAGTCACTAAGTTGTGTCCAGTTTTTTGTGACCCCATGGACTGCAGTACGCCAGGCCTCCCTATCACTATCTCCCAGAGTTTGCTCAACTCAGTCAGTTCAGTCACTCAGTCGTGTCCAACTCTTTGCGACCCCATGAATCACAGCACGCCAGGCTTCCTTGTCCATCACCAACTCCCGGAGTTGACCCAAACTCATGTGCATCGAGTTGGTGATGCCATCCAGCCATCTCATCCTTTGTCTTCCCCTTCTCCTCCTGCTCCTAATCCCTCCCAGCATCAGGGTCTTTTCCAATGAGTCAACTCTTCACATGAGGTGGCCAAAGTACTGGAGTTTTAGCTTTAGCATCAGTCCTTCCAATGAACATCCAGGACCGATCTCCTTTAGGATGGACTGGTTGGATCTCCTTGCAGTCCAAGGGACTCTCAAGAGTCTTCTCCAACACCACAGTTCAAAAGTGTCAGTTCTTTGGTGCTCAGCTTTCTGCACAGTCCAAATCTCACATCCATACAGGAAGTAGCTATTATTGTTTTTCAAAAGTTAAACACACATGATTTCTTATTAGTTTCCCCCATTCATATTCAGAACTATAGGATTGTTACTCAATTTCACCAAAATTACATCTTAAATGCTTTTCTCCTATTCTGAAAATCTGGGTCACAAGTGGCACCAACAAAATTGTTCTTATGGTTTATTACAGAGTCAATAATAATATGAAAATAATTTGATTAGTAAAAGAGTTCCATACTGTTTTTGGTTTACTTTTTAAACGAAGTGTGTATCCTATTAGCAATGTCCTGTCAAAGGACTGCTTGAAATATCACTTAAAATAAGGCCTCTCTGTGGTTCTATCCCACTTGAAACACACAGATTTATCTATTTATCCTTTTTATTTTTAGTATTTATATTAAATTGGTTTTGCTTTGTAATTACCTACATGAAGGCATCGTCTCCTCTGTAAAACAGTGAAATTAGAGAAGTTTCACCTCTGTCCTTCTCTGTGTGTCTTTTCCAATCTGTTTCTGGCCCCTCTCTATAGATCATCTCTATCTCGTCACGGCTTCTCTCTCTCTGTTTCTCCCTCTTCCTCTCTATTTCCCTCTCCCTCTCTCAGTATTGATCCTTTCTTTAATTTTTTAAACAATTTCTCTCTCATTTTCAATCTCACTTCTTTCAAAAGTCCTGAATTCCACTGATGTCTGGATTAACTGGGTGACTTAAAACATATCTCCCACCAACAGTTTAGAGTCTTTCTTCCTTGGATATTTAGTCAGTTACCTTTCACTTCAAGCTTCCTTTGTTTATTTTTTAATGTCTCTTCTGTCCGTCTTCTTTGCTCTCATTTTATTATGTTTAAGAATCTGTTTACTGTCATTTTGATATAATTTGGAGATTGACGGAATGCATCCAGTTTACCACTTTATCTAGAAGTACAAATGAATATTCGTACGTAAGGAACATTTTATGAGAAGATCAAGTATACTTTAAAGGAGAGGTTTTTCATGATTTTATCGTGAAATTTACTTATGATTGCATGTATCTTGCTTCTGATTCAGGCCCCTACACAGCATCCAGTGGAATCTTGTGCTATATAGTAGGTTCTCATCAGTTACTTATTGTATGCGTAGTCTCAGGTTCCATTCATTCTTTAACTCGACAGATATTTGGGAACATCTTCTAGGCAGGGATACAGTTCATCTTAAGGTGAGGTAATAGATCTGACTGAATTAGAGGTTTATATGAGATTTATAGGGAACTGAGGTTGACAACGCAGACTGGAAACAATACTAAGCTCGAAAGCTGCTGACGTCTTATACGTCCTCCCCCAGGTTTCAGTTTATTTTCTTGTTTTATCTACAAAGATATTGTGTATTAAAGACCCATATCTGTACCTGCATTACTCTTAATTTAATGATTTTTTTCCCTTCTGCATTTTACCATCTTATATTTGTTCAGGGTTTTTTTTTTTTTTTTTTTTCACTTCTCTGCCTCACATACCTATTCTTTTCTGAATTCAAGTAAGCGTGATGTGTATCTAACTGTATAAAGTGAGCTGTTCTCATGCTGAACGTCACTATCAGCCTTGTCTTCATAACTTTTCATTCCCACTCTTGATATAGCCCCCTCCGGTATGGAGGGGGATTTCGCGTGATCTCGGCTATTAGATTGTGAATGACTGAAACGGTCACTTCACTTTTCTTCTGCAGTGACCAGTGGCTACAACTGCTCCTCGAGCGCCTGGAGACAGTTCTCTGCTCGGAAGCATGGTTTGTGTTAGTTACAGAAACATTACTGAGCAGTGATGTTAGCTGCGGTGGAAGATACTTCACTGCCCTGGAGATGATGGAGAAGGTCAAAGTTAAATATGGTTTTATGCTTTGGGGCACACTGTTACATCACGTTTTGCATTCTTTGAAGTAGGACTCTTTTGTATTCATAGGTAAACTGGTTGAAGCACTGTGAATCCACAGTTCACTGATTAGCAATTACTACTTGAGCAGTCACCAATGAGAAATTCCTGCTAGCTTCATCATCACTCCTTACCAACAAAACACAAAGGTTCAAAGGAGATGAAAAACACACACCTTAAAAGTCACCTGTGGATATTTGGGTGCAAACAAAAGAAATAATAGCAGCACTGAGAGTTTTTTGTTCACTCTGTTCTTCACTCAGCAAAACTCTTTTTGGAGGAATTTATACCTATCATTCTGCAGTATGATTTCCTTTGGAGGAAACCATGTGTTTGGGCCTTTTGTTTAATTATTGGGACTGGTCAATATGTTTCTTTCTTTTTTGGGGGGAGTGAGTAGCATGCCACGTGGTAATCAGGATTCCTGGTTAGTTCCCCAACCGGGAATTGAACCCTGCTCCCCGCAGTGGAAGTGCAGTGTAACCTCTTGAGTGCCAGGAAAGTCTGTGGTGAGCATGTTTAAACATGTGTTGCTGGTGACGGAGAAACACTCTAGAGGGAGGACATAGATGGATACATGCAGCTGATTCACACTGTTGTACAGCAGAAATTAACATAACATTGTAAAGCTATTATATTCCAATTATTATTATTTTTTTAAATCATACCCTACTTTAGCCACCTGAGGCAAATAACTGAGTTATTGGAAAAGACCCTGATGCTGGAAAAATTTGAAGGTGGGAGGAGAAGGGGACGACAGAGGGTGAGATGATTGAATGACATCACCGATTCGATGGCCATGAGTTTGAGTGAACTCAAGGAGCCGGTGACGGACAGGGAGGCCTGGAGTGCTGCAGTCCATGGGACTGTAAAAAGTCAGACACGACTGAGCGACTGAATTGAACTCTACCTAGAGACTATCATACATACTGAAGTAAGTCAAAAGAGAAAAATAGTGTGTATTAACGCATACTTGTGGAATCTAGAAACATGGTATAGATGATCATTGCAAAGCAGAAATAGAGACAAAGATGTTGAGAACAAACATATGGATACCAAGAGGGGAAAGAGGGGTTGGGAGGACCTGGGAGATGGAGGCTGACACGTATACAGTATAGATACTGTGTATAAAATAGACAACTAATGACAATCTACTGTACAACACAGGGTACTCTCCTAGGTGCTCTTTGGGGATCTAAATGGGAAGGAATTCCAAAAGGGAGGGGATATGTTTATGCAGAGCTGATTCACTTTGAGCTACAACAGAAAAAATAGCAGGACATTGTAAAGCGACTTTTGTAAAATGTAACAAAAGGAAATACAATGTAAAAAAATAATAAACAGGTGTTCCTTTGTTTTGTTTGACCCTAGCTTGGGCTAAAAGCTCAAGCGATGAATTCTGAGGAATGAGTGAGTCCCCTCTGCCCTCCCCACCCCCAGTAATCTGCTTTCCTCCAGGATGACACGTGTGTCTGACAATTTCCACCACGTGTGTCTGCCTGTCTCTTCAGCTGTGCCCTTGTCAGCACTTCCTCTCACTCTTCATCTGAATCACATTTAACATCTGCCCTCTGATGATCAGACGTGGCTGTAAGCCTTTCCTGGGCGCCTCCCTCACCAGCCTCTCTGGCACGGAGCTCGCACTGTGACCGGCATTAATACTGATGGTGTTAGTGCTTCCAACCCCTGTGCCCCCCTCACAGCAGTCTGGACTCATTGCCCCCCTCCCCCTTGTAGCCATGACTGTCTCCGTGGCTGTCATCAGCTCTCCTTGTTCATTAAGCTACAAAACATGCATGCTTGGCGCCTGCAAGCAAAGGTCTCTATCTATTACCTAACAACTTTACACAAGCCAGCATCAAATCACCTGTTTGATGGAAGTCTTACCCGCTGCACTCGATTTCAGTTTCAGTGTGGAATTTGCTATAGGTAGGACATGAGTTCTAAGAAGGAGCATATTTCATAGAGATTAAGACCGTAGTCCCCTGAAGTCAGAAAGAAGTGGCTTCCATTCCAGGATCTTCTCTGAAGCCTTGGAAAGTCACACACCTCTATCTATCTCCATTTTTTTTTCATCATTATAAGAAGAATGAGAAACACCCCACCTACAGGTTTTAGAGTCAGAATTAAAGAAGACAAAGTCTACAGAATTAATCCCACAGTTGTTTTATACCTGTGGACTAATGTATGCTACCTTTATTTTTCCCATTGTAATAAGTTTTGGCAAAACTGATACTCGAGCCTTGGACTAAAAGACCATGCTATTGCAAATACATGTATTCTTGATCTGCATCTTCTCTGCAGGCTTCTACTTGATAATCATTTTATTGTCTATAAATTATTGAGTGTATTAAATGTATTAAGCAAGTTCGTGAGGCTGAATTCTACAAAACAGGAAAAAAAAATCTACCACTACTGACATTTTATATTTGCTTCAATTAGGGATCTTATCCTTTGTTGCGTGATTAATGTAACACCTGTCCCGCCTCCACACAGCCACACCTCCTCCATCTACTGTGGATACTGTTGCCAGAGTGGATCACAAATCAGAACGCATGAAAGCCTTTCTTTGTTTGTTAGCTCTCTGTAGCTTTAGAAGAAAACTGTTCTCTTGAATATGGTACCCGCTGCACTTCGTGACTGACGCCCAGCTGACATCTCTGCCTCATGTTCATATTCAAACCAGGCGGAAGCTTATGAAGCTCCCAGAGCACACCAGCTTCACATTCAGCCCTCAGCCTCTGGGACGATGTCTCTGTAGCACCATAGACGCGATTTGTATTGGACCATTTAGACGTTATCTGCTCTGGGAAATTTTCCCTGACCTTACTGAACTCCACTGTCAATACCGGCCTGAGCCATCCCTCTTTTCTTGTGTGTGCTCAGTTGAAAAGTCATGTCTGACTCTTTTGCAACCCCATGGACTGTTCCCTGCCAGGCTCCTCTGTTCATGGGATTTTCCAGGTAAGAATACTGGAACGGGTTGCCATGTCCTCCTCCAGGAGATCTTTGCGGCCCAGGGATTGAACTCACGTCTCCTGTATCTCCTGCATCGGCATGGGGATTCTTTGTGACTGAGCCACCAGCGGAGCCCATCTGTAATACTTTTTCTATGGGATGTATTGCCTGATTGCTTTAAAGACTGCCTTTGAGAACTACACCATTGAATTATTTCTCTCCTTAGTTCTAGACATCAGCTTAATAGCACTTAGTATTATTTGATAGTTTTTTCAATTAATAAAATGTAATTTCTTCAAAATGTTGCTTTGTTGTAAGGTAATATTTTTCACATAAAATCTTGGGCCGTAAACCTATTGTGAATCGACTGATAAAGGGAAAAAATAAAACCTCTTTCTCTGTATTGACTTTGATTCTAGAGAGAGTTAATGATTTACGTTCTGGTAAAGTTTAAAACTGGTAAACTTTAAGTTTCCGATTTAGCTATTTTATTAAGGAAAGCAAAGTCACTCAGTCGTGTCCGACTCTTTGCAACCCCATGGACTGTAGCCTACCAGGCTTCTCAGTCCATGGGATTTTCCAGGCAAGAGTACTGGAGTGGGTTGCCATTCCTTTTGTACCTTGTTAGCAAGTTTTACAATTATGTCTCACTCATCAAACTAATACTGATGTGTGAAAATTAAGATATTAATATTTGAACTCCCCAGAGAGGAACAATAGGGATAACATTACTCAAATAACATAAAGGGCATAAAATTCAATGTATTATGCCCAAAGCAGGTGTTGAAATATTTGCATTTGCAGCCCCAAATCTGCTTTTATCTACAGCTGAAAATGGGTTTTATACTGGTAGCAGTTTGTATCACATTGTCTTCAGGTCAGTTCAGTTCAGTTGCTCAGTTGTGTCCGTCTCTTTGCGACCCCATGAATCGCAGCACACCAGGCCTCCCTGTCCATCACCAGCTCCCAGAGTTCACTCAGACTCACGTCCATGGAGTCAGTGATGCCATCCAGCCATCTCATCCTCTGTCTTCCCCTTCTCCTCCTGCCCCCAATCCCTCCCAGCATCAGAGTCTTTTCCAATGAGTCAACTCTTTGCATGAGGTGGCCAAAGTACTGGAGTTTCAGCTTTAGCATCATTCCTTCCAAAGAAGTCCCAGGGCTGATCTCCTTCAGAATGGACTAATTGGATCTCCTTGCAGTCCAAGGGACTCTCAAGAGTCTTCTCCAACACCACAGTTCAAAAGCATCAATTCTTCGGCGCTCAGCCTTCTTCACAGTCCAACTCTCACATCCATACATGACTACTAGAAAAACCATAGCCTTGACTAGATGGACCTTAGTCGGCAAAGTAATGTCTCTGCTTTTGAATATGTGGTCATAACTTTCCTTCCAAGGAGTAAGCGTCTTTTAATTTCATGGCTGCAGTCACCATCTGCAGTGATTTTGGAGTCCCCAAAAATAAAGTCTGACACTGTTCCAATTGCACTCACAGAGATCACATTGTCTTAGGAAAGTCATTAAAGAAAAATAGGTAGCTAGAAATAATGTATCATAACAGTCTACAATAACGTTCATATGTCAGTACAGGTAAACGTCAGTGCTTGTCATCATGAATGCATGAAACATATCTTCAGTGTGAACTGTGTTTGGTGTTTCACAGGGATTGTGATGCTTGTAACTTTCCATGAAACACTACTTTGTTTCTACAGACTTGATTTGTGAGTTTTTTTCTGACTTGTTTGTCCTCATAATGGGCAACACTAACAAAAATATGTCGTATCAATCAATATGTCAATATCCTATCTATTTTTTGTTTAATCATTTATTTTTAAGAAGCAATTGGGCTCTATGTTACATTTAAAGATCTTTTTGACAAGTTGGGCTTGGAATAGGGGATGAAGCAACAGGGAGAGTGGGAGTTAGTGCTTGCTCTAGCTGGACTAGACTTCTGTCTGATGGTGAATCACACCCAAGACAGTGGAGGTGCCGGTTCATGATCTGGGGTCTGGCGAGGTGCCCAGGGTGCTGCCGCTTTAAGTCAGTTCTCTAGATCTGATGTGAATGAATCACAGAGATGAAGATTCCTTTTTGAAACATCCTGTGTTTTTATTTTGCTATTGTAAATTCTCATCCTAATAAAACATGTGCCTCAGAGAGAGTGCCTCTTTTTCCATTCATTTTGAAAAAGTCTTGCTCATCATTATTATTTATCAATATGATGATGCTACTTACTTACACCAGCAGCTATAGGGGCAAGAACACACAGTGAGTTAGCACTCTGTACAGATTGGGTCACTCACTCAAGAGCAGAAATCTTCAAAACAAGCAATGATCTTTATTAGAGCCCCAGCATCGTAATGTAACTCTAGAACTGGATTATCTGGGGCATATCTATGACAGTAACAAAAGCTCACTTCAGCTCGTTTTACAAATGAAATAAAAGAGCACTAAATTCAGCATCGTTAGAATTCAAAGGTCTAGGTTGCTCTCAGGAACTTAGGAAGACCCTTCTGCCTCCGTTTGCACTGGGATCTCCTACCTTATACCTAACGTAGCGTTTCATAAAAAATAAGTTGATTGAACAATAGCCTCAAAAGCAGCTGATGTGTATCAATCACTTATCTGTGTCATTTGACATACCAAGGGGCTTGTATACACCATCTTGTTGGCTTGCTTTAAAGTGTACAAGGTAGGAAATGAAGCCCATCAATCCTTGTTAAACTTACATTTTCATGCCCTAGGAAACAAGAGAAATCAACGTATCTCTAGGGGAGATATGTTGCTGCTTCATATCTCTGGGGGAGTTGCCCGATGTGTTCCACTTTGGTTCAGAACCATCACTCTGGGCCCAGTTACCAGTTGTCTGCATCATCTTTTTCTGGTCATCCCAGTAAAGGTGCTTTTTACTTTTATTCTAACTTATGACTTGAGGTCTCAATCAGGCTTCTTTCTCTTTGTCTCCTTTATACTTCATTTTATTAGGCTTATTTCTAATTTATTTACTCTTTTCAACTTCTTTCAAAGTAGTTGTTTAATATCTCCACTGAATTCTTAATTTTAATTACCAGAATATTCACTTCTAAGTGTTTTACTTTTAGAATTTCTTTTACAAGTGGAGAAAGTGCTAGGGAAGGTAGAAGGCAGGAGGAGAAGTGGACACCAGAGGATGAGATGGTTGGATGGCCTCACCAATGGACATGAGTTTGAGCAAGCTCTGGGAGAGAGTGAAGGACGGGGAAGCTTGGTGTGCTGCAGTCTTCATGGGGTCACAAACAGTCCGACACGACTGAGCCACTGAACAACAACAACCCACAAGTGGATTTTTTCTAATCTGCCTGACCATTCGACATAGTATTTCACTGCTTAATCGTATTTTGACTCCTCATTTAAAACATGTGAAATACACTTACATTCCATATTTGATCATTCCACCATATTTGACTAGTCAGGAATATAATTATGTTTCTCTATAGTGACTTGTTTTCTCTGATATAATGTTAGTTAATTTGAGCTCATGGTCTATGAAAGTTTTTGCTTTAAGCATTCTTTTGAGTCCTGATATAAGATACTTCTGCAGAAAGATTGTGAACTTTAACTCTGCTATGCTCCTTGTGGGTATGGGAAATCCTAAAGCAATTTTAAATACGAGCTTGGCTATGTGGACCACACAAGTAGTGTGAATCCTGCCTTCAAATCCTTTTGAGAATCAGCTTATAGTTAGGAATTCTCAGCAAAGACACTCTCCCTCTTGACATAACGTGAACATTTTTTACATAGTCTCTGACAGAGTATGGCAGAAGGTTGTCACTCTCAGCCTGAGCTTTAAACAGAGGTGTTTGTCGCAACTTCCTGTTTCATAAGTGGCCTCTGCTATGTCCCTGTTTTGTGTGCAGAGTCCGTGTCAACTACCCTTTGGTCCACTAAGGACTGGCCGTGCTCCACAGCACAGCCACCAACATAATATCTCATTGGTCTCCCCAGGGTCACTATCAGTAGTCAGTGCAGCTTCTGGGCTTTCAGTTATGCTCATCATCATATGTGTTTCCTATCAAGTGCAGGAGTGGAGTTTAGTATCATCTATTAATACAATTGTGAATTTTATAATACAAATTACAAGTATTTTATTGTTTTTATAACCACTTGATCTACTCTTCTTCAATTCAGAAAATTGAGCAGCAGCTGAAGCACAAAAATGCCCAACACAGTGCTATTGAAGACAAAAAGTATGGAAACAACCAATAACAAACATATGAGTAAATAAATGATGCTCAGATAGGGGGATTCCAACCTATTATTAAAAGCAAGACTTATTAAGAATATTTACAAAGGTAAGCAGCATATTATAATAAGAAAAAAATAGGATGCAAATTTATCTATACTCTTGTAACAATCTATAACAATCTTTATACCAACACACACACACACACACACGCAGAAGGAAGGACATTAAGATGTAAACAACACTTTTACTTGGATGATAAGAATGTGACTGATTTGATTCTGCTGTGACCCCTTCAAGATGTGTGAAATTATGAAAGTTACTTTTCGGATGCTCAGGATTTTGCTAGCAAACACAGGGTCATTATACCAACACTGGAGTTCTTACTTAAGAGGAAAAACAGAGACCATATATGCAAAGGCCTTAGTAAAAGCTCAGTAAAATTATAACCATGATGTTTGTAGATTCCTATGATTTTGAAATTCTTAAACAAAATGTGTTAAGAAACAAAGAAAACATTTGCCTTTAAGATAGTAAAATAGCATAAAAGTATAAAATTAATTTTTTGCATCAAGAAGACTTTCAGTTTCAGTCCTGTTAGCTGCAGCCATTTGAAGAAACCTGTTTGCCTAGGATCCTTAAAAAGAAAGCGCATGAATGTGAAATAAGACGAACCTACCCCTTCTTACACTGCTTTTTTTATGTGGAGTCTAGCTCTGTATTTTAAATGTTTCTTACATCTGAAAGTGTGTTTGGTGCTTGCAGTCTCTGAAAACTAATGATCACAGAGGAAACAACTAAACAGCAAATTGCTATGGATTATTTTTGATTTGTATAGACTTAAGTAACAGAGGTCATCAGATTCTTTTGTTTCTTCATTTACTGTCTCTCTCATTTTTATCAGCTATGCTAAGGCTTCATTGACAATTTCAACTTGAATATAGAAGGAATACATTAAAAATAATATAAGGAATCCAACTAATTTGCTTTCAATGCATTCTCTTTATGAGATAATATTGCTGATACCCTGCTTTCTTCTTACCCCTTTTGTGCAGTGCATGATGCCAGTCTATTTTTCACTTTGATTTGTATGTCTGAAAAGGTCAGCACAATTAAAAGAGTTAGAAGTTAGCCTTGCATACTGTCTTCCAAACACAGCAACACAAGCACTGCCAAGGTAAAACGTCAAGGATAAGAGTTCTGCACAGCGACAGAACTGGAGTCAAATATAGAAATCTGGGCTGTTTCTAAAACCCAACAGTGTGTATTGCCACTTTTAACTCTGCAACTGAAAATGATCATTCTTAGCGTGCAGAAAAATAATCAAGTTCCCTACCAGAATTCTGAACTTTAGAAATAAGATTGATGAGTAAACAGATAGAGAAAATACCACCTCTATTGTTGGAAAGCTAGTAGGAGATGGAGCTTATATGAAAGCAAAAAGGAGTTTCCAAATTTCCCATGACTTACTCCACTTTTGAAGCACTGGGAAAGCCCACTGGTAAGGAAGTTTGATGTTGTAGGGATAAATGAATGACTGTCTGTGAAAGCTTATGCCTTTTCCTGAATACATTTATACTGAATTTTAGTGGCATACCGTTAAGAAAAAATGGTTACAGAATTTTCTTTCATGTGTTCTTAGAAAAGTGGATTTCCAAACAAACAGACAAACAAAACTGAGAATAAGTAGCTTTGATTTGGGGCCCTATGAGATGTATACACTGAGCAAATTACCTTGACATTATCACCTAGGAACCTGACTCAGACACCTATAAGAAGTGTGACCTACAAGCCAGCTGAGGAGAAAGTGCACAGATCAGAAACGGTCTCTTTTATCATCTCGTTTTGTAATGTCAGACAATTATCAAATATATGACTGAATCCTGGTCTGTAAACATATTTTTCTCAGAAAGGACTTTTGTTGTTTTTCGTCTTAAGACAGCTTGCACAAATAAGCTTCTAAATTTTCTTTAAAGAACTTTCTCCCCATAAGAAACTTTCTCCCCTCCCTCCCAGAAGAGCTTGGACTTTTGACAGGACTTGGACGACTGCATTTCCAGTATTCCAGTTTGTCTGAAGACCTAGGGACATGTTTTCTTCCATGTTATTTCATTCCAATGGTGCCATTATATTGGGGATCTCAAGCGATAGATGGAGAAGGAAATGGCACCCACTCCACTGTTCTTGCCTGGAGAATCCCACGGACAGAGAAGCCTGGCAGGCTACAGTCCACCGGGTCGCAAGAGTTGGATACAGCTTAGTGACTAAACCAACAAGAACAAGCAAGAGAAACTGACTCTAGATGATGTAAGGAAATGAAAAGGAAGTGTTTGGGAAATTTATACGGGACCTCACAGTGTGAAACAGCAAAACTGAACAGCCATAGGATTGCAAGAAATACTGGACTTGGGTAGTTCCAATGAAGCTATCGAAATTAAAGTCTCTTCAAGGGAAGTTTGGGGATTCCAGGGTCAGGGAATAGGGAAGCCAAGTCTTTTTTTTTTTTTTTTTTTTTAATACTGTGAAACTCTGCTCCACATTCAAAATACAGGAAGGAAAAGAAATTGGCAAACCTTCATCAGATTCTTAAAGAGTTCTCAATCCAGTCAAACCAGAGGAATCTCGAAGGTGTAAGTTACATCAGGAAGGTTCCTTGGGTGTCTTCTAGATGCCTGCATCCTATTAGGGTTTTAGCGTTTACGTGTCTCCACTGGTCTGGACCTGTTCTGATTCACATCTGTAGTCCTGCTTTAAATGTTAGCAGTGTTGCTTTAACTACCAAGACTGCACATTTTAGTGGCACGTGTGTTCTCTCAACAGTGTGGAGAAGCAGGCCCCTCCCAGCTGGCACCCGTTCTGCATGTGCGGCTCTTTCCAAGGCCATGTGGGTAGTCTGAAATCAGAAAAAGCAGGTGGTTTATCCCATGGCATTTGGCAAACATCCAAATCAAATCTTCCAACATCCCCCAAAACCCTGGCCCCCAAGAGATGGTGTCACAGCACACCAAGGTATATTGGACTGGTTTAGATTTAGGCTGTTCTTTGCCTTCATAGCACACACACTTCCCTTTTAACAACGTGAAAAATGTGAACCGAAATTGCCCTGAAAGCTAACCATTAGAGGAGAGACAAATAAAGACATCCCCAGAGGCTCGTTTCTTTTGTTTTCTCTGGAACAGAGCAAAGAGCAGGCTTAGCAGAGGGAGCTCACACAAAGAATAAAAGGCAGATCAGCTGGGCTCTCAAGGGCTTCCTTTCTCACCTGACCCTTTCATGGATGAGGAAGTGGCATTGCTACGCACACACTGACTGCCCCTTGCCTTCCTTTCGCTGTAAATGGTAAGAGTGCTGTAGACACGTGGGGACTCTCTCTATGGGAATGCTTGCGTGCTGCCTTCTGTCTAGCTGCATCCAGCCTAAACACCTGCTCTGTGGGCTGAGGAGCGCTCTTTGGCCATATGAGCTCTGGGTGTTCTCCACTTGTCATCTTTGCCCAAATAGCACACATCATATATAGGCAAAGAACAGCCTATGTATGACAAATAGGACTTGTCCACTTGTTATATTTGCCTCAGTAGTATTTGTTGCATCTGCGTTCCCCTGCACATCCTCATTCCTTGGAAAATAACATACCATAAACAAACACTTATTTTACTACAGTAATCTAGTAGGAAAAACAGGTGTCTCTGTGTCACAGATCTGGAGACAGGGCTTCAGCAGTTTCAGAGGATTACATTTGACCCTCACAAAGAGGTTATCAGAAAATAGCACATCCCATTCTTTCGTGATTGCAATTATCAATGATTTCAAATAGTAACTGCCTCGTATGTATTGTACATTTACCAGGCAATTTATATACACGATCTTATTTCAGTTTCATGAATATATACATATATATACTCACATACGTGTGTTCATGCTTAGGTGCTCACTTGTATCCAGCTCTTTGAGACCCCACGGACTGTAGCCCACCAGACTCCTCTGAAACGTAATTCTCTAGGCAAGAATACAGGAGTATTCTTTCCCTTCTCCAGGGGATCTTCATGACCCAGGCATCAAACCCAGGCCTCATGCATTGCAGGTGGATTCTTTACTGGTTGAGCCACCAGGGAAGCCCCATATATATATATATATATATA
>SJYQ01000209.1:945558-972455 GCA_006410935.1 Redunca redunca | reverse complement strand
TTGCTATTTCAAATGTTAATCTAATGATTCAATTGGTAAAAAAATCTCTGCTTCCATTTAATAATTTTTATAATGCCTTCCAAGGTATCTCTTTAAACAATAAATCTAAAAGGAAACAAGAAGTGTATTTTTCATTCAAACTTCACATTTTAGGACTTAGAAAGAAGAAATATGTTGCAAGGTTATAGAATTCTATTTTGCTGGGATCACCTCTATTTTGCCATGGATTTTTGTTTTTGTCACATATTTAATCCTGGGTTATTTTGTATGCGTGGCTTGTCTGATGCTTTTGATGATCAAGACTCAGAAGTTAGTTTGACATCTTTGTAAAAACATTTTGATCTAAGTTTAGCCTGGTTACATCGAAAATCGGGCCCCTTACACAAAAGTCAGCTTTTATAATGTTTGAATCCTCCTGGTTTGACCACCCAAGGCCAGAATGGAGCAGTAAGTGATCAGAGAATCCCACATGGATTTTTCTTTTGGAGAAAAGCTGACTTTTCTCAGCTCCCTTTATATATGTGACCTTATGCAATCTCCTTGGTTTCTTGTTATGACCCCAGAACTCTGCCTGTTGGTTCTTATTTAGAAATGGTCACCATGGCAGAGGAACCTGGTGGGCTACAAGAACACGGGGTCGCAAAGAGGCAGACACAGCCGAGTGACACAGCACACTCACAGCCATGGGTTCTGCTCTCTGTATTCTGTTGTTATTTTTTTAAACCACTAGTCCAGTCTTGGATCGAGAAGAAAGTTATCTTCCACATCTTTCCTCTTTCTCTTTGTCCAGAAGATACATTTTCAATGTTCAGAATATTCTCTTTGGGCTTTACTCATAATCACGTGAGAGTAATAAAAGTTAAAAATGAACTTGCCATTGTTTCAAAGTCTACAACAATTACATACCAGGCACCAGCGGATAGTTCCCCACTGCCTTCAGAGAGAATGTTTGGAAGCTGTAAGGTATTCCTACCCAAGGTATAGCATTTAATAGTGAGAAATCATCCTTCCTCTCTGTAATGTAATAAAAAAAAATTAATATTTGGCCTTGTGCCCTGGCACAGAATTCTTAAAACCTATGGAATTTACTGTTGTTTTCATGCTAATGAGATCACCATTGGGAGGGTGAGGGGTGGGAGCTGAGTAGCTTCAGAATGGAGGATGGCCACCAGAGAAATCAAGTGTTGGCCGAAGAGCTGGAGCCTTCAACTCCACCTCCCGACTTCCAAGGAGGGAAAAAGGGCTGAAGACTGACTTCAGTCATCGATAGCCAGCAGTTCAACCCAACGTGCCTAAATAATGCAACCTTCATAAAACCCCTAAATGTTGGGGCTCAGGGAGCTTCTGGGTTGATGAACTTGCTGACGTGATGGGATGGTAGCATGCCCAAAACAGGATGTGGAAGCTCTTGTTCCACCCCATGCCTCATCTAGTGCATTTCTTCCATTTTTCTCTTCCTGAGGTGAACCCTTTAAAATAAACTGGTTCATTACATAAAGTGATTTCCCGAGTCAAGTGACTTTCACTGACTCATTCTAGCAGATTGTCGAAATTGAGGAGAGGTTGTGGGAACCCTGAAATATAGCTGGTCCATCAAATGTATGGATGGCCCCTGGGGCTTGCAGAAAAATGTGTACACTGTGAGCATTTGGCATATTTGAGTACATCCAGGCTTCATGAGAGCTATGTTGGTAAACCACAAGCAGACACATGGGGTGTTTTGTCAGGAACAGATTAAATACTACTTTCATCCTGATGCTCATATTTGGAATGTACCAGAAGACAAGACTACACGTCCTAAGTATGTACCTGTACTCATTTGAGGCAGTGTATCCTGCATCTGAACCAACCCTCTTCTTAATAATATTCTAAGAGGATCTTCACTGAACTGCGTCAATACATTCGGAGATAACATGATATTATCATTAAGGTATGAAAGGCCTGCAATTATTGGCTTATAAGTGGAAGAAGGAGGAAAAGGAGATGACAGAGGATGAGATAATTGGATGGTATCACCAGCTCCATGGACATGGGTTTCAGCAAGCTCCTTGAGTTGGTGAAGGATGGGAAAGCCTGGCGTGCTGCAGTCCATGGGGCCTCAAAGAGTCAGATGTGATTGAGCAACTGAACAACAACAAGGATCTTCTGCTGACCACTGACTCTAGCCCCAGGGAAGTTCTACCTTCCTTGAAGCATATCTTTGAAGTTGTGTTTTTGAGGGGTCTTGGGTTGCTTTGCCAATCAGGCATTAGCATTATCCCTCAGTCCTCTTTTCCTATACACCGTGGTTTCCCTGGATGTTCCATATGGTCAGCAGTTCCCTGGGGGTGTGTAGGGCTGCAGCCTTTGATTTTATAACAAGTGCATAGAGTTCTCTGTTTATTGGCCACTTATGTCTAAGATTTTTTTCCCAGCTTTTCCATGGGACCCATTGAGCCCTCAAGTCCTCAAAGCTGTATGATATCTCATGGCAGAGTTAGGATGAGTCCATACATCCTTTCATACTCTAGTCGGATCCCTTGGGTCACAAAGCATGAAAGCTTGGGTTGAAATGTAGGTCCTAGCTTAATCAAATAACACTAATGTGCTTACTGGAAATCTTCTTTTCTTAAGGACCTGGTTACACAGCCTGAAGGATAAGAAAAGAAGGTATTTCAATAACAACCACTGAGCTATGCACATAAATACTCTGTATCTTCTAAGAATCAAGACTTGGTAGCTATATTAAATTCATGACAATCACCTATTTCTTACTTTAGGATTAATTCTCTCATGGAGATAGGTTGGGTCCCCTGCAAACAGACACTCAGTAGCTTACTACGTTGTTTTTTTAAACACATTAAGTTGAAGATAAATCTCCTGGATTAACCAGAACTGGAATTCTGTTACAAAATTTCTCTAGCTTTCAAAGAAAATAAAAACATCTGGGATCTAATTTCACTAGTTTACCATATGGCAGTTGTTTATTCTAAATTCAACCTGTACTTAAGCTAAGACTTCCCACCAAAATTAAAACATCCAAAACTAAAGTAGGAGGCTAAATGTGCACACAGGTCACTTTTGCATATAATAAAGCTTATATTAAGTTATTTCTATCATGGCTTCTTTAAAAAACAAACCAACAAGCAAAATGCAATCCAGGAAACTTTTCTTCTGATATTGCATCTTATTTAGGCAATATCCTAAATTGTATTTGCTAAAGATAAGTAAGAAATTACATATATTCTGGCTCTTTTGCCAAGATTACTAGTTAGATTCCCATCACCAAATGTTCCAGTGTTAGTTTTCCATTACTTCAGTCCTTAGGTTTTGGGGAATGAACATTCCAAGGTCAATGTGATCATTATTCTGCCCTATGGACAACCAATGTTTATTTTTAATTTGAGACTGGTAAATAAAGCTTTAATGGGATTTTAATGGCAGGTTGGACACACTTCAGTGTCCAGAGATGTGGCATCATACTCAGGAATGTCATTATCTAGATTAATTATCAATAGCAGACAGATATCATTAACGCAATGTGAAAATGATAGAGGTTGTAAAAGAAATTTGCTAGGCAGAGAAGCTAGAGGAAAACAATATTTGATTTGCAGATATTTATTATATCTAAAATATTTTTTTGTAATTTATGTGGGTTTTTTGTTGTTGTTGCTGNNNTGTTGCTGAGAATCTACCTGAAATAATACCAGAGTGGGATTTTAATTACTTAGTTTAATTTCTAAGGTCAAGCTATTCTCCTTTAAAAGTTGAACATGTGTCTGGGTACCCTGGGCTATTAGAAGAAGAAAAAATACACTTCTCAATACAGATCTTTTTCTGAACTTTATTATGTTAACAGAAAGAAGTTTAAGTATATTATGGTATGGTATGCACATTAACAAACTCTACTCACTGGTTGATTCAGTCTCAGAATAGTTAAAAAGTAACCAAGATGGTCAAAAAGGAAACTAACCTGAAAGACAAAGTTTTTTTTTTTTTTTTAATTTTATTAATGGTCTGCATGCTCAATAACTCCAAATAATTTATGGAGTATTTTTGCTTTTAATTATGCATCTTTGTTTTCAATGGTACTATCAATGGCATTTACACAATAGCATATAATGTCAGCCTGGAAAAATATCTAATAGAAATATTATTATGCCTACTTTAGAGGTTTGAATACAAGCCTACCTATCTGATTCTGGCAAATCTAAATGGCTCAACTGTAAAATATGACATTAGTTTATGTAACACATTGCGAGGAAAAAATGCCCAAACTATAACTTTTAGTTTCACTGTTGAACTGTAGAATAATGCATCTTTGAAGACATTTTAGATGGCAGTTACGCTCAACATCTGTAGTTTTAACAATGTATATAACTCAGGTAAAGGAATGACATAGAGAATGGCTATGACCAGGTAAATCACCGACAAGAAATGACAAGTCTGTCCTCCTCATTATTTGACTTAAGGTGATCATAAATGAATCCTACTTTCAGGATGCAAAATGCAAAAAAAAAAAAAAAAAAGTGCACCTTAGAATTGGTGGAATGTGGAATTTAAAATTCTAGATTCATCCCTTGCTAATCTTTGCTTGAGTGAGCATCTTGAGTGTTTCTAAAACTTAGATTTCTCATTTTTGAAACGGACATGACACCGGCAACCACTTCCTCATATTGCTAAGACGAAGCAAAGCTTTGTTCAAAAATATACAGAAAGCTTGGGCTTTTATTTGTGTTTATCAGGATGTGATGTATAATGACCCTGAATTTTCCCTTCCTAAAGATGTACCATACAGCTACATGGAGCAATTCCATCTGCCATCTGAGGGATGATCCCCGAATCACTTAACTCTGAGAGTCAGTGGGGCTTACATTTATGAGTCCTATAGGATATAGTGAAGAAAGAAGTAGTTTTCAAGCAGGTGGAAAAGCACCTTCATGGCTGGGCTGTACACCAAAGCTTATTGCCCAGGGAGCAAGTAACAATGCCTATCTCTCAATTTATCCTCGAAGGAGTTTGACTGTATCCTTTCCCAGCTGCTTTCTGCAAGTCCTGCTTCCAATCAACCTGTATCTTGTACTGATATCACTCCTCCACTTTGGGATACTGGTGGGTTTTGACGAATGCTTAACTGCTAGGATATGCTAATAACAAAGAGAGCAGCTTGGATGGTCACAAAGATTTGAAAGGCAGCCAAGTATATAATGGGAGGGAGAAACCTCCTGTGAATCCCTTGGGAGGGCTTGAAAGCACATGCAACAGCACATTAAAAGAATCAAACATCATGATCAATGAGAGCTATCACAGGGATGCGAAGCTGGCTCAACAGCCACAGGTCAATCAGTGTGGTACACCACATTAAACTATGGAAGAGTAAGAGCAACCATCTCCATAGATACAAATCAAAACCACAGTGAGACACCTCACAGGTCAATCAGTGTGATACACCACATTAAACTATGGAAGAGTAAGAGCAACCATCTCCATAGATACAAATCAAAACCACAGTGAGATACCTCACAACAGTTAGGCCATCCATTATCAAAGTGATCATAGATAACAGATGGTAGGCAGGACATGGAGCAAAGGGAACCCCTATACTTTGTTGGGTATGTAAACTGGTACAGCTATACTGGAAAAACGTGTGGAGGTCTCAAGAAATTAAAAATAGAACTACCAATGATCACTTCTGGGTATATAGCCAAAGGAAATAAAATCAGTATTTCAAAGAGGTTTCTGTGTTTCTATGTTCATTGCAGAGTTACACACAATAGACAAGCTGTGGAAGCAACCTACGTGCTCACTGATGGATGAACAGAATAATATGAGAGATATATGTGTGAGTGTGTGAGTGTGAGTGTGTGCGTGTGTGCGTGTGTGTGTGTGTGTGTGTAACAGATTTAATGAAGAAGGAAGTCCTGAGGTTTGTGAACAACATGGATGTGACAACACCGAAGACATTATTCAAAGTAAAATAAGTCAAACAGAAAAAGACAGATACTGCGGGGCATTGGTCATATACGGAATTTTTAAAGAGTGGAGTTCATAAAGTAATGCTCAAAATTCTCCAAGCCAGGCTTCAGCAATACGTGAACCATGAACTTCCAGATGTTCAAGCTGGTTTTAGAAAAGGCAGAGGAACCAGAGATCAAATTGACAACATCCGCTGGATCATCGAAAAAGCAAGAGAGTTCCAGAAAAACATCTATTTCTGCTTTATTGACTATGCCAAAGCCTTGGACTGTGTGGATCACAATAAACTGTGGAAAATTCTGAAAGAGATGGGAATACCAGACCACCTGACCTGCCTCTTGAGAAATCTGTATGCAGGCCAGGAAGCAATAGTTAGAACTGGACATGGAACAACAGACTGGTTCCAAATAGGAAAAAGAGTACGTCAAGGCTGTATATTGTCACCCTGCTTATTTACCTTCTATGTAGAGTACATCATGAGAAATGCTGGACTGGAAGAAAAACAAGCTGGAATCAAGATTTCCGGGAGAAATATCAATCACCTCAGATATGCAGATGACACCACCCTTATGGCAGAAAGTGAAGAGGAGCTAAAAAGCCTCTTGATGAAAGTGNCTTAAAGCTCAACATTCAGAAAACAAAGATCATGGCATCCGGTCCCATCACTTCATGGGAAATAGATGGGGAAACAGGGGAAACAGTGTCAGACTTTATTTTTTGGGCTCCAAAATCACTGCAGATGGTGACTGCAGCCATGAAATTAAAAGATGCTTACTCCTTGGAAGAAAGACAGCATATTCAAAAGCAGAGACATTACTTTGCCGACTAAGGTCCGTCTAGTCAAGGCTATGGTTTTTCCTGTGGTCATGTATGGATGTGAGAGTTGGACTGTGAAGAAAGCTGAGCACCGAAGAATTGATGCTTTTGAACTGTGGTGTTGGAGAAGACTCTTGAGAGTCCCTTGGACTGCAAGGAGATCCAACCAGTCCATTCTGAAGATCAACCCTGGGATTTCTTTGGAAGGAATGATGCTAAAGCTAAAACTCCAGTATTTTGGTCACCTCATGCGGAGAGTTGACTCTTTGGAAAAGACTCTGATGCTGGGAGGGATTGGGGGCAGGAGGAGAAGGGGACGACTGAGGATGAGATGGCTGGATGGCATCACGGACTCGATGGACGTGAGTCTGAGTGAACTCCGGGGGTTGGTGATGGACAGGGAGGCCTGGCGTGCTGCCATTCATGGGGTCGCAAAGAGTCGGACACGACTGAGTGACTGCACTGGACTGAACTGAGAATAGAATGTTTTGCTCCCATTTGTTGAAAAGTGGGGGAAATCAGGAGAAGCTGGTGAAAGTGCACAAAATTTCATTTTTAAGGTGAATAAATTCTGATAATCTAATGTGTAATAATGGTGACTATAATTGGTAACCGTATTTGTATACTTCAAACTTACCAAGAGAGTAGAACTTAAGAATTCTCACCAAAAATAAAGAGGTAAATATGTGAGGTGATAAATGTATTTGTTGAATTGATGGTGGGACTCCCTTCCCAATGTATACATTTATCAAATTGTCACATTGTATGCTATAAATATACTGTTGTTTTATCAATTATATCTCAATAAAGCTCACTAATAAAAAGTAGGTGAGAAAACCCCTAGCTCAGTTTGCATATGTGTTCAATAAATACCAGCTTTTAGCAGCAGCAACAAGTGTTATATAGTGCTTGCTTGTCTACATTACAATTTTGCCCAACAACTTACTGGCTGGTGACCTTGCTGTGTTCAGTAATGTCATCTCATAATAGTATCTGATGATGAACGTCCTGTCACATGATTGAAGTAAATCCTGTTACTGGTTGAGGCCATTCTGTTCCTTTGCTCTTTTATTGCTAACTGGAGCAAGTTCCTCTTACATAGGATATCCATCTGGCATGTCTTCTATCATCTAGAATATTACTAGACATGACTTATGGAATGGATCTGGCTTTTAGTTAATAGCTCTGACCATCTTAAGGACAAAGACTTACATTTTAATTTGTGCAATTTAGTGTGGCATTCAAGTATGTAGCACTAGTTAAATAAATGTGCAATTTATGTTTGCTCCGATATCCCTTTTACTCCCAGTGGTAGCTGTAGGATGAAAAGAATGATAAAATAATACAGATTGTTTTTAATTTAGAAAATAAATGACTATTCTTTTCTAAGACAAAGTATACTTGGATAATACATAATAGGAAGTCATACTGGGTTATGTAATTAAACTCCAAGAACACTTTTCGAAGAGTCTCCCTTTATAATTTGTGTTCTGCTGTGTAAAGTGCATGATGAAGTGTTCCTGAAAAATTCACTATTTAAGTTCAAGGCTACAGATCACTGAATACAGTGCCAAGAAAATTAAATGTGTGCCCAACTAGCAAAATGCTGTAAGTGAATTTGAAGCCCTCTAGAGAATGCATCAGTCAGCAATATGCAATCAACTCAGCTCGGGTTTACACCGCTTCAGCCCTTTATAAGGAAGAATTATTGGGGATTCCAAGGTTGAGAAATGACAGCTCTACTTTGGTGAAGGATCATATCTTAGGGGTTTATAAGGCAACCTCGTTTAACAAAGTTGTCTTTTGAAAAGAAAGGGTTCTAAAATGTATGTAAAACTGATACTAGATTCATTCCGTCTTCATGGAACCCGGGCTCCAGAGACTTTATAACTTTCTGAAAATGTTAAGAAAATTATCTGTGACTATAGTATTTTCTTTTGCGGGTGCTTTAGATTTCATCAGACCCAGAAGGGACTTGGAACACAAAAAAGAAAATAAGAACTACATATAGTTTCTATTTCTGTGAAGTAATAATTATTGCCAACTTCAATATGTTGTCGTACATATCTTAACGTTACTTTAATCCCCAAGGCATTGGTGAGAACATTGAAAACCAGTAAAGATAAGTACGTTGTCCAAAAGCCATCAGCTCCTAAGTGGTACATCCAGCAGCTGATCCGGGCAGGTTTTCTGCAGCGCTGATGCAATGATCTGTATCTGTCATGACAGACAGGTTTAATGTGCAGAAAAGATCTCTGGGCAGGGAATTAGACAACTCTGTGTCTAATTCCAGTTCTAGATCTTGCATTCATGGTGAGAGGAGTTGGGGTTTGAGTCTGTCAAGTGATTTTCTTTTTCAGTGCCTGCTATTTACAGTTGCTGAATTTAGCAAGTAAAAATACAGAAAATTCAATTCAATTTGAATATCAAATAAATAATGGGTAGTTTTTAGGATAAATACCTCCCAAATATTTCATATACCAAACTTATACTAAAAATATATATTCATTATATATGAATACATTTTCTGAAAANCCAAATATTTCATATACCAAACTTATACTAAAAATATATATTCATTATATATGAATATATTTTCTGAAAATTTAGTTTTGAGACAAATTTAACTGGGAGTCCTGTAATTTATCTGGCAATCATCCTGTTAATTATAATAAGGGGACACAAAGCATCAGCAGATATATTTCTGTTTCTTTCAAGAATATATCTTTATAGTTTAAAAGAAATAAAACCACAGGAAATATTTTAAGGAAATATTGACCATTTAAGTTGCTTGATGTGACTCAAACTCTTCCTTCCCCTCTTCCCATCTTCTTTTCATTACAGACGCAGTTTAAAAATCTGGTTCACATGCTTCCTAATGGAAAGTAGGACAATACCTCTAATCCATTGTCTAATTTGTTGATTGAAAAAATATGAAGAGTCTTAGAGTGGATCTGTCAGAATTCCTCTGTGGTTTAAAAAGAACAATGATTACTCTGGGAAAAAAGATTACAAAATTCGGAAAGGCAGAGAATGATGGTCTCTGAAGCCAGATTCAGTGGCTATCAGATAGCACATACTCTCTACTGAGGCATTGAACACCCAGCAGATACATATTTAAAGCAATTTACTGCAGTCATGAAATTAAAAGACGCTGGCTCCTTGAGAGGAAAGCTATGACAAACCTAGATAGAGTATTCAAAAGTAGAGACATCACATTGCTGATGAAGGTCCATCTAGTCAAGCTGTGGTTTTTCAAGTAGTCATGTACAGATATGAGAGTTGGACCATAAAGAAGGCTGAGAGCCAAAGAGTTGATGCTTTTGAATTGTGGTGCTGAAGAAGACTCTTGACAGCAAGGAGATCAAACAAGTCCATCCTAAAGGAAATCAAACCTGAATATTCATTGGAAGGACTGATGTTGAAGCTGAAGCTCCAATACTTTGGCCA
This sequence comes from Redunca redunca, assembly GCA_006410935.1. Classification (NCBI taxonomy): domain Eukaryota; kingdom Metazoa; phylum Chordata; class Mammalia; order Artiodactyla; family Bovidae; genus Redunca; species Redunca redunca. Next base: position 962,234 of record SJYQ01000209.1, on the reverse strand, counting down.
CCTGTTGCAAAGAGCTGACTCATTGGAAAAGACATTGATGCTGGGAAAGATTGAAGGCAAAAGGAGAAGAGGGTGGTAGAGAGGAAGATAGTTAGATGGCATCACTGACTCTATGGACATGAGTTTGAGCAAACTCTGGGAGACAGCGCAGGTCAGAGAAGCCTGGCATGCTGCAGCCCATGAGGTCACAAAGAGTCAGACAGGAGTTAGCAAACGAACAACAACAACAAAATAAAACCTTATTTAGAAAAGAATGGTGGCAATCAGAGCTCTAGATTAAGTATATAGTACAACATAAAATTATTTTGCTATCATATCTCATAAAAACTCCAGTTTTCATTTTCTAAAATCAGTGGATGCTACAAGTGTTTGTCTGTACACATGTTGAAGTTTATACTGTTGGCTCATACAAGTTCATAAGAACATTAGGTGATAGACTTTCAGTTATCTAGAAAAGATTTTGCATCATTTTCAAAGCATAAATGTAGCTCTCATTCCAACAATAGAGGCTGTCACCCAATGAGGGAGAGACATATTTCAGGGTGGAGAAAATTCAAAATAGTTTTCAAGGCATCTTGATTTTAACAAATACATGCTTGTCTCCTGAAATATCATAAACGGATGGTTGTGAATAAGTCAAGGAAAAAGTAGGATTGGGAGCAGAATTTATAAATGGTCAATACAAAAGCACAAATAATAGAAATTGGTGTTTTTGCACAGTCCTTGGAAGTCTCAAAACACTCTACATAAAAATGCTGCTGCTGCTGCTGCTGCTAAGTCACTTCAGTTATGTCTGACTCTGTGCGACCCCAGAGATGGCAGCCCACCAGGCTCTGCCGTTCCTGGGATTCTCAAGGCAAGAACACTGGAGTGGGTTGCCATTTCCTTCTCCAGTACACTTTGGCAAATTATCTGCATCAGTTAGGATATAAGCCATGCTGCAGTAGTAATTCCCAAACTCTATGACTTAATACAGCAGGGAATTATTTCTCACTCATGTCTATTGGGAGTTGTTAGATTCTCCTCTTGTCAGAGTCATTCGGGGTCCCAGATGAATAAAGCAGCCACCCTCTTGACTGGAACCATGAGCAAGCAAGACTAAAAAAAAGAATTTTGGTTTATTGTAAAATTTGAAAATGCATCAGCCAGAACTGGTATCGAGGTCTTATGACAACATACAAGGATGAAGACTGAAGTCTAATCTCCCCTGATACTAGAATTTAGAGAGAAATGTTTGGCTAACAGTATTAAGAAAGCCACAGCAACCGTCAGTATCCTTACTTTTCGAGTATTGTCACAGATGCTGAATAACTCACAGGAAAATTTGCAGTAGGTGGAGCTACATGACGCCGATGTGAATCAAGCGTCCCTCTGCATTTCCTTTAGGGCCTCAGCTTCATGTTTAAGGAGAGGTGTAGGAAAGAATATTAAAGTGACTTAAATCTGACAAAACTGGATCCTGTCTGTCAAAAACACACATTACAATCATGTTTTGTTCCAGGAGCAATTCTAGCCTCTAAGGATACATCTATGAATAGAAGAGAAACAATCTCTGTCTCAAGGGATTTAGTCTAGCAATGCTAAGATAGCAAGGGCTACTTGGTCACAGAGAAATATGTTATAAAGACAAAATCTATATATTTTAAATATCACATGTGCACGTAGAAACCCTAAATGTGGAAAAAAGAATAGATGGAATATGGCAGATTTTGGCAATAGCAGCAGAATGAAGAAAATTGGACCAAGGAATAGAAAAGAGAAAGGGAAGGAAGAAATAATCCATTGAGTATTTTTTCTTCTAAATGTTAGCATCAGACAGTGATAGCTCACTTAAACATATTTAACTGATTTACTGTATCTCAGTAGAAAAAGCAATACTTACTGAGTCAGCAAAATTCAATACAGTACATCAATGCTGAACAAAGCTTGTTTTGTGCAAATTATGTACACTCCCCCAACAAAACCAATTGTTCAAAAATGAAACATGATAATGTGGAAGTGAACACATTTTTGGACACATGTATGAATTATGTCTTATTTTTAATACCTAGCATCTCATTATCACAGGGTGCTCTAGATCATCATCTTCAATGGTAAAATCAATATTGTTAACAACTCTTTTACTCCCAGAAATCAGTTTCAGTCCAGCAATAGAAGTCATCTCCTACGTGATCCCATTTGACAGATACCAAAATAAATTCCAACTAAAGAAATTCTCTAGAATAACAATTGCAATTTTGCTGTCAATCATTGGTATTTACACATAGTAATTATCTTGCAAACTATAAAGCTTATGAAAAAAAGAATAACAAATTAATCCTAATTCCTTGTGTGTTTTTTTTTTAAATTCACTGTTTACTTAAATGATATAGCAGTAAATTCCAAAATTCTTGTTTTATTATTTATTTTAATCAAAATAAGTAATGCATAATTGTTATATAAAAATAAAAAATATAGACAATCATCATCATTATCAGCATCATCACCTAAAATCCTTCCACACACTATAACCTACATCCCCTCTTCTCATTTAAGATTGCTGCATAGTTATTTAACCAAAAATTTTGGACATTTAGATTATTTATCCTTCTTTCTTTTGCTACCAGTAACTCTGCAACTCCAACTCAATGGACATGAGTTTGAGCAAACTCCAAGAGACAGGGGAGGACAGAGGAGCCTGGTGTGCTGCAGAACATGCGGTCACAAGGAGTTGGATATGACTTAGCAACTACCACCGCAACAACAATCTTTGCAGTTAACATCATTAAACAAACATCTTCATCTACTTTTCTCGTCTTGCCTTAGAACAAAATTCTATAAATGGAATTGCCAAGTCAATTGATTTTTTTTTTTTAGGATTTTTGTTCCATACTGCTAAACTATCAAGAGAATTCTTAAGTATGGGTGAAACGTATTTCAAAAATGGGGATCTGAATAAGAAGACTCTTTAATGTAGAGTTTTGCTATTGCTCTGGCCTGATTCAAAGCATATCAAAAACAGTCAGGCAATAATATCACAGTCACAAATAACCTAGCTTAAAGCAGAAAGCATTTTGGGGAGAGAGGGTTCTTCAGAGAAACTCCAGAATTGGAATGTTTGTCAATATCGTGTACCTTACACTGCTGACAGGAAAGATCATCACTGTCACTTGTCCAGGAAGATTGCAAGGTCTCACAGAATTAAGATATTAGTTTTCTTAAATTATAAAGAGGTCAAGAAAATTACTTTGGAGGTTTCTGGCCATTAAAATTTTAAGAAACCCTTAAAAAAGTAAGTCTAGGCAAATTTTCCTGGAGGTAGAGGGAGAAATGATATGTTTTAGAAGCCAGCTTTATACAGTGAAGGAATTCATCATTTGCAGAAACAGAGACAAAAGTAAAACCATATACAGAAAAAAAAAATTGCTCTGACAGAAGAGTCTGCTGAAGGAAAAATGGTGAACAAGAGGAAGGAAGAGAAAGCATGAGAACAGAGTGAAAATTCTGTTGATTAGGAGCTAGAGTTACAGATATATTGTATACCCTTCAAAAATTTGATGTGGGAGTCATACAAGATGTTTAACAGGGTAAGAGAATTCCTTTGAAATCTCTGAACTGTCATTTATGCAATCAAGCTTAATGCTTAGAAGTTAATTTCAACCTGTGAGATGTCAAGATTCAGGGTTAGGTCATTAAGAACTCTAGGTATATGGCAGTGTGATTTACTGAGATATAAATTCTTGTTTTACTTTCACTGCTGTAAAAGTATTAGAATGAATCATGCCTTAATGCTATCCATAGGTTTTGGGGTATAATATTTTCCCTCTTTCAACTCATATCACCCTAACAAATTTTACCTCCTTCTTCATGATTCAATGAAGAGTTAGGGTTTTGTGTTCCTTAAACATAAGAGAAGTTGGTAGAAGAAAATTCATCCTCCTGTACTTTTTGAAAGGCTAAAGCAAATCAAGATTATATTTGGAATCTTTTAGGGGAAGGGAGAGATATGAGTGGTTTAGAGAGAAACTAAGAATTGAATACATCTAAGGCTTAGTAGTGCTTTAAAGATGGTAACTCCATAAGGAGTAGAGTTTAATGATGGATTTCCTCTAGAGGTCCTGGCAAGTGATGAAAACTTGAAAGGTAATGTCTAAATGATATCATAGGATCATTGGACCCTAGAGAAATAGGCTCACAGCCATAAAAAGACATAATATACTGGTGCATTAGGCTGGGATCAGCTGCAATAACAAATAATCCTTCAATTGCCTGTCACAACAAATGTTTATGTCTAATTCATTCCATACACTGCACATCCTTATTTCATAGTTATTCAGAAACTCAAACCACTGGCGGGTCCTCTGTCTCAACATCGATGCTTCATGTTTACTGAGGCAGAGGAAAGGAGCATATTGAAGGTTAATACTTTATTTTCTACGTTTTATCCCCAAAGTAACATCTCCATTTTACTCACAGCATTTTGATGAGAACGTTTCATACAGCCTCACTTCAAGACAGAACATTAACTCACAGATGAAAATGGACTAGTTGCTGACTGCCTCTATTAGGGGTTTCCCTGGTGGTTCAGGGGTAATGAATTCACCTGCCAATCCAGGAGATGTGGGCTCAGTTTCTGGGTTGGGAAGATCCCCGGAGAAGGAAATGGTCATCCATTGTAGTATTCTTGCCTGGGAAATCCCATGGACAGAGGAGCTTAGCAGACTACAAAGTGGTTTCAAAAGAGGCAGACATGACTTAGCGACTCAAAACAACCACCTCTATTACAAGTATGCATTACTTAGCAGTGGGATCAACAGCTTTCTAGGGATAAAAATTTCTAGGGTGTATGCAGAGTCAGGCAACGGACATTTCAACACAGCTGCATGGACTGAAGATCCCCCTGAATGTTTCCTCTGGATCAGTTACTTAGGACATTTGCATAAGTCATGAAGGAAAGCAAAACTTAAGATGAGAAAGTATTGCCATACAGCCAGAGTAGAGACTGAGAATAAAATTTAATTTTGATTAAAGACATGATTTTTGCTCTACTACCTGAGTTTCTGGAGTTACTCATCTGTACTACTGTCAAAGTGTGAAACAGTGTTAGTCGCCCAGTCGTGTCTGACTCTTTGCCATCCCATGAACTGTAGCTCACCAGGCTCCTCTGTCCGTGGAATTCTCCGGGCAAGAATACTGGAGTGGATAGCCGTCCCCTTCACCAGGAGATATTCTTGACCCAGGGATTGAACATGGTCTCCTGCATTGCAGACAGATTATTTACAATATGAGCCACCAGGGAAGCCCCAGAAAGGATCCCCCAAATGCTCTTTTTTGTTTTGTTTTAAATAAAGTTAAAATGCCCCCTCAGATCACTAAGATCTGGGTCTCAGTTTATGAGAAGAGAGGTCCTTTCATTTACCAAAATACTCTAAAATCATAATTATTATTCCATTATTAATATGGAAAACACCTATTGAGCATGTGGAGATGACAGAGTTAAAGTGAGTGGCCTAGATCTTCCTCCTCTCCTACTAAGGAATGCCTTCAGGAAAAAGCCAGTGCTCAGAGACCACAGACTAGTCTCTTCATAGATGTGATTACTGGAACCCTGAGAAATATATGGGAATGATATTTTCTAGGAGGAAATCAGGACAATGGACACATAGAAACTAGCATATTTATAAAATAGAATCATATTTAGTCATAGAAGTTAAGTCAATCAGTAATGTTGAATAAAGAAGCAAGTTTTCAAAGTGTATATATATATATATACATACAAACACACAAACACATACAAATCTTATAGGCTATATAGCTATGTATATGCTATAAATGTATGTCAACGTCTATTTATAATACCACTTCAAAGAAGACTAAAAATATGTTAAATACATATATATATATAATATCAAGTTTGTAAGTTTCAGTTATTAAGTTGAAGAATGCCATAAAAAGTATTTGCAACAGATTGAACTAAGATTTATGAGGGAGGAAAATGCAAAGTGCTGTGATAACAACTCCAAGAAGGGACTCAAAGGAGTCATAAGATGTTTACTGGAAAAGCAGATACTTGAGCTGATTCTTCACCAATGGGAGAATGGTGCATTGGTGGAAAGAAAAGATGAGTTGTGATGATATTCCAGGAAGAAGCAGCAACATTCATAAAGAAATGGAGATAAAGGAAAACAAGGACAGTTCTAGGAATCACTAATAGTTCATATTTATCAGGAGGGTAAGAGATGGAGTTTAGAAAACAGGGTGGAGAGATAGTGACCACATCATAAAGGGATTCCTTTAACATGTTTTACTTTCTTATCTTTAAGGATTTAACAAATGTAAGCAAGGGACTAGCCGTAATAAATTCACACATAAATCCAAGTCTGAAATAAATAATCACTAAATAAAGCTCTGGGAAACAGAACTTAGGAAACAGCATGAAAACTTTCTCAGAGATAGCTCTGAAAAACTGTTCCAAAGAGGCAGGAGGGAAGGGTCTGTGTGTGTGTATACATATATATATATATATATATATATATGATTTTGGTAAAGGGGAAGTACATGAAATTAAGCACTTTTTTTTGCAGAAGGTTTCTGCTAGCTTTGTGAATGTTACTGCTAGTCAGTAGGAATAGATGTCACCATGAAGGACTTCTAATTATGAGGAGATTCAAGAACTGGGCTCAAAAAATCATCTCCTGAAAATAATCTAACTATCTGAAGACATGTTCTTCCAGTCCCCTATCCCTCCCCGAGCACAGAGTGCCTCATTTCTGATCTCCACTCTGAACTCCTTTCAGGGGGTGTTGCAGGTCAGCACCTGCAGTGGCTGGTGATTCAGGCCTTGTAGAGGTAGATGCTAAGTTCCTACTTGCAGATGACATTAGTTAACAAAGAATGTCAAGGTCATCTGCAGTTGCAGCCACAGCCAAGGGTGAGCCTTGGGGAGACTCAGGATATGAAAATACAGGACCCTGGCCCCAGAGGGTTGAGGTGCATGTTGAAGGAATGATTTCAGTGAGCCCAGACTCTAGCACCTTTCTGAACACAGAAAAGAACTAAATTCTTTAACTTGAGATACCTAGTTTTCTTTAATTAACAGCCATTTTTGTCCCTACTACCTGCCCTTTGCTGCAAAACCCCTATATATCCTAGCTCCCCATCCCTCATCTCCTTGGAGCAGTCTTCTCAGGATTACTTGAGATGCTGTCTCCAGCACCTGAAGCCCTAAAGCTTCCTGTGAAATAAAACGTAACTCTCAACATTTAGGTCGTTATTGCATCCTAAAAACGGTGAAGGACAAAGGCTGTTATGAAGGATCTACTGAGAAAGTTGATTTTAGGTCAGTGGATAATGATCCAACTATTAAGCACAGCAACCAAGGGACTGGCTAGACTGTCACTGTCTCTAACAGTAAGCTCAGCATTTTGGAAAAGGGTCTCCCTATGTGGCCTGGTAAATGGAAAAAAAAAAAAAAAATGGAAAAATGCAGCAAGACATTGACTCAAACAAATCTTCTACTTCTGACAGTTTTAAAATACATACAAGGGTCTGGACTTCAGTGGAAAATTGAAATGGAAACCGAGTTCATCAGTCAGGGTACTCTGAGATGGTTATGCCTAACTGTGGTATGGTTACAGTAAAGGTTATGGTAACTAAACAAACCAAATGCAAGTATAGGTATATAAAACATACGATTTCACACGAACAAGAGAGTCTCCTCCATCTGCAAGTCGGCCTTGACATTCTTCCTAAAAGAAATGAACTTTCACAACTGAGTGTGGATTATGCCTTCAATTAGTAATTAATCAAACTTATTGCTGCATCAACCACCAAAAGATGCATAACTTGACAGGTGCAAGTTAGGGTTGATTTGGAGCAAAATGAGGACTGCCTCCCAGGAGGTGGCGCCTCCGATAGCACTGAGAGACTGCTCCAAAGAGTAGGAAGAGGAAGGTTGATATGTCGGGGGAGTGTGCAATTTCCTCGGTTCTGTTTTGTGGCAACAGAAATTTGCAGTGAACGATGGACAAATGTTACACAGCTCAATTTTATTTAGAAAGCAAAGGAAAATACATCCTAGAGGCGTGAGGGCTGGCCAACTCAAAAGACATGAAGAGAAGACCGTGGCTCAATTTTAGCTCCTCTTTATATATATATATATATATATTTTTTTTTTTTTTTCTCCTCCCCTGAGCATATTCTATGTCAACTGGGCTAGCCAGGAAGGCTATTTGTTTTACCTGAGGTTCTCACTCCGGTCCTCGGACCTTCCTTTGCTCTATTTTCATGGGCATTTCCCTTCTTTGCTTTTTAGCCACCACCATTTGGGACTTCTTTTTCCTATTCTAACTGCCTAACAAATATATGCCAGCAAATCTGGAAAACTCATTACAATCCCAGAGAAAGGCAATACCAAAGAATGCTCAAACTACCACACAATTGCACTCATTTCACATGCCAGCAAAGTAATGCACAAAATTCTCCAAGCCAAACTTCAACTGTACGTGAACTGTGAACTTCCAGATGTTCAAGCTGGATTTAGAAAAGGCAGAGAAAGCAGAGATCAAATTGTCAACATCCACTGGATCATCGAAAAAGCAAGAGAATTCCAGAAAAACATCTGCTGCTGCTTTATCGACTATGCCAAAGCCTTTGATTCTGTGGGTCAGAACAAACTGTGGAAAATTCTTAAAGAGATGGGAATATCAGACCACCTGACTGGCCTCTGGAGAAACATGTATGCACGTCAAGAAGCAACAGTTAGAACTGGACATAGAACAACAGACTGGTTCCAAATCAGGAAGGAGTACGTCAAGGCGATATATTGTCACCAGCTTATTAAACTTCTTTGCAGAGTACATCATGAGAAATGCTGAGCTGGAAGAAGCACAAGCTGGAATCAAGATTGCAGGGAGAAATATCAATAACCACAGATACACAGATGACACCACCCTTATCGCAGAAGGTGAAGAAGAGCTAAAGAGCTTCTTGATTAAAGTGAAAGAGGAGAGTAAAGAAGCTGGCTTAAAACTCAACATTCAGAAAACTAAGATCATGGCATCTGGTCCCGCCACTTCATGGCAAGTAGAAGGAGATACAATGGAAACAGTGAGATAATTTATTTTGGGGGGCTCCAAAATCACTGCAGATGTTGACTGTAGCCATGAAATTAAAAAAAACACTTGCTCCTTGGAAGTAAAGCTCTGATTAACCTAGACAGCATATTAAAAAGCAGAGACATTACTTTACCAACAAAGGTCCATCTTTTCAGTGGTTTTTCTCAGTAGTCATGTATGGATGTGAGAGTTGGATTATAAAGAAAGCTGAATGCTAAAGAGTTAATACTTTTGAACTGTGGTATTGGAGAAGACTCTTGAGAGTCCCTTGGACTGCAAGAAGATCCAACCAGTCCACCCTAAAGATCAATCCTGAATATTCATTGGAAGGACTGATGCTGAAGCTGAAACTCCAATACTTTGGCCACCTGATGTGAAGAACCAAGTCACTGGAAAAGACGCTGATGCTGGGAAAGATTGAGGGCAGGAGGAGAAGGGGATGACAGAGGATGAGATGGTTGGGTGGCATCGCCATCTCAATGGACATGAATTTGGGTAAGCTCTGGGAGTTGGTGATGGACAGAGAGGCCTGGCATGTTGCAGTCCATGGGGTCACAAAGAGTTAGACATGACTGAGCAACTGAACTGACTGAACAAATACATAAGGTTTTGATGAAGGTGGATTTCAACATCATTAATCACACATTTTACAAAAAATTTCATCCTAGTCATGAGGATCTGTTGCCACCATGAAGGAAAGCAGTGCTTTTCTAGAAATGAGCAGATGCAAGGATTGAGATCATGGAATCTGCTCCTAAAATCATCTATCCAAAGACCTGTCCCACTAGATTCCCTGGAGCACAGAGCGCCTCACTCTACCCTGATCTCCCTTGGGGTGTCGAGGTTCAACAACTGCAGCAACACAGGGTTCAATCTCTTTGCAGAGGCAGATGGCAAATGCCCTTGTTCAGTCACTGGCAATGCTCCTGGCAACTGCCAATTTGTAGTTGACAGTTTTTTTTTTCCTTTTCTGATTTATGATTCACAACCTATACTAACTATTGGAATTGCAAAATGTTTACCAACCATATTTCTGTGTAGTCAGTGTATGTTCAACTCCTAAATACCACTCTCACATTTCATCCTAAGATGCCAAAAACTATCCCATGGTAAAAAGCTAAACCTATCAGCAACTTCAGTCAAAACACTGGAAATGTATCAGGCAGGAAAAAAGAAACCACACTAGTTATTTCAACATATAGAACATCAAACAGCAAATTGGTTTAACATATATTGAAAAGCAAATAGAACTTTGGGAGAGCAGAGAGACGGTAATGATACCAAACCCTCTAGCACTGAGGTTAAAAGGGAGGGAAGTTCAGATTTTTTAGAACTTGGAATGTCAGAGAAGGGACTCCAAGAAACTGGATTCAGATCTCTGAACAATACAACTGGGGTCAGTTCCTTTGAGCTCCATGAAGCTGGTACTGATATAGGTGGAAGACACTGAAACCTGGAACCAATTTCTACTAGTCCCGGTTGGTGCTGCTGGATACAAGTTCTTGCCATGATGATTCTTACAGCATCAGGAAATAAACCACGAAGGTCCATATTTCCATGTCTTGCTGCTCTTTCACCCTACCTGGCTTCAGTTGGCAGAAGCTAAAGTGGAGCCAGGATACGAGAAGGAAATATAATTTGTAGAATTTAAGCCCCAGGGCCACAGAGCTGAGTGTAGAAGGGCGGGATTGTAGCGGGGACAAAGAGCTCAGTAAGCACCACGGGGGAGTGAGGCAGTGCCTCGCAAGGGCTCTCCTCATCAGCACTCAGACACAGAGCTGATTGGTCCTGCACCAGGTGGTCATCTCATTTCTTCTGTCTATTGCTATCACAGTTTTCTTCCTTGTTTGAATGAAAGCAGGGATATTAAGTATGCAGAGACTGGTAATACGAGGAGGTAAAATTGTTACATTTGGAAGCCCCCTGGCATTTGGTAATTTGGAATCATTCATGTTAAGAACGGTAAACAAATAGGCAAAAATCACGAATCGTGAAATGCAATAATGCCAAGGGGGTTTAAATTGTAATCAAAGTGCATATTACAAATTAGCTGCCAGTGGGCTTCTTTTTTGTCAGTCAATCAACAGTGAATGTTTAATTGAGTTTGCAAATTATTGCTCAAAGTTTGCTAGAGGGACCTTATCATATGTTAGATTATAAAATCATTGTTTTTATGGGTCAAGAATGATCATATATTAGCAGTTTGTAACAGGGTCAAGTAATACCTCAGTTTTTAACTACAGACCATAGACTTTGAATCAAATGTAAGCCTTACCTTAGAAAGTGAAGTGGCTTCACTGGTATCTGAAGAAGCTTGAGTTATTATTAAGACTATTAAATACTCTAATTTTATCTTCTCCCATGGCCAGATATTGAATTACTATACCTATTAAAAAGGAATAACCCCAGAAATTTCCAAGTGTAATGCTTAGAAACTCTGATTATTTTATATAAATACCTTTTTTGTTTTGTTTTATTTTGGATTATCTAGCCATTGTAGTTGGAGAAGGCAATGGCACCCCACTCCAGTACTCTTGCTTGGCAAATCCCATGGACGGAGGAGCCTGGTAGGCTGCAGTCTATGGGGTCGCTAGGAGTTGGACAGGACTGAGTGACTTCACTTTCACTTTTCACTTTCATGCATTGGAGAAGGAAATGGCAACCCACTCCAGTGTTCTTGCCTGGAGAATCCCAGGGACGGGGGAGCCTGGTGGGCTGCCATCTCTGGGGTCGCACAAAGTTGGACACGACTGAAGCGACTTAGCAGCAGCAGCAGCAGCCATTGTAGTTAGGCAGGTTATTCAAATTTTTCAGTTTCCTCATTCATAAAGTATAAAATGCATTGTTTACCAAACAAGGTTTCTCTGAAGATTGAATAGCATATGGAGCATGTAAAATGTTTTAACAGGGTCTATCATATTAGTTGGGCTTATCTGCTGGCTCAGATGGTAAAGAATCTGCCTGCAATGTGGGAGACCCAGGTTTGAATGCTGGGTCAGAAAGATCCCCTGGAGAAGGGAATGGCAACCCAATCCAGTATTCTTGCCTAGAGAAGTCCATGAACTGAGGAACCTGGAGAGCTAGTCTGTGGGGGTCTCAAAGAGCCGGACACAACTGACAGACTGACACTTTCACTTCATCATATTAGTTATCATATTACAAATTGAAGTCAATGATATCTATATATGTATCACTTATTCATCCTAAAAGGGATACAAATAACAATAGTCCTTATAACTAGAGTTATCATGAGTATCAAAATGAGTTACAAACGCAGAGTGTATAGATCAGTTCCCAGCATATAGTAAGTGTTATATGAGGATTTTTTCCTCTAAAAATAATGCGTATTATTAACATAGTGGTGGCACTTCTTACTAGTGTTTATAATAACTGCTATTATTACTATGACTTTATTATTTGAGGACGTTTCCCTTCAGTCTCAACTCATAGTTATACCCAGATGAGAAAACATTAGAGTTTTGTTATTTGCATCCAAACTAGATGTGTGTGTATGTGTGTGTGTGTGTGTGTGTGTGTGTAGATTATTTCCCTGGCCCAAGTTCACAAAATTGACAGCAAATGCCTTGGATAAGGGCTTCCGTGGTGGTTCAGATGGTAAAGAATCTGCCTATAACGCAGGACACCCAGGTTTGATCCCCGGGTTAGGAAGATCCCCTGGGGAAGGGAATGGCAACCCACTCCACCATTCCTGCCTGGAGAACCGCATGGACAGAGGAGCCTGGGGGGCTACAGCCCATGGCGTCACTGAGACAGACAGGACTGAGTGACTAACGCTTCCACCACACTGGAAAAGGAAAATCCATGCTGTGCTGTCTTCTATGCTATAACACACTGCTCTCAAATTCAGTTTGAATCCACAGGACTATTGGTTTTACACTGACGAGGTAACAAGTCTTCATTTAGTTGGAGAAATAAAGGCAGCATGCCCAACAGAAAATGACAAATTACATCATAATCACACAACTTTGAAGGTGCAAAAGCATCAAGAGACCCAGTGGAATCAGATTGAATTTTTACAAATCAAAAAACTGAAATTCAGAGACAATGTTAAAGACTTGAATTGGTTCTGTTTCTGAAAGAATCTTAGAGGGAAAACAATTTCTGCACAAATTTCCCAGGAACTGAAAAGTCTTCAGTAAAAGGCCATTTTGCTTGTCTGGGATTGCTTTCTAGGGAACCTCGCTAGAGTAATGCAACACATTTTATTTTTATGTAATTCCATTAAAAGAAACTCACTTAAATTATACTGAATGTCCTCTTAACATTTTTAAATGTCCTCTTGCTCATGTTTATTGCATCCTAGAACCAAGTTTAATTCGTTTTTATTCACAAGAACTCCTCTAAGCTTATCTACATTTAGAGAAGTAATTAGAGAGATTGTTCTAAACACCATTCTCCCAGAACTCAGTCCAGGGTCTAGCCTATAGGTGATATTGCTTAGACAGTGATGCTGCTGCAAATCAATCTTCCCCAGCCAGTCACTGGCACTGCATCTGGTCTACCTTTAATAGTTTCAGTAATGACAATATTTTACATTATTCATGGATTGTCCAAATCTGTGGATAATTCATTACCAGCTTCGTATTACTCATTATAGACCCCCAAATCCACCTAACACTTTATCTTGCACACTTTTTTAGGTCAAAGTGATTTCAGTCATTTTCTCTTTCTCTTTCTCCTTCCCTTCCAACACCCTTCACTGGATTTATGTATCCTTTCAAACGTGCAGTTATATTGATGTTCATTGGGTTTAATAAAAAGCTATTTTCAAAGCTATAAACGTAATTTACTGTGATATAATTGTGAGTGCTATTAATATCTTCCATGCCTAATGTCATTGATTTTATTGCTGCAAACTTTGTTGCAGCAAAACGAATAACACTGACAGATATCTGTGTGTGTGTGCATGTGTGAGTGTGTATGGGTGTTTGAGTGTGTAATACATTGCCTTCTATATTAATATATCACCTTATGTAGCAGGTCCTGATGAAAAGAAAATAAGAGATATAGAAGGATTTCTATATTACCTGTGTAACATTTGTCTTCATCAGTGAAAAGATTGTTGAAAGTGCACAATTCCAGCCCTGGAAAATGTCACAGGCATTTTTCAGTAAAGGGAGAAGTCTGTGAATTGCAAAATGGATATTTAACTACACAAAGGCTCCAAGGATTCACTCTTATTTCTTTTGGTTCTGGAATATAAGTTTATGACACATGAACTCATTTAGTACTTTTTTAGGTTTTGGTTAAAATTTTTAAAGTTCACTCTAAGAGTGAGAAGTACAAATGTTCTTTTGTGTCTGACACTTATACCCACACCATTAGAGGCAATCGAAGTTTATAACAGGGAAATAGTTATGGAAAACTGATCCTTTCTCAACTGCAACTCTGCTGCTTGATCCTTGCGCACCTTAATGGGAAGGAAAATGGTTCGAGGGAGTAAAGAGAGACTGGTAAATTCACCATTGGGCAGAAAAAAAAAAGCCTAATTAAAGGAGCCTGTCAGTAAGGCAATAAAAAGCTTAAACATAGATGTGAAAAAAAAAAGTTAAGGAAGCAGAGTTGGATTTACTCTATTTTTTTTTAATTGAATAAAGACTGCATTTTACGGTAAGGGCTTATGTGAGCTTTCTTCCTCCTGCTTCTGGTGTGCAAAATCAAAGGATTGTTTATAGAGAATCATGGAGGCTTGAGAGAAAAGCAGAGACCAAAACCATAAGGACATTTTTAGAAGCAAGTTCCCTGGGGTTAAAAGCAAAAACCTAGATTCGTTGATCTCAAAGTAGGAAGGACTTTAACAAATAATGTCTCAGTTATTTGCAAACTTGCTTTTAGCTTCAAAATATATGTTTCCCCTCTAAAGGAATCCATACAGGAAAATGTCATGTTTCAAGTGAAAGATGGAATTGCTCTTGTTGAATTGAACAGGGCCAGAATTCTACAATTCAGCTTCCCTTTCCATCTCCAAGATGCCTTAGACTCTTTCCTAGAGCACTTAGTAGAAAAGCTTGAAAACCACAAATCTAGGCCATTTTCCTTATTTTACAGTTGAAGAAACTGCAGCCCAATAAAGATGAAGTGACTTGGTCAAGGCTACATGTGTAGAGGCTGAGTCGAGGTAGAACACTTGTTGTCTAAGGAAACAACAGAAAGGGAGACCCCTTCCAGTTCTCAAGGGTGAGCTCTTATCTAACACTCAGAAATGAATTGTCCTAGGAGACACATGTGCTGAAGAGTTAAGGGAATTTATCGGGAATGGGTGCCTGGGCAGAGAGCAGTAGGGTAAGGGAAACCAAGAGGACTGCTCTGCCACGTGGTTCACAGTCTCAGGTTTTATGGCAACTAGGTTAATTTCCAGGTTGTCTTGGGCTTCCCTGGTGGCTCAGCTGGTAAAGAATCCACCTGTAATGTGGGAGACCTGGGTTCCATCCCTGGGTTGAGAAGATCCCATGGTGAAGGGAACCACTACCCATCCACTATTCTGGCCTGGAGAATTCCACGGCCCGCACAGTCCCTGAGGTCGCGAAGAGTCAGACATGACTGACACTTTCACTTTCTCCAGGTTGTCTTTGGCCAATCACTCTGACTCAGGGTCCTTCCTGATGGCACACGCCATCCCTCAGCCACAATGGATTCCAGCAAGATGGATTCTGAGAGGTCTGTAGAACATACGGCCTGGAGCAGCATCTTTTTGACCTTTCCCCAATTTTTCTGGTTGGTGGTAGTCGTTAGTTCCACATTCTTTACCAGGACCTCCTGTTTAATGTAACTCAAGAAAGTAGTTACTATCATGCGAGTGACCTGGCCAGGGTAGGCAGTTTCAATCAGTGCCCTTCTGTAATTTTGCACAAACTATTTATTCAGCATAATTAGTTTATAATTTAAGGACCAGGTGAAAACTTTGAATCTTTTCTACATTGCCAAGACTTCCTAAAGTCACTTAGATGTTTTACCCTTGTAGTTTGATTTAATAGCAATTTCCAGTCATGGAATAATGCCAATATAAGAAAAGTGACAACAACCTGCCTCTTAGGCACAGTAGATAGAAGGTGAGGGTTCCTTTTCCCAAGGAACTTATGCTATTTATGGGAAAATAAAACAATACCACATGAGAGAGGGAGAAACAAAAATTCTGATGTTACATTAAATTTTACTGAATGCCTTTACGATAGAATTTCATTGGAGAATAAATGAGACAAGGAAGGTAAGGTGCTAAATGCTACACCTGAGATAGGCCTTGAAGGTAGTGTGGGGCCTAAACAAAAGAAGATCACATTAATTGTTTTGAGATTGAAGAACAGCATCTAAAATGTGAGATAATAAATGCTAAAATGCTCCATATAACCAAACATAAAGTGTTGCCTTGACTCTTTTTTTAACAATTATGAACATTGTTGATTGGCAATGCTACAGTATGGATTACTGGCTGAACATCCTTGTATGTTCCCTCACCATCAACAATGGTATTTTCAGGCTGGATAAAATATTTTATCAACTCTGAAAGTGATTTAAAAAATATTTGCAATTGAATTCTTCAAGTGAAATGTGGAATTTTTTTTT
>SJYQ01000209.1:934181-945073 GCA_006410935.1 Redunca redunca | reverse complement strand
GTCCATGGACTTCTCCAGGCATGAATACTGGAGTGGGTAGCCATTTCCTTCTCCAGGGGATCTGCTTGATCCAAAGATTGAATTTGGGTCTCTTAAATTGCAGGCAGATACTTTATCATCTGAATCACAAGGGAAGTTTGAAGAGAAAAATAAGCTCTATACAAAGGAAGTTTCTGCACTAATTATTTATCCATAATTAATTAGGCATATATTAATTACCAAGAAAGTCTCTTTATAAAATTTACTTTTCTAGACATTTATTAAGAGGCGAGGAAGCAGTGACTTTTAAGTTTATCTTACAAATAATGTAATGTCTTACATTGTAGTTGTAACTGTAATGACTTACATTGTAAGTCATATTTGCACACTAAAAACTCCATCGCTGGTTTTCTCCTTCTGTTTGAGCATATGTCCCTGTAACATAAAGTACAATAATTGCATTTGTGAATATTAATTAGTTTTCCAGAAGGTGAAGATAAGAATATATGGGTTCTTTCCTCTAGGACTAAAATATTAATGTAAAAATGTCATCTGGCCAAACACTTAAAAGAATACAATTAATAAGAAACTGAGTGGAGATTAGGTGAAAAAAAAATCAGTAAGGTTAAACAAATAAATGATATGCTAAAAAGTTTGTAAGTATCTCAGTTCAGCATACTTTCAGACATTTTCATCATATCCCCTTGTTTAAGACATACAAACTTCTCTACGTTAATCAAAATAACATAACTCATCTTCACAGGGTTTGTTGGACACCTGACACTTTTGATTAAGGGCTTTTATTTCAGTACTAAAAAACAATTGTCATCATTTAAAAAAAAAACACGTGGATTTGCATATCATATAAAGAATGGGGCAGATTTTGGTCACCTAGATTTTCATGCCACACCACTTCCTTCCTGATTTATAGCAAGGCTACCACCATGAACGACAAAGCTCCTGTGCCTACTGCCTATTCTCATTCCTATGAGAGCTCCTGTCTTTGAAGCTGCTAAAGATCACATTGTATATTAGCTTCTGCAGTGGAAAAGGCCAGTGCAAAGCTGTAAACTGAAAGGTCATACCTGATGTGACTCAGAGAATAAAAATGGTTCAGTTGTTGCTAATTAAGTGATCACCCATCTTGTCAAATCTACATGTGCTTTGAATATTATTTGGGAGCTACATTTCACCCAAGGAAAATCACAGTTTGCTCTGAGCATGCCTTTAGCCCAAAGTCCAACCTGAGTCTAAGCTCTGCTCTCCCTGGGATATAGACACGCGGACAGATGGGAGACCAGCAATGCAGATGCTTCATGGCTGCTTAAGTGCAAGAGTCTAGGGATCCCACTAATACAGCAGAAGAGGTTCTCAGAATGATTTTGTCATTCTGGTTGCTTTCTGATTGTCTTAGCAAAGATTTATGAGTCCTATGGGGAAGAGAATTTTATTTCAGAAATCCTAAAATAATTAGCGGAACTGAGAATGTGTTAGTCACTCAGTCGTGTCTGACTGTTTGCGACACCATGGACTGTAGCACACCAGGCTCCTCTGTCTGTGGGATTCTCCAGGCAAGAACACTGGAGTGGGTGGCCATTTCCTTCTCCAGGGAATCTTTCTGACCGAAGGATCAAACCCAGATCTCCTGAACTGCAGGAAGATTCTTTACCAACTGAGCTACCAGGGATGCCCAATGAAAGGGAGGATATTAGTTTGCAAACTGGCTCCCAAACACAGAGGGGAGGAGAGACCCAAGGGAGAGGCAGACACTGCAGATGGGTAGGGAGCAGACTTAATAAGCAAAGGAGCTTACAAAGGGGGCCTGTCTTGGGCCACTGCAGGGTGAGTAACTCTTCATACCTTCCTGCCAGAATCTTCAAAGTTTATATCAAGGTCTTACCAGGGTCAGTCAGGTAAACTGTCCAGCGGGTCTCAATCGCACATTGCTTTCTCAAGGCTGAGTTTTTGTAGCGGCTTCTAGCTCAGGGGGAAAACTGTGGAAGGTGAATTCCAAGGACAGGGGATGCGATGAGGGGACTCTGGTTGCCCAGGTCTGCCTTTTGGGTCAACTGGTGATCATGTCCTCTTGATGACCTCCTTCAACAGAGAAATACTAAAATAGAAGCTTCACTAAAACCTTCCTGGGATGCTGGGTGGAACAGATTCAGGAGACCTGAAAGTGAGAGCTCTGTCAACTAACAAAAATGTCACCGGTAAATTTGAGGCCAAACACGCAATGACATGGGCATCAGTAATTCAGAATCAGAACAGGCAAGGGGGGAAATTATGGATTCCAAAGAAATAACCTTTGAAGAGTTCTAAAAATTTCTAGGAGAAATAATCTTTGTAGGTGTGGGGACACCTCCAGACATGTAAAAATGTTTAGATATGTAAAAGGTGCAGATTCTTGGAATCCTGGAATTTAGAAGCGATTCAGGTCAATTTCTTCATATTGGAGGCAAAAATAAAATACAACAATGGTATTGATAGGTTAACTTTTTCAAGCTCCCATCCACTTAAAACTGCAGCTGGAATCCTTCTAGCCCTGAGCTTATTTCACTGTGTACCATTGGCTCTAGTAGACTATTCAACTCAACAAATATTTGTTAAGCACCTCCTGAATCAATGGAATTAGATCTTGTGCTTAAGCAACTTTTTGCATTAAATGGTATAATTTTGGAAGAAACAGAAATTTAAGAACTTCAAATTGTCCTGCTCTGCAGAATAGCTCTTTATAATACATCATGTTCCTAAAACTATCAAATCACCTTCCTATGGTATTGAATCTTTTCCAGTGAGTAATTCAGTCAGTTCAGTCACTCAGTCATGTCCGACTCTTTGCGACCCCATGAACTGCAGCATGCCAGGCCTCCCTATCCATTACCAAATCCCAGAGTCCACCCAAACTCATGTCTATTGAGTCAGGGATGCCGTCCAACCATCTCATCCTCTGTCGTCCCCTTCTCCTCCTGCCCTCAAGCTTTCCCAGCATCAGGATCTTTTCAAATGAGTCAGCTGTTTGCATCAGGTGGCCAAGGTATTGGAGTGTCAGCTTCAACATCAGTTCTTCCAATGAATACCCAGGACTGATCTCCTTTAGAATGGACTGGTTGGATCTCCTTGCAGTCCAAGGGACTCTCAAGAGTCTTGTCCAACACCACAGTTCAAAAGCATCAATTCTTCAGTGCTCAGCTTTCTTTAAAATCCAACTCTCACATCCATACATGACCACTGGAAAAACCATAGCCTTGACTAGATGGACCTTTGTTGGCAAAGTAATGTCTCTGCTTTTTAATATGCTGTCTAGGTTGGTCATAAATTTCCTTCCAAGAGGTAAACATATTTTAATTTCATAGCTGCAATCACCATCTGCAGTGATTTTGGAGCCCAGAAAAATAAATTCAGCCACTGTTTCCCCATCTATTTGCCATGAAGTGATGGGAATGGATGCTATGATCTTAGTTTTCTGAATGTTGAGTTTTAAGCCAACTTCACTCACCTGTTTCACTTTCATCAAGAGGCTCTTTAGTTCTTCACTTTCTGCGAAAATGGTGGTGTCATCTGCATATCTGAGATTATGGATATTTCTCCTGCAATCTTGATTCCAGCTTGTGCTTCTTTCAGCCCAGAGTTTCTCATGATGTACTCTGTATCTAAGTTAAATAAGATTGATTATGTTCTTTGCAGCCAAAGATGGAGAAGCTCTGTACAGTCAGCAAAAACAAGACTGGGAGCTGACTGTGGCTCAGATCATGATCTCCTTAGTGCCAAATTCAGACTGAAATTGAAGAAAATGCAGAAAACCACTAGACCATTCAGGTATGACCTAAATCAAATCCCTTATGACTATACATTGGAAGTGAGAAATAGATTTAAGAGACTAGATCTGATAGAGTGCCTGATGAACTATGGACAGAGGTTCATGACATTGTACAGGAGACAGGAATTAAGACCATCCCCAAGAAAAAGAAATGCAAAAAAGCAAAATGGTTGTCTGAGGAGGGCTTACAAATAGCTGTGTAAAGAAGGGAAGTGAAAAGCAAAGGAGAAAAAGAAAGATATACCCATTTGAATGCAGAGTTCCAAAGAGCAGCAAGAAGAAACAAGAAAGCCTTCCTCAGAGGTCAGTGCAAAGAAATAGAGGAAAACAACAGAATGGGAAAGATTAAGATCTCTTCAAAAAAAATTAGAGATACAATGGGAATATTTCATGCAAAGATGGGCTCAATAAAAAACAGAAATGGAATGGACCTAACAGAAGCAGAAGATATCAAGAAGAGGTGGCAAGAATACACAGAAGAACTGTACAAAAAAGATCTTCATGACCCAAATAATCAGATAGTGTGATCACTCACCTAGAGCCAGATATCCTGGAATGTGAAGTCAAGTGGGCCTTAGGAAGCATCACTATGAACAAAGCTAGTGGAGGTGTTCCAAATAGGGAAAGGAGTAGGTCAAGGCTGTATACTGTCACCCTGCTTACTTAACTTATCTGCAGAGTAAATCATGAGTGAGTAATTAAGGCATGGTAAAAATCTAGAAGTGTATGATGAGGAGGAAAGAAAAAAAAAATGTGTTCATACTTCAGCAGTCAGGAATATCAGTAACTGCAGAAAATTTCCGTATAAAACATATCACAGGACAGAAGAAACATTTTACTAGGATAAAACTTGTTTTCCTTCTAAGGTACGCCCTTTTATTTTCACTATGTACTTCCTAAATAAGAAATGTCCATAATGTTGCAATGTAAATTTTTCATTCTATCTTGGAAAGCAGATACCATTGAAATATTTATTGTAACACTTGTTCCCATTTTGCACTGACAAGTATATCTTAAAGTTTCAGTCCAGATAAACGCAATTTCACTAAGCTGGTGTATAAAAACTACTTCATTCATTCATCTGCATTTTTGTGAAGTTACATGTCATCTTTATATTTCTAAATGGATGTATTTAAAAAGCTTTAACTACTGAAATTTCAGGAATATTTAAAAGCAACAATTTTAATATTTCTTAGACTAGGTTATTTATCCCTGTTAATCTTTTTTATTAGTTTTTCCAGAACACCTGTTTGTGTACTCTCATTCAGCCTTCTCCTTTTGTTCTCCTAAAGGATCAGCCGAACTTATATTTTTAGTTCATGACTTCTTCAGCAAAGTCATCATAGCTTTCACTTTTTCTTGGCTAGCCTAAGCCTAATTTTCAACCCACTTTTTGCTCCATTGCCTTGTATACAGATGACATGTCCCATAATTTATGACAGCAAGATAATTTAAAATCAACTTGGGGCTTTGAGGTCAAATATTCCTGCTAATCTTTTTAGGCTATGAGACTTTCATAACTGTAAAGTAAATCTGACACACATCATTTAGAAAAGATAGTTAAAAGCAGAAGATGTTTAATGCATTTGGCCACAGATGACAGGGATCAGATTTATCCTCACATATTATAACACAGTTGTTGTTATTCAGTCGCTCAGTTGTGTCTGACTGTTTGCAACCCCATGGACTGCAGCACGCCAGGTTTCCCTGTCCATCACTATCTCCCGGAGTTTGTATTATAAAACAGTAAAACTCGTAAATGAGAGTTTTCAGATATGAACAGTAGGTGGTGGATGACTGTCACCTTTGAAAAAGGGAAAACTATCAAAGTGCAAATAATTTCCCCAGAGTATTACTTAGACTCCATTTTCTAGCCCAAAGAGCAGAATGGGAACCTAAACCCAATACCACAAACTTGTTGAGTGGAAGTGAAAAGATCAAAAGGCAGGGAAGTGGAAGGGTAGCTAGAATTTGCAGAGTAGAGTATCACAGAGGGGAATGGCCTGAACCTGCATGACACTAACCTGCCTGCTACTGAGGAAGAATCACTGAAGCGGTAGGCACAACAATTTCCAGAGTTCACACCGGACTGGCAATAATTTGGGTTCTAGTCAGTACAAAGACCGTATAATACATAGGGTATCATCTGACAGATTCTACTTTAGTAAGTGAAGTTTCTCTGTGTCCATCCTAAAAATGGTTACTTTAAAAAAGAGTTCAAAAATATTAAACTCTAAGTAACTTCAGTGTGTCCAGATTAGAAGTCAACAATATTTAAAGTTACATGACAAAATTCAAGACCCATATATATCAAATTCATACCATCTGGATCCATTCAAGTGTACTCAGACATACAAAAGACCTGAAATATATAACCCATACCACAGAAAACAAAGTCAATCCTATACTAAAGAGCAAAACTTCATAATAGCCTCAGAAGATGCAAAAAAAGAGACATTTAACAAAATTGAACACACATTTATAACAAAACTCTCTGAAAACTTGGAAGAGAAAGTAACTTCCTAAACCTATTAAAGCCATTTTTAAAAAAATATAGACCTAACATCAAACTTAGTGGTAAGATTGAATTATTTTTCTCCTAAGATTTAGAATAAGAGGAATATGCTACTTAATTCAATATTATAACTGGAGGTTCTAGNAAAAAAAAAAAAACTTTAACAAGACCTATATATTGCAAGCTGGAATGTATTACAAAAGTGAGATTAGAAGTGTTTGTGGAGGAAGGTCCTTCTAAAAGCTATTTCTTCATAAAAGCAATAACAACAGGGAAAAAAGTGGTCAACAGGTCCATGAAAAGATGCTCAATATTTTTAGTCATTGAGAAAACAAGGACTAAATTTGAATGAAATACTTTGAATGTAATACTTCATCCTCATTAGAATGATTACAGTAAAAGATCAATAGCAACAAATGTTTGGTGGACTTAGAGAAGTTAGAACTATCATATATAATTGGAGGGAGGGTATATAAAATGGTGTAGCTGTTTTGGAAAGCTGTTTGGCAGCTGCTCAGAAAGTTAAAGGTTGAATTGCCAATTTCCATGTGACCCAGCAATTCTACTGAGAAAAATGTACTCAAGATAGTTAAATGCCCATGTTTACACAAAAAGTTGTATGTGAATGCTCACATTAGCATTATACCTAATAGCCAAAAATATGAAACCACCCAAATGTTCAGCAGTTGATTAATGGATAAACAATGTGGTACATCCATGCAATGGAACAGTATTCAGCAATAATAACAAGATATTCATATATGCAACCACATGGATGAAACTTTTAAATAGTATGCTAAATGGATACTTTATGCATATAAAATGCCTCAGTTCAGTTTAGTCACTTAGTTGCGTCTGACTCTTTGTGATCCCAAGGACTGCAGCATGCCAGGCTTCCCTGTCCATCACCGACTCCTGGCGGTTGCTCAAACTCATGTCCATTGAGTCAGTGATGCCATCCAACCATCTCATCCTCTGTCATCCCCTTCTCCTCCTGCCTTCAATCATTCCCAGCATCAGGGTCTTTTCAAATAAGTCAGTTCTTTGCACCAGATGGCCAAAGTATTGGAATTTCAGCTTCAACATCAGTCCTTCCAATAAATATTCAGGACTGGTCCCCTTTAGGATGGACTGGTTGGATCTCCTTGCAGTCCAAGGGGCTCTCAAGAGTCTTCTCCAACACCACAGTTCAAAGGCATAAATTTTTCAATGCTCAGCCTTCTTTATGGTCCAGCTCTCACATCCATATATGACCACTGGAAAAACCATAGCCTTGACTAGAAGGACCTTTGTTGGCAAAGTACTGTCTCTGCTTTTTAATATGCTGTCTAGGTTGCTCATGGCTTTTCATACAATGAGCAAGCATCTTTTAATTTCATGGCTGCAATCACCATCTGCAGTGATTTTGGAGCCCAGAAAAATAAATTCAGCCACTGTTTCCTCTGTTTCCCCATCTATTTGCCATGAAGTGATGGGACTGGATGCTATGATCTTAGTTTTTTGTACATTGACTTTTAAGACAATTTTTTCACTCTCCTCTTTCACGTCATCAAGAGGCTCCTTAGTTCCCCTTTGCTTTTTGCCATAAGGGTGGTATCAATCTGCGTATCTGAGGTTACTGACATTTCTCCCTGCAGTCTTGATTCCAGCCTGTGCTTCATCCAGACCAGCATTTCTCATGACGTCCTCTGCATAGAAGCTAAACAGAGTGACAGCAGACAACCCTGTGTTGTCCTCCTTCCTCAATCTTGAACCACTCAGTTGTTCCATGTTTTGTTCCAACTGTTGCTTCTTGACCCACATACATGTTTCTCACATACAAGTAAGATGGTCTGGTGTCCCCATCTCTTTAAGAGCTTTCCACAGTTTGTTATGACCCACATAACCCACTTAGTCAATGGTTTTCGAGTAGTCGATGAAAACTAGGTAGATTTTTTTTTTTTAATTCCCTTGCTTTCTCTATGATACAGAAAATATTGTAAATTTGATCATTGGTTCCTCTGTCTTTTCTAAACCCAGCTTGGGCATCTAGTACTAAGGAGTACTACTCAGCACTTAAAAAGAAGGAACTACAGATATGGCAGTCTGAACATATTATTCAAGCATTTTGCAAAGTAAAAGAAGTAATAGATTACATACCATACCAATGTGGACTACATGTCCACATGCTGATTAGACACCCTGATGAAATTGCAGACACAAAGATCTTGGTTATATAAAATTGTAGAAAAGTCAGAGCTGGAGACAGGAAGCAAATCTGTGGTTGTCATGGAGTGAGGATAAGAGGGGAGGATTCAATGAAGAGATCTGTGAGGAAACTTGTGTGTTGATGCTATTCTACTCTGTATTATGGGAATTAAGTACAAGTCACATAGTGATTTTAAAAATTCTTGTAGCCATATTTTTAAATGTAAGAAGAAAAAAATTATAAATAACTGTAATTACAGCATATATTTGATGTAACCAAATACATCTGAAATGTTCTGCTCCTCATTGCACTGGTGTTTCCAGAGCTGAAACACCTCATGTGCTTGGATGCTACTGTAGTGAGTACTTTAGCTCCATCTCATTATTTTGGTGGTATCATCACCACACTCGGATTGGGGTAGACTGACAAAGCTCATAAAATTGTGCACTGAAATGTATACATTTTATCGCATGCAAATTATACATTAAAAAGCTACCTAAAAAATGAACAAAACAGCACAAATAATGTTGAGGTTGAATGACTCCTGTGCATACTTTTAGAATATAAACAATATATTCATATATCTGTCTCTATCATCTATTTGTCTATCTTGCAATTTCAACATTCAAAAAGGAATCAATTGTTTCAGAAACTAGATGTTCAATATACAGAAAATCAGACCAGTCAATCTGACAGGAAATCAACACTGAATAACCATTGGAAGGACTGATGCTGAAGCTGAAGCTGCAATCCTTTGGCCACCTGATGCAAATACCTGACTCACTGGAAAACTCCCAATGCTGGGCAAGATTTAGGGCAGGAGGAGAAGGGGGTGACAGAGGATGAGATGGTTGCATGGCATCACTGACTCGATGGAAATGAGTTTGAACAAACTCCTGGAGAGAGTGAAGGACAGGGAAGCCTGGCGTGCTTCACAGTCCATGGGGTCAAAAAGAGTCAGACAATACTTAGCTACTGAACAGCGATACAGAAAGTCAGAGTTTAAAACAATGTACCTGGAATTCTTTTTCCACAAGTGAGAACACGCTGAAGCCTTGTTTTTCATACTTTCTTGACTTTTTCTATATAAAACACATAGTTTCTAAAACGCTTGATTGACTCTTGAGTGTTGAGAAATGCAAGACTTAATGTGATCCTAACACACACTGGAGAGAAGACAGCCAAAGAATAGCTGTGTTCCCTTAAGGCACACGTCTCCCATAATCAATACCAGTGGACGCAAGGAAACAAGGGCAAGGAAAAAGAAGTAAATCCCTTTATTATGGACTCATTCTTCAACAGAATCTTTTCAGCTGACTGTTAATTTGAAATTCAAGGCAGAAATAAAAAATAGCATCTGGTCCTGTAGCTTCAGATAAATGGATGCACGCCGGAGCCTCATTGCCCTAGGAGCTTATTCTCCTTTATTTCAGTGACCTTCTGGGATAATTATGGTCACCATTTACAGAGCTTATTGATTAAGTAATTAATAAATGATGATAAACCCAAGCATTTCTAAGTGTAGGCGTAGCAGCAGCAGAACAGGCGTTGAATACTAACCTCCCACCTGGGTAATTGCAGTCAGAAGGAAATGCAGGAAGCCTTAACGTTTGATGGGTCTAAGCTACAGTTGAGGAAATGGAAGAATTCCAGCCGTTTGCTTCCATCTGCCCTTAGTTAGCAGTCTATAGTGCTGCCCCAAAAGACACATCACACATTTGTGTGTTATTTATCACACAAATGGGAAGACTGAGAACCCTTACCCTCCCACGCTTTTTCACACAGAATTTCTGCATCTGTTCTCCATTATCTTTATTGTCCTTAGTATCCTGTTGTATATTGTTGGGAATAATGTCTTCCTGAAAGTCCACAAAGTGAAACATTCTTTATTTCAACTGGAGGAGAAATGTTCAGATTTCCTATAAAGATACATTTTAAAAATCCACTCGAGTTTATTTCTGTGTTTTTTGTATAAATATAGTAGACAGGAATACATATAAGCATGAGATAGATTATGTTTGATACCGGTTTTGATTCACTTAAATATTATGCTTATTATGGAGATCTAAAAATTGAACTTAGTTTCCTGTTGGAGGAGGTGAGGTGAGGTGAAGTCGCTCAGTCGTGTCCGACTCTTTGCGACCCCGTGGACTGTAACCTCCTAGGCTCCTCTGTCCATGCGATTCTCCAGGCAAGAATACTGGAGTGGATTGCCATTTCCTTCTCCAGGCAATCTTCCCGACCCAGGGATCGAACCCAGGTCTCCCTCATTGGAGGCAGACGCTTTAACCTCTGAGCCACCAGGGAAAGATCAATACTAAAGCATATATATATATATATATATATATATATTAAAAATCTTGATATTAAGAAACATTTTTATTTATTCA